>JACJUM010002279.1:9280427-9504927 GCA_020976665.1 Heortia vitessoides | reverse complement strand
TGAACCTAGTGGTGGACTACTCAGACGTCAATTCCAGCGCCACCGAACAAGAGGGCGGGGCCTCTCATAGATGAGAGGTCCGATGCCCGTAAAACAATCTCGCGTGCCCCGCGGCCGCGGCCGTACTGGGCGACCGCGCGTTAGCGCGGTCGCACTGGGCCGCGAGGGCTCGCGAGATTTAAGCGGGACCGACGGCGTGTCCGAGGGCGCCTCTAGAGGCTCGACCTAGGCTCGGCCGCCGTCGTTATGAATCTTCTGTTTGATTCAATGTATCTACAACACCTAGGCCTTTTTTTATATTTATCGGCGAGGCGGTACAATGACAAGCAGAGTTTTCCAGAGTTAGTACGACTTTTTATATAATGAATATTATGTTTGTTCTGTTTCTGGGTGTTAAATATGTATTTCAGTGTTATATATGTGGTTCAAGCTACGCAATTCCATGTATGTGGTGTTGTATAAATTTATGTTTTAATACTTATATGTTAATTATTTAAAATGCCGACCACTATAGAAATACCCACACATACATAAAATTCCAGGATATTTATTAATTAATTTCTTCATTGGGAGCACGCTATGATGAAGTCAAGCTCTCTCACTTGAGGTTTATGGAAGTTTCTTGGAAGTTACATAGCTGTAAAAATTATTTAAGTCTTTTAGATATTGTAGATATGCTATTAGATAAGCTACAATTTGTTTTCTGTATGACTCACTATTCCGGATTTTATTATATGTCCTTATTTTATTATGGTTTTTATTTCCAGCATATTTATTTGTGACGTATTTTGCTGATTCATGCAGAAGTTTGCATCATAAAATGTATTCTTTAAAGTACATAAACACCTCAAAAAAACCAAAGGAAAGTGATTCTTATTTACGGTCTGATATTTGTTTACTTTTTTTACACTCTTGCATTGTTTATTAAATTATATTATTTGTACAAAAGTTTACTATTTTTAAAATTCATTCACACTGCTACACTAAGTAGCCTGGCCAGTTATAAAGCAATCATGTGGTTGCGATCAACAGTCAAACCTCACAAAAAAATAGAACTCAATAAATAAAACATCAAAATCAAGCCACCGACAAACGTACAAAGACCCTAAAATCAAAAGTGTGTACAGAGTTTTAAAAAGTTAGCAATACCCGCGCGAGAGGGCGCTAATAAAAACTTTTACTTATTGAGGTCGTTATTCAAAAGTAAAGTATCTATTTGAATATCGAGCCCGAAACTTGGCCGAACTTTTTTGGAGGCGCGAGCCGTAACGGAATATTAGCAAAAAGTCATTAAAACTGAGCTGGCTGTTCATCAGGCTCCGAGCGGACTTCGGTTAAAAGTTCCTTCATTTAACGCTCCCACGCGCGCGGGACGTTATGAAGAAAATATTGACGTGTTCTATTCTTTGAAGTAAGAGGTAGCCTAATTTTGCGACGATTTCATCATCGTTACAAAATATTCACCAGTAAACCACCGTGAGCTACTGGCAGAGTTGAATAGGACCTCCATTTGTACCAGGTGTCATAAGAGGTGACCTAGGTAGCAAAGCCGATTAATGGTGGTACAACCATCCGAAACAGTGAAGCTCAAATGCACTGGGTGGGGATGGGCAGCAGAATCTTAATCGCAAGAGGTACGTTCCGTGTTACGAGGCAAAATTGCCTCGTTCTTGAGAAGGCCTACGTCCAGTGTGAAATTCCAATGGCTGCAATGAAAATACCGGCGTGGTGCACTTACATTGCCGTACATTATGTTAGACTTCACTCATACAAAGGTTGCATTGGTACCTCACTCTCACCGATTTCTATTGCCAAATAGCAGTTTTTCTTGTACTGTCTTCCGGTTTAAAGTGTGAGAGGCAGAGAGATTAAAGATATCTTCTAAAATTACAAGGTTAGCAACGCGCTAGTGATATCCTGGTGATGATGCGAATTACTTACCATCACGCGAACCGTATGCCTATTTGTCGACATTATAAAATACTGAAAACTGACCAAGAGTAACTTTTCACCGCGATCATTTCGGTACTTTTAACGCAATTATGGCAATGTCAGAAATTATTAGTGATGGAATATTTACAATGCTTTATTTCTTTTTTAATCCGTGCGTCTTCGCACACTGCGTGAATTATGGTTTAGTAATTAGAAATAACTCGGTTACTGGCACAACGTCTTAATTCTTTAATTAATTTAAAAAATGTGCCTTTCAAATCCGTTTAAATAATTTCTGTCAATATTTGGCACTATTTAGTCGAATTCAATCGAAAATGTTATGACTTTTCGTATGTATAACATTCATATAGTGAGTCCATAAATGTTTCATTACATTCCTGTGTGACAAAGACAAGTGTTTTTCGAATGTCTCAGAGAGATATTCCACTTAACTTAATGATATATGATGAATTATTACTAATCTAATTCTAAAATTAAGAGAAATAGTACTAAAAATCTTTACCTAAGCTCATAGATTTAAATAAAACATTGAAAAAAACAAATATTTAAAAAATAGGTATAAAAGTATAGGTACAACAGCATTAATCTATTTAATTTAACGAATACATTCACATTTCAAACTTAAATAATACTACAACCACCCGTATGGCGGCGCCACTCGTCTATTTGTTGTCATTTGCATACCGACCGCCGCACGAGACGGCCGGCTAGCGTGCGCTCATCTGAACAAAGAGATTTTCATATTTAATTTTCTGTTTAGTATAATTGCCAACATATTTTCTCTCCTGGCCAACGTTTTTAAGCTTATTTGCATACGTGAGTTTTACTCTACACTCGTCGTTTTGATGCGGAATAATAATTTAACATTGTTTTGGGATGTGATCCCTGCTAAAACAACCTTTCATATTTGAGACGAGCATCTAGGAGAATGCTTCTCTTTAAGCCCTATATGTGTTTATAGAAAGAAAAGACGGTGAACTGTATAGGATATATGCATGTATATTTAAGACCGTTAGGTAACGGCAGATCAGAATAGTACCTCCCCTTGTACCAGATGTGCCAAATGTAACAGGGAAGGGATAGGTAGCACCATTCCCGTCGGAAGGCAATGCTCTTATGTTTACCTAAAGTGATAATTATGAACAAAAATCCTAGTTTTTTGCAGAATCCTAAATCCGGCAAAAGACGTTCGGCTGCAATGATGATGACGGTGAAAAATACAAACAGAACTTAACATGATAATTCGGTGCCATTATTATTTTCCAGTTATATACATACATTTACTTGGGTATGATTTGAACGCATGACCTTTGGCTCACAATATAGAATCGCTACCATCTGCGCCGTCGGGCTTATTTTTTTACTGAAGTTTTTTTATTAAACAAGCTTAACTACGTATCTAGATTTCGTATTTGCCCATCTAATATGTACAATTCCGACCGATATGCCCTTGCAACCGTTTAAAATATCAATGAATGAAAAAAATCTGTCTAGCCATTTACGCGTGTGTCTAGAGCACGAGGAACTCTTTTACATACAGGTATACGCTAGCCCATCAGACGTTGTCCTGTCTTCACAGTACTTATTTTTTAAAAATATTGCTCAAGTTTGATCAGACAGTGCACAGTATACAAACCGTTGTAATCAAGTAAATTCCTTTAAAGTAGTTCTATGAAACCCACAAAGTACGTCTGACGTCTGTCTATGAAGGAATCCTCTTACCGCTCGTTACTGGCCACTCATTATTCGAGTCTCAAATTTGTTCGAGATAATTCCAATTAGGCAGGCGCTATGGATTAGGGTTCTGTTGGCGAGGACAGACTTTTAGTGTCTTGTGAATTTCATTTCATTTTCCTATAGATCTATTCATATTCAACATCATCACCTGATCAAATTGACCTTAAAAACGTCTACTGCTTAAGCCTCAGCTGCTCATAGCCCTCCCCATGAAAGGAGAAATTTTTCGCGCTGGGCAAGCGTGGTGGCAATCACAAAGCAAAGCTTCGCGACAGGGAAGGGATGCAGCATAGCCTACCTCACCCTGTGCTATTTCGGGTGGATATATCTGTTGATTCCAGTACCTCTATAACATTTTACGACCCCTGATACATGGGGTATGATGGGTTACAATGGTATCTACCATTCTACTCTGCCGGTACCTCAGGGCTATTCAGCAAACGAAAAAGGGCAGGCATTGACAGCAGCATCTCCGTCGCGATAGCTGCGCTCTGTGTGTCATTGTAAACACGTTTTCCCAAAGCGGCAATTATGGGCAAAAAACCTCCTTTTCGAGAGGCTTATGTTTGAAGAGGCTTATGCCCAGCAGCAGACTTCCAATGGCTAGTATAATGAACCATTCATTGATAAAATCGAAACAAAGAATCATATCGATTCATTTTCATATGTAAAAATCATGTCGACCAAATAAATAAATATACTCTAAAATAATAATAGAATTCTAAGCATATATGATAACTTAATTTATAAAAAGGCTTGTTGCGATGATCACTTCTAATATCCAATCAAAATTGTCCTTTCAGAAGTAGTCAAGCTATAAAAATATATAGGATGTACAGCGCGAAACTTAATAAATAACTGCGGTGGAGTTTTACTCCGGCCGTCGTCGAGCGACGGTAGACGGGCAGAATTTAAAATTCCTCCTTAATCAGCGAATATAAGATAAAAAAGCTACGGGTCCCTCGCCGGGCGCGTTCGTTTTGGCCCGGTGTTTTTTATAAAGAATATAATTAAAATTTCCGCTGACGCCTCGAAGATTAAAGCTATTACGATTTGATGACGAAAGCCGTTGATGAAATATCTCTGGAATAGGGGGAGCATTTCTTGCGCATTGTAAGGACGGTCAGTGAGATATTTTATAATCATAAATACTTTTTCTGGAGACTCAATGATAGATAAAATATAGTCGATAGATAAAATATAAAATAAGTCGACTGTAAGAGGGAATCTTGCCCACAATTGCCGCGCTCTACAAGCGTATCGGAAATCGCAATAGTGTAGTTCAAATGCACACGACGGGGATGTGCATCAGCATCCTCGTTGCGAAAGCTATGCTCCGCAATTACCAACACGCTTGCCCAGCGTGTCTAGAATCTGGATTTGTTTGCGGAATTAATTATAATCATTATGAGGGCATATAGGTTACTTGCACATGATAATATCAGATAGGATTTATAATATGTCAATTCAGCTTTTGTTTACCCGGGATAAACTTTGTTAACTATCTTTTGATTGTATCATAAATAATAGGTCCGTTGGCGCAGATGGTAGTAATCCTATCTTTGCACCAAGGGTCGTGGGTTCATCCGTGGTGAATCCAGGAAAAATATATTATATAAACATACATAAATGAATACATGTGTTGGTTCTGTGTCTGGGGGTAAGATATGTATTGAAATATTATTTTTGTGATTCCTCTGTGATCTGAAGTTTGTAATACAAATGTTTTAAGTGATTTATCTCGGAGCATATAATCGTAGGTACTGCAATGCGTGTAAGGGTCCTCATCCGATCTTTCGAATGAACTGAGTTGTATACTACGCGACACCCTGCGGACTGCTCCTTTACTAAGAAGAAAAATATGTACATCTTCATCTAACCCCAGAATAAAGCTATAATAATAATTCCATCAAAAAAAAATTATGTGAAAAATTTCAAATGCGTGGTTGTCGAATTTTCCGACACAAGAATTGATGTCTAAATGGGAGACAAGTTCCGTAGATAATCTTGAAATTTATTTATAATAACATGCAACATTGTAAAATAAAATTGAGACACAAAGCTTATAACTTAGGATAAATTGAAGCTCTAGATTTAACTTGGCTCTTATATTTGGCTAATCAATTTATCCTTTCTGCGCCAAAAAATAGATTATTTTAAAAACGAACGAGGCGAAAACAAGTCTCAATATATTCATGGTCATATTACTCACAAAAGGGCGACTGCGCCAAGTCATTTGGGTGATAAAGTTGAATGCATTTTTATGTTGATTTCATTATAATTTCTTACAACTATACTGCCTATATTTACTACTTGCTATCAGCCTCTAACTTCGTACATGTGAATCTTTGGATCTATTGTAAGATCGAAAAATTCCTTTAATTTTACCTATGCCACACCTCTCATCAATAGGTGAAAGCATTATAGATAGTCAGGCAGGCTCACTTTTGCATGTATAGTATTAGTACTTATTTTTCGTCCTCGACAGGGTCTCTGTATATCGCATCCTGTAGGATCATTCTCAGGATGAAACGTAGCTTATGTTCTTGATCCATTGGTTTCAACGGTTAAATAAAAACGTAATAAGCAGACTTTAATACAAAATAAACAAATTTATATGATAACATAGTAAAATCACTATTTAACGGTTTTAAAAAGGAACTTTCGCATTTTATATTCGACACTTCAGTTAACTTGGGATAACCGATGCCAAGTGTGTAAAAACCGTTATCCGTACCGACGCCGTAAAAAAGTACGTTTATTATAATAGCATACAACTGGTCCTATTGCAGATTACGGTCCTATGTCCACCAGTGGACGTGTTATAGCTGAAATGATGATGATTATAATTTGCGTTGACGCTACAGCCTTGGAATACCAGCAGAGTAGAATCGTACCTCTTCCGTTGCTTCTATCGTAAAAGGCGACTGCGGTACCTACAGATGGCGGTATATTCATCATTCATAGCTCAAATGCGCACGGCGACGATGGGCAGTCGCATCTCCGTCGCAAAGCTACGCTCTGCCTTATTCAATGTGAGCCAAATTCTCCTTTTCTTGGGAGACTTAACTCTAATAATGGACATGCAACCGCTGATATGATGATGATGATCATGCTATATTATTATCAAATACCGTAAGGTACCGGTAGAGTAGGATACTACTCCCATTATAACAGGTATCGTAATAGGCGACTAAGGTACCAGAACTGACTAGTCGCGGTATATCCATCCGAAATAGTGCAGCTCAAATGCACAGGCTAGGTGGCCAGCAGCATCCCCGTCTCCTAAGCTACGCTCTGCGATTGCCCAACATTCTCGCCCAGCGCGGCAATTATACGCAAAATCCCTCCTTTCTAAGGGAGGCCTATGTCTAGTAGTATCTGGGACAGGATCACGACGATGCAGTTATTTTAAAAATAATTATCTATACTTATAATAAAGAAAAAATATTCGGGCTTCTCCTTGGTTATATTTAACTCAAAATTTACTCAACTAATTTCATAACTTGTTTTATTAATGGAAACTGTTTCATCAAATAATATAGGCTATAATTTATTTTTGTATTTAGATATAGGTATAGCCGTGAGGTACCAGCAGAGCAGTAATGTACCTCCCCCCGTACCAGGTGTCGTAAAAGGCGACTAAGGTACCAGAACCGTCAGATCGGCGGTATATATATCCCTCGCAGTGCAGCAATGCTCAGGTCGGGAATGGCAGCAGCACCCCCGTCACAAAAGTTGCGCTCTGCGATTGCACAGGGCGGCAATTACGGGCAAAATTCTCCGTTTCTTGGGGAGGCCTATGTCCAGCAGTGGACTTCTGATAGCTGGTATGATGATGAATCCAAAGAAAATGAGAATTGTGCGTGTAAAACCGCAAGACCCTGCTGTCAGTAGGAGGTCACCTGCTGTGAGTAGGATATCAAATTAAAACCAAAGTTTTCAATAAATCAGTTTCTAAATTAAAAATACAGCAGAAACAATATTTACAAGCGCCTAGTCCTTACTATCCTTATTAATATTATAAATGAGAAAGTAACTGTTACGCAATATACCTACAGAGCCGATTTAAATAACATTTGGTACAGATATAGTCTAAAGCTTGAAAAAGAACATAGGCTACTATTTAATGCGAGGGGTTGAAATAGGGATGCGAGTTTGTAAAAACATAACATCATTTTGAAAACTAGAAGCTTGTAATTTATTGTATATGCTTTTGCTCAAATTAAAAAATAAATGCTACACTTAAAGATTGACCAAATTTTGCTCGAAGGGGACTAAAATAGGGGTGTTGTGTGATTACGCTTGCAAAAAAGGTAAACATAAAATAAAAATTTAGAAGAAACACATAAAATTACATAGTCATAATAATTTGTTTAACACGTAGAAAAATAAGGGATTCATTAAAGCAAATAAGAAACTTGTTAAGCAGTAAGCCGACGCGTGACGGCAGACAAAAGTCGGCAAAACTAAAAACGTCGTGTATAAACGACGTTTTACTGTATTAAATAGCACTAAATAGCTAATTTAATAAATAATTAACACTAAATAACTAATTTTATAATTAAAATACTCCAAGAGCAAAAAGTGTTTTACGCAGACGAAGTCTTGGGCACAAATAATGGGTGGTAATATAAAATATATAAAGAGAGGAATAACTTAACAGTCGAGAAAATAAACCAAATAACCGGTCTCTTCACAAACTTCATTTTAAGTTCGCAGAGCGCTGCTTTAAACCTAAAGTAAAATAAGCGAACGGACAGATGACATACATCATTAGTCCCAAATACATACGTCTAGCTGCAAAACTTTATTTAACTCTGCAACGAGTGCGCTCGCTTCATTGGTGGTATCATAACGTGGATATTCCATAAATAACTATATTTTTCCAATCATCATCACTTGTATGAATTTGATTATTTATTATTAACTAGCAGTCCAGAGGTTTTTTTACTATAAAACTTTACAGTTTTTTAAGTCATGTGAAAAAAATTCAGTATATTGGTTCTTCATTGAAAGTCATGAAACATTTGATATTTTTCAAAAATCATCCCTTAAGGGATGTGCAAAGTAAAAAGGGGTTTTCAAAGCTAATGTTTTATAAAACATGCATTAAGGATGCAAATATAATGAGTAGAAATGTTTCAATCGCATCCACAACATTCTTCAGTTCAGAGATCGCCCAATCATAACTTGAGCGCACTTCAACTTGGAACATGCACCTAAAATAAACTGAGTTCGAAAATTTACCTGAAAACACCGGCGGGTCGGTCTCGATATTTCCTACATAATTTCACGGAAACTTGTGCTATTTATGAGTGCCGTTTCATTAATTTAACGTTGTTTCTTGTCTGAAATGAGTGCATTGTTAGGTAATAATTATAAGATAACTTCTTGTACCGAATCTATAAGAACGGTTCTTCCCAGTGAAGTTACAAAAAAAACTATAAATCAAGAATTTTCGTACTGTATAGAAAAATTATTTACCTAGCAATCACGTTTAGCTCAATCACTTTTCTTCAGCAATGCATTTATATGTATATATTTTTTTAGTTATTGCATACAAAAAACACATATTCAGGTACTGTATCTCTACTCTCACCCGATAGCAAAAGTTCTGTAAATGCCTTTCTCAGTCGCCCTCCCACTAACTCTACAATTACAAACACTTTACACACATTTTTTCCGTGGACCAGTATAAACATGCGTTAGCCGGCGGACGCTTTCCGACCGCACGAACGCAGTCATTGCCTTAGAGCGAATACCGACAAATGCGGGCGAGGTCACTTATATCGTCACTATTATACACTCCAGTATTTTAAGTCGTCGTATTATAATAATTGTGTTTACTGTTTCCTGACTCGAGTAAGGCAGTTCAAACGTGCATTCATCATTGATATGAAATCGTGTTTTGAGACAAACAAAGACGATATTTGAACAGGTCTATAAAAGAAAAAGAAAATAAACATTACTTCAATTTGGTACGACAAAAACTAATACGCAAGGTAAAGCTCCATCCCCCGTTTATTTATTACACATCCGAAATGTTACGCCACGTTTCCCGGTAATAAAGTGCGTGGAATTCCATAGTTCGGGCGAAAACATCGCCAACATAATCCCAGAGTTCCAGTCACTAATTAGTTACCCGTACTACTTTCTGCCTGTACCTACCTTGTACGGAGAATTTGCAATCTGATTAAGCTTTCATGGAAGGTTTTCTTCTTGAATAATTTATGTCTTGAAAGGAAATTAAAATAACTATTGAAAGCTGATATATTTTCATAGACGTGAAAGCTTAATATAATTAAAAGTTAAAGCACACATTGATTTATATTTAGTTTCCTTTAAACTACTAATATCGCTAAATAGCATACCGTTTTTGTTACAGAAAGCGTCACTATAGCCTCGTTAGATTATTATATACGCTCGTGCGTGGAAGCATATGACTTACGCGTCGACTTTACGACCTCATCATGTTCTGTCACAACACCGAATCATTTCGCTACCACTTCTTTGCTCCCTCCCGCATCTCATCCTTCAAACTGAAAAGCAGGAATACGAGCTCTGCTGTTTCGCTGTATATATACGTTACAGTTTGTACCTAGGTCTATCTCATCTCAAGATAAATGGCCATATCCGAGGTTTTATGTAGAGCGCTCGTGTTTAGTCAAGAAGTAAAGGACAGTCGTCACATAAAATATTAAAAGACAAGACTAAGATCTAAACTAAACTCTAATTTTACCCATATATTTTATTCTTAAATATTGTCTTTAGCATCAGGGATCAGCAGGGATGCTGCTGCCAATCCACACCCTATCCATCTGAGCCACATTGTCTCGGATGGATATACCGCCATCTGTCAGTTCTGGTACCTCAGTCGCCACTATCGACATCTGTTACAGGGGGAGGTACTATTCTACTCTGCCGGTACCTCACGGGAACTTTGTATTTATAAGTCAAATATATATTTATTTATATGTTAATATTATTTCTCTTTAGTTCTTCCCATTATTATTGTTGTGGACGTAGTATTAACTCATAACAAGTCTAAGCTGAAAGAGCTGGGCTACTGCAAGTTAGTGCTTTCAGTTTTGTGTTTGTACAAAATTTGAGCATTCGAGAAAAGAGTATTTATTTTCTGTCAAGAATTCAGTATATTATGAGGATGTATTTTATCGTTCTTAGACCAAATAATGTCTACATTGTTTTTAGATATTTTCACGTCAGTCAATTTCTTTCTTTTCTTTCTTCATATAAAGCGATAACGTTAATATAATATATATATAATTTTTTTACCTTATACCTTACCTTTTTTTTACCTTATTCTACCTTGACGCAGATGATAAAGGCCCCGGACAAAATCGCAGTCTGAAAGCTAGTATAGACATATTTAAAACCTTTTTATTTCAGCCTTCTGACGTTTTGTATCGTCATTATCATACCAGCAAATGAACGCCCACTGCAGGACGTAGGCCTCAAAAAGGAGGAATTTCGTGTACAATTGTCTAGCTAGGCAAACGTGGTGGCACTAGCACTAACTTCACAATGGGAATGTCACTACACATTCCAAGCAGTTTGAGCGAAGCTGTTTCGGACAATATTTACTAGAAAAAAAAATCAACTTGTCTTATGTATCGCCGCTTACGACACTTGGTACAGGGGGGGAGTCCAGCTTGCACGCCACAATCTAAGCCATAAAATCAATTTTACGAAACCAACAAAACTATCACAAACTAGCAGCGTCCCGCGGTTTTACCCGCGTTAAGTTGTAGAACTGTCATACTAACCTTGCAACACATATTTACGCCCCTAAGGGATGATTTAAAAAATATATATTTTTTATACGACTCTTATGACTTTCAATAGAGAACTAAATACTGAATTTTATTCAAGTAACTTTAAAACAAGAAATGTGTCATATTAACTTTCCACCCCTGTTTTACTACTTTAGGGGGTAAATTTCGAAAATCCTTTCTTAGTGCCTTTGATTTAAAAGGTATCTCTGCAAAATTTCAAGTTACTAACCCCTATAGTCAATCAGTCAGTCAGCTTCAGCACATATTTGTACATAGATTCATATACCATGTAAATATATATCATATACTAAACAATTAAACAAAAGGAAACTATTGCCAGATATCCAAGTAATGGTCAATAGCTACTGTCTTTTTGTAATAACCGCCCGTACTTCTGTAAATGTATTTTCTTCTCCATTGCTCCAGGCTTGGAGACCTAGCTCTTAGATACTAGTCGCTTCACTCAGATAAGCTTCGTTTAGTTACGTTAAGAACTTATTTATAACGCAGTATACTTTTCAACTTTAAAAAACTCAACTCCAAAACGTTTTCTAATAAAAGAATTTACATTTACCAGTGAATTGTTATAATTTGTTATCTGCAGAGAGTATAAAGTTACTAAGTCAGACGTCGTATTAGACAGAAAGTATACATACATCATGATTGTGTCCCATCGGGGTAGGCAGGGGCTGTGGATCTTCACTTACGATCTTACGGCATACCTCTCTCGCTTCCCTTATCTTTCCTATCAGTCCTTTCATACACGCTCGTTTATTCTCGGTACTTCTTACCTGGCCATTTTTTAATACCTCCTTTACGAAACTAACCAGAGTTTCGTAACCGCCTACCAAATCTTCCATTCACTTCTGCTCTAAAAGTAAGTTTAAGCTAAAACAAAAATATTACCCGTCTGATTAACATTTACACTTTAGCTCAGTATTTTAATTTTAATTTTAGTATATTTGGCGGTACGTTTTAAGATCTAATACTAATACCTATTTTTAAAAGCTCCGTTTTCTCACTCATGCGTTATTTTCCTGGCTTTAGTTTATCTACAAACACAGCACTAGCTGACACAAAACGTATCCTATAAAAGTTGCTAGCGGGACACGAAAAGGGCGGGCTCCGTCGATGGGTAGAGACTGAGCTCGCCTGATGGGACAGAATTGCTTCGTGGAACATTTTTATAGGGGAACGCGGAACAGGGACACTAATGATGTGATCGATTACTTGGTATCGTTCTAAAGACTGCGAAGTTCGTTTGTTGTACTGATCCGATTGAAATAATGTTTTATTTACGGACATGACTTGGCTATTACGATTTTACCGGTTTGCGTTTTGGGGATTTATCAGTCGTAGGACGTCCACTGCTGGACATGTCACGGTCGTCCCCAAGTGCTTTTCAGTTTCAATCAACAAATTAAATCTTTATTATTCATATAGGTTATAAGGTTATTATGAAATAGTCTATGTGAGTGCCATCTGTAGTGTGCCTCACGGGCGTACAATGTTTCTTTATAGGTAACGACAGTCATTGGGTTTAATAGTAATACTAACAAGTCAGACATTAGATACCACACAAAATTTTTTTAAAATTATAATAGCATTTTAGTATCAGTATTTCCTGTTTTTTATAAAAGGTGAATATTTCTTGTTCCACGTATCTCTTCTTATATTCGATCATATATTCGCGGACCATTGCCAAAAAAAGAAATGCTTAGAGCTGTTTACATGTGTACGTACATAATTTTAGGCTATGGCGATTACTTTTCCTGAATGCAGCATGCTTTTCTGCATGGCATGGCTACATCCTGCGCTTTCTAGTCCTTTCATCCTATCCCATTCTAGAACCTTACGTGCTAAGTGTACTGTCCGCTGCCATCTCAACTTGCTAATCCACAGGGCAATGTCAGTAACTTTGGTTCCAATTCGAATCTTATCATTTCCGATTCTATCGCACAAAACCCGAGCATATCTAGCAATCAGCCCTCGTAATAGCTCATTCAGCTGTTTTGAGTTGACTAGTAAAAACAATAGAGACAATAGAGACTCGTTATGTGCCAAGGGTCACGGATTCGATCCCCACCCATGACTAATATATATATATATATATGATGATATTTGCGCCTGTAAAATATGTATTTAATTATTATGTCCGTAACTTGTGTTATAAACGATTTACTGAGGAGTCAGGAAAAATCTATTCTTATACTTAAAACTTTTAATTTAAACTGCCCGAACAGATATGACTAAGATTAGACACCTTAGCTCAAAACTGAATAACAGACGTGTTACTATATTATGTATACATGTTCCTCGTGTTACAGAACCACTTGACCTCAAGCTGGGTATAAAAACAGATTGTTGCTTACCTTGGCTCAATTAGCTCAATTATTTCCAAGATATCGCTGAATCGTTTCTAGATACCGCACATTATTCTCGAGCAAAAACTCGCCGCTTATCCGAACGTTTTACACGTGATCATTCGAATAAAAAGCCAGCGCAGGTGCGACGATAACACGCCGTGTAAACCGCATTTAAACCACAGTTAAACCTAGGATTACGGGGATGACGGTTTACCGTGACGCGGGTGTGAGTTTTATGCCTGAACCTTGGTAATATGTTGTAACAATTATTCGATTAACTTGGGATAATTTGTGTGTATGCTGTAATTTGTTGCGCCGTTAGTCAGTTTGGTAACTAATAATTGGAGGTAGTTATTATTTATTTAGCTTAATAATAATAATAAAAATCTTCATTGTACACAGATAATTACATAAAGAATAAAGATAATTAAATATAGAAAATAAAACTAGGATAAAATATATATAGACTAAGATAGGCTTATCTACATTTATTTAATATAGAAACTAGACATATTGACTATACTTACATAGACTATATAGTAATAAGACTCATAGATTTAATGTGAGTGACGAAAGTAAAGAGAAAAATCAATAAATATTGTTTTAATTTACTTGATGGAAAACCAACAGCTAAACGCAATAAAAAGTAAGATAATTTAAGATACATTAAGCCAAATTCAGGTTTTCACGAATAGAAATAGAATAATATAAAGACATCTAATTACGGCCATGTGTACCAGCAGAATAGAATAGTAATAGATCCACCTGTACCAGGTGTCGTAAGAGACGACTGAGGAACCGGAACCGACCGATGTAACAGAGCGGGAATGGACAGCAGCATTCCCGTCGCGAAGCCACGCTCTGCTGTTGCCACTACGCTTGCCCAGCGCGCTAGTTTTGGGCAATTTCCCCCATTTTTTTTAAGAAGCCTGCCTAGCAGTGGAGTAGCCGTTTTAGGGCTGCTATGCTGATGGTGATGAATTACAATAACACTTCGTCCCACTACAATGCGATTAAATTCATACTAAAAATAAAATATGTGTTTCTTGTTAAGGTAACTTGTATCTTTGTATATGTGTGTATAAATAATAAGCTGTCCATTTTTTGTTACTTTTTTAAATATATTTTCATAACTCAATCCTCCATATAACCTCTAGAACTTTAGAACCATATAATTTCTAAATTGAATAATTCACCATTGTGTTATTTAATGGTTATATTTTTTTACATCTTTATTATATTACTGGGTTACCCAAAGTAAATTGTTTAATTAAACGTAATTAAAAGATAAGTTAAGTTTTTAAGGTTTATGTAAAGAAATATATAAACAACTTAAAGAATCATCACACAAAAAGCACCCTTGTCACGCGAAATCATTGAAATGGATTTAAAGAATTTTTTATGATAAATATACTCGTTATATAGATCATATATATAAATATAATATATAGCACTTATATCAATAGAACATAGAATTCTACTATTTATGATACTAGCCCCACTAATTAATAACTACCTCTGATTCCATCTAAAAATAGGCTATCCTTTCTGTACTAGCGTTTCCTGTGCGCAGATAGTGCGCAGATATATATAACTACATGTATATATTAAAGTACATGTGTACATAGAAATACAAGTGTATATAGAAATACCATTGAAGAGCATGTGTACATTGAAGTACATATCGCTAGTCTAATTTGCACACGTGTAAATCTAACAAAAAGTTTATAAAACACTGTTTTCAAATAACAGCTTAATATCGATAAATGGATGTATATATACGAGTACGCTATCAAAACAAACAAGGACATAGACTACAAAGAAACTCAGACATTTAACCCATTCAATGCTCGGGGGAACGACGAGTATAGACCGATTGATTGATTAAAGTGTCACCAACGGAACGAAAGGGGAAAACTATTGCGGAACGCGCTATAGCTATTCATATATGTATGTGTATGTATACAATTAGATAAACTTTTCTACAGCTATTGATTCTATAATTGTATATTTATATCCTATACCACTATAAAATAAATAAATAATATAGTCATAGGATCTGTTAGATTAAACTGTTAAGATATCTGTGAGTTTGACCTGAAGATTACTTTATCTTACAATATTATTGTGATAATCAATCAGGTAGTAAGCCCGATGGTTAGCAAAAGGCGTTAAAAGTCTGATTACACACTGAATTCACAAAGCAAATATAAGAATTAAAGCAATCGTAATTACATTATTGATAGGATTTTTGCTTGAGGCCTCGTTCTATGTTAAGATATTTCTTTTACGTTAAGCGTTTTTAATTTTAAATTAATCGAACCTTATTTTATACGTCTAACTGCGATTAATTATAATTGTCGTCATAAACATTTTATATTGACTACCACAGCGTGGTAATGATAAAGGACAACTGCTATACTTCCAAAAATGTTGAGAGATATACTGCGAATTCTACCCCCTGTCGGTGCACGGTCAATTTCCCAACATTTTAGTGCATTGTGTTACAAAATTAATTAACTCGTAATGTATAAAGATAAGTGGGATATAAGGTATATTAAATGCACAACACATAAATAGGTAAAACATTTACATAACTAAAAATTTACAGTTGCAATGAATTAATTAAGTTATTTTGTGACGGATTTAAAACATCATCTATTTTTAATAACTTTTATAATCTATATATTAATCTTCCGCACACTCTTTGAATATATGTACGCGTAAAAGTCTAGAAAGGCTGAGCCAAGTTAAATATTCCCTGACAATTGTGTTTGTAATTGTCATGCCCAATCAATGCATGTACGGGGCAAGCGTTTACTATACACTAGGACAAAGAAGAAGTTATTTTATAAGAAGTAGTGATCGTAAAATAATTGCTAATATAAGTCAAGTTGAATTAAGAAAAAGTTTAGTTAAGGTAATTTGAAATAGTCATATATCGGAAATAGTGGAAATAGTCAAACTCAGTATGTATAAGGAACAGAGAGCACCAAAAACACTATTACGTAACGCAACACATAAAAGTATAATATTATGTGATTAGCCCGTTAGAAGCTGGCTTTGCAAAATAAGGCCAGAAATTGTATATTTATTTCAAGTATAATTTAAAACCTTTTTATGAGCTTCATGGTGTAAAACTATTTAAAAAGAAATTTTTCTTGATTATTTTTCGGTTTAAAATTGTAACCAAACATGTAGCAAAAAAATTTTAAAGTTAAATAATCTGGTTATTTAATCTAAGGAAAAGTTTATTATGAGTAGACGTAAATGTTAGATAATAACTCTTAAAAGCATTTCCCTACTAACTGGTTTCCCTTCGCCAATGCAAAACGCAATCTTTTCCCAACAAAATGGCGTAAGTAAGCAACCAAAAAAACCGCGCAAACACGTCACCATCGTCGAATTAATGGCGGCGTGTTTTTTTGGCGCGAACCCGCAGCGCACTCGTGCGGGTATCTATTCATCATTTAATTTACATTTGAACGCTCGACCGCGCGCTGAACGCAGTTGCTGTGCCGGAAAACCACGTAATAATAATGATTTTTGAAGTATAATGCGGTGTGAGAGTCAAATTTACAATAATGCGTAATAGTAAACTTAGTTATAGGAACCTTTCAGTGATGGCAATCTAGTTTTGATTGCTGCACGATGACAAATACGATAAGTGTCTCTGTCTGTGCATCGTAGCGTCGGAAAGTCAGTACTATGGTTGTTATTTCTTTTACTATTCAAAAGTGCCCATAGGTTAGGCCTAGCTTGATTAAACTACAGCTGTCAATTCACATCAGTTTAAAATGATCCATTTAATTTTAAGTCGAATAAGTCTTCATTTTATATTTTGTTTTATAAGTAAAACCGTTGTAATGTAATCAATATTAACACTATATAATGATGCCAAATACGATGATACCAATTTAAATAATATGTGCGATACTACTGCATTGCAGTGCATCTGTAATTAGTAAAGAAGTAATCTAGACTTTGTTATAGTGTCAGACTCTAGCTCCAACAAAATGAATATCCGCACGGCAAATATGTGAATATGTATTTGAAGGCTTTCACTGAGCATGCCATGCCTTGCTTGTATACTAACTAGACATGAAAGAATGATATGAATTGATGAGATGTATTGATATTTCGATTTTTTTATGTTAGTTGATAAACGATGGAGAATTCTTTGCTTTATTAAGCAGAACATCAGTTTTAAAAAGATCTATATTAAATAGGAAAAGAGATTAGATGATAGATGATTAGTTGAAAAAATAATACTGGGTAGGTAAAAATATGTAATATGCAAACTTTAAAATGTGTACAATTGAAAGTATTTCAGGTGATGTTAGTACATGGTAACAATAAAATATTTCGCATTAAATAAGGAATTCATTATTTAAAATCTTGCTATTATTACGAAATGTGCTTATAAATATGATTTCATTGTTATATTTCCATACTTAAGCATGGAAATATATAGTTGTACTTCCATAATCAAGATCAATGTTTGATCGCCAGTTGCCTAGTTTCTGTTGCCGTCAACCCGGAATTCCGAGCTGTATACGTTTTTGTTTTACATGAATGTGTAAAATATTAGTTGAGAATCGATGGGTCTGTTTGAATCCATGCCGTTTTTGTACCAACAATTTCGCATAGATTTCATTGGAATACAATCAAGCTTCACTACACTATGTACATTTTAAATATACTGTGGTTAGCTTTGTAATATAATTTTGGATTTCAAATAATTTAAATGAATGACTACATTCTTCATATTAATAATAAATTAATAACCAAAAATTTGTATATCCTAATTGTTGCTGATTTTTCATATTTAATTCATATGCTACTTGTTACTTCTATTCGTTATTGTAAATATGCCGCTAGTTTTCTTGAGTTAAACTCAAATTAATGTGACTTTTACGATAATAATGCTGCGGTTTTATTTATTTTTTTATCAAACCTTATTCTATATATATATATATATATATATATATATATATATTTGTTAACAAACATATTATAATACAAACACTTACGATTTTGCTTTGTTCGTAGCAACTTTGAGTGCACTTAAGTTTTCCAATTAATCACAAAATAATTCAATCAAAAATTAATGTAAATGTCAATCGTGCATATTTTATGACAGCAATTAAATCTTTAAAGTATTATAACATTTCATATTTCCTAGGCGTAGCGTGAAATGATTAAAAATATTTCTGAAGTATACTTGACCTTGAAATTATTAATATTTTGTTTACACAATACTCTGTGCCAAAGTGACGAAGTGTTATTAAATTATAATCAAAATAATGAATTTAAAGATTTAAACGATATAACTAATGCCGCTTTAAAACATAAAGCAGCTATGTATGAAACTGAAAGGTTGACTAATTATGGTGAAACATCATCAAAAAATAAGTCAGAAATAATATCTGATTTTAAAGAAATAAATGATGACATCGTAATAGATACACAGAAACCATTTCTATCATCAACAACGTCGACTAAAATTATTAATAATGATTTAAGCATTGATAGAAAATTGTCTGATGAAATAAAAAAAGCTATATCTGTTCTTGCAAGACTTGACAGTGGAGATTTAAAAAGATTCTTTGAAGTTAAACAAGAATATTTCACTACCAGAAGTCCCAATATATTAGCAAAACGTACAGAAGAATATGGAAACACAACTAACAGTATACGAAGACATTTACGACTAACTACAATAAATACTACTGAAAAGGATATAAGTTTTGATGATATAAAGAAGGAAGAATCTAAGACTAATAATAAAAATAATCCCTATTTGTTATATCTCTCGATGCTTCATCCTAAAGAGCAAAGAAAAGCGGATGATGCACCTAAATATATAACAGACAGGCGCAAGTTTGATGTATTTGAGAACGAAGATCAGTCACCTTTGTGCACACAAGAGTGTGAGGGCAAAGATATTTTAAAACCAAAGTACATTGGTGTGCCCATTAGAAGACTATTGCCTATTTTACGTAAGCATTAGAAACATTCTTGACATTATTAAATTTTATAATCTTGACATTTGTTATATACTTTTTAATACTAATAGGTATATTCTAAACCGACTCATTTTAGAATGGATGGTTTGAAGAGGCTTACAAAAGCATAAAGCAAAGAAGAAATCAAGATTATCTATATATTTAACTTGTCGCACATCAAAAAATCAAAGTACACATGGTGGGCTTAATGCTTAGTATCATTATCTACCAATCAAACAATACAGGGTACTGTCGTTTTAAAAAATATTTTGAGTATATTAAAAGCTAGACAACATTTATAAATTACAAAACCATTTAATCTGTTGGCGTTCACAGATTCACGGCTTTAATTATGATTACATTATCGGTAGATCAGACTTAATAAATAAAAAAAAAGTGAATTAAGGAATATAAGGAATATAAGGAATACCCTACTAGCTGTCTAATAATTCAGTTAATTAAAAATTTACTTACAGGATCAGACGGGAATGACGAACAAGTTCCAGCGAGCGTGGAAGACGGCAGCATGATGGATCAGACCTTCAGCGTCACCGACGGAGTTTTTAGTCACATCAAGAAAAATTCACACGATATCAGAGACGTTATTTTAAGAAATGGTTGAGTTAACATAGTCTTCCTTTTTTCATTTGGACCACAATTGTGCTACAAACAATTGAATGTAATTGGCTATTTTTTAAAGCATCAGGTCTATTTTTATAATAAACTTGCGTGTATATATATATATATATACAGATAGACAATGTGTCATGCAAACAGATATATATATATATGATATATCATGATCATACCAGCCACCACCACAGCTGGACAAAGGCTGCGCACCCTAAGAAAAGGGGCTCAAATTAAGGGCAAGCCTGCCCTGAATTGCCGCGCTGAGAAAGCGTGCTGGCAATCGAAGAACGCAGCTGTCGCGATGTACCGTCATCTATCTTCTGGTACTTTAGTCCACTCTTACGACACCTGATTTAGAAGGATATACTATTCTACACTGCTGGTACCTCACTACCTATATAATATATATACATATACTGGTGGAAATTCGAACATTTTATCAAATTTGTAAAACCTCTTTAATTATTATTTGCTTGACATACAAAAGTCACTTGATGTTTACTTCATGTATGCATGCCAATGTGTCATGCAAACAGTAGTTGTATATAATGGATAATTTAATCATTTTAAAGTATTTCAAGTTCATTTTGTATAGAATAGATAGCTATATGCACATCTTCTCTACAACTTTAACTATGTCAAATGTTTATGTGTTTTCAATTGAGTGTAAGTGTAATATATAATTATTTTTTAAAGGTTAAAGTCTGTTGTTGATATATTGAATACATTTTATTGTCTATGTTTGATATTTAGTAAAATTACAGTTACGATAAGTCGTAGTATATTTGTTAAGAGATAGCTTTTTCATTAAATATAACACCTTTTGTTATATAACCATTTCCACTCCCTTCCCTGCCACAACGATGGGCATGAAGGTGACATGTATTGCTGACTAATTGTTTTAATTGTCTGTAATGCTTATTTCTTATTGATTTTTAAATAATTATAAAGAAACATACAATTATACCTTCATACACTAAATACAATGTAGTTCACATACAAGAATTCGACGGTCAGAAATTCAATTGGCTTAAGGGACAAAATGGGGCAAATAATTATGTATTTGTTCAATTCTGTCTTTTGTTGATAGTTTTAAGTAAAAGAGGAACTTTTGTTAGTTTTGAAATATTAGTTAATAACAGCTTAAATATATTTACAAAACGCTTTTCAAATAATAAAGTTATAATGAATTAATTGTTTTCACTTTCTTTCTTGTTTTCTCTGTAAACTGCACATTATCTCTTACGACAAATTAATCTATGACCATTGACTTGGTCTTAGTCTATGATTTGTATAACGTTCACGTAATTCAGTGAATTTGTTCCTTCCTTAGTTGTAATTATGAACGAATTCTACTGTATTTTGGGGTTTTATTCATTTATCATAAAACACATGAAATGAATTAACAAGTATTTACTTATACAGTACATACTTGTATATAGTACGCATGTGCAAATACATGTTATTATTCATTATTTAACAAATTCCACCTCATTAGAGCAAAGCGTCATGTGCTTTAGTTAAATTGCATTTGAACAGCTCCAACCAATAAAGTGCCAAGCAAGATTCAACAATAGTGTTTTATTTTTATAATAAAACTCTGCTTGGTAGTATATATGAGATATAAATGCGAAAGTGTATATAACGCATTCAGTGCTTTGCATTTTTGATGCAGAAATTCTGAATTTTATTGCAATTCCCTATTCTTTGGCAGTACCAATTAATAAGCCACATACTAAGTTTTTTTCTAACCAGTATAAGAGTAGTATATATTATTAATATATATATATATATATATATATATATATATATATATTATATTGGTACGACGTAATAAAAAATGATGGTGACTGCAATTCAACATTAGTAAAACTAGTTCTAAATAAGACGGAGATCTCTGTTTTAATCTCGCACCCATAATCTTACTTGGACAAAGTAACGAACAAACAAATTTAATACAACCAGCTCTGTCTACATCTCTGTAACAAAAGTGGGGTAGAGAAAACTTCCACACACGTAATCTGAGAAGTTCGCTTCACTCTCGCATAATGTCGTCAAAAACTTCTGGTTTGGCGAGGGCTCCTTGCTAATTGCAATGTGAATCTATTATGTGGGATTTACACAGAATACTGTATTACATGCCATAATTATGATCGCAGCATCTTTGCTTGGATATTAATGATAGTTCTAACGATTGTTTTGGTTTCCAAGCAATTGTCTTTTACTGGCGCCCTCTAGCGTTAAAAACATTGACTACGCAAATTTTAGTGCCTTCGGTACGTAGGTAATAATTTATTTATTATTGAACTGTATAGCACATATCACAGTAAGATGTAGAACTATTATAAATGACGGTCTTAATGTCTATTGGCAGTATCTACCAGTCAACGCCATATCAACTGTATTCAGGACCCGTTCATCATCGTCATTACAGGCATTGGAAGTCCACTGCTAGGCATA
This sequence comes from Heortia vitessoides, assembly GCA_020976665.1. Classification (NCBI taxonomy): domain Eukaryota; kingdom Metazoa; phylum Arthropoda; class Insecta; order Lepidoptera; family Crambidae; genus Heortia; species Heortia vitessoides. The sequence goes on along the minus strand of JACJUM010002279.1, from coordinate 9,481,974 downwards.
GGCCTTCCCAAGTAAGGGTGATATTTTGCCGCGCGGGGATGCTGCTGCCCAACCCTAACCTATGCGTTTGAACTACACTGTCTCGGATGGATATACCGTCATCTGTCGGTTCTGGTACCTTAGTCGCCTCATACGACTCCTGGTAAAAAGGGACGTACTATTCTACTTTATTGGTACCTCAAGGCAAAAAAGGAGCCGTTAATTGAATCTAATTTACCCTAGAAGACTTACCTGAAGATGTCTAAGAAATCATTTAATTTCAATGCGGAATATGGTTAATAATCTCTTTTAAAAGAAATGACTTAACGTCTCATAGCTTTTTATGTCATATTTGTAAATACAATTTGTAAACGATCTAATGCCTTCATATCGGAACACATTAATTTCTAGCACTGCTGGCGGTAGAATAGGTTGCAATACAGACGAGGATTCTATGAGTTCCAAACTCAAGTATATGTGACTCAAGGCCAAACAGCAGTTACAATTCTATATAAATATCTCGTTGCTTTATAATTATAATTAATAAAAACAATTTACGCAATATTTCATCGACCTTCTAAGTAACTGTCTTAAGGCACTTATGTTACGGATATCAGACAACAAAGAAGAAACACGTATATTTGCAATACGTACACAAGATAGGGACACTATCGATTGTGCCACCAGGTCCATCAAACATCTGTAAAATAAACTGATCTATTCTTTTTCTATTCACACAACATACGATCAGACATCAGACAACGGATAAACTACAAATATAATATTTAATACCCAGATTCGTGACAAAGACAAATATTCATCATGTAAATGTTTGACCTGGGTTGAGATTGAACCTATGGCCCGTGGTGGATAGGATCTCTAACATCTGCGCCATCGGGCCTGTCAGATTTGTTCAACAAGATATGAATACAAAAATTATTGCAGATAATAAATGAAATTTCGGATATAAACTGAACGTGTGTAATAGTGCAATCCGTGAAAACAGTAAATAGAAACGACGAGTATCAGTTGGCGAAGTGCCAGCTACTTTAAATGTCGGAGACTTCGCAAATGTACTGCCGATGTCAACACGGATTGCTCTAAATTAGATTTTACTATTTTGTTTGCAGTTTACTAACTGACATAAGTATTTCCAGTAAAAAGACGGCCTAATAGTAAATACAATAATCATATTTATTAGTGAAATTCAAAGAGTGTTTAAATATACATTTTGAACAAGGGACGTTTTTTTGAAACCAATCAGATACTCTTCTCTTTTTGTTCTGTTGACAGGATGAAATGTCCGACCTTTTATTACAAGATGTATAGGAACAAAAATATTTATTTATTTACATGTAGGTTTAAAATCAGAATTAGTAGAAGAAAAAAAGGATTTTGTTTATACAATATACTAGTAATTATAAAAACAAATAACTACTATTATCGGCATACGTAATCGTTGTCGTATTATGCTATTTTTGACAGCTGGTGGCGCCATCTCAGCGAACGTGAAAGAAAACTGAACTAACCAAGAGCAGCAAAATTATGACATAGGTTCACTGCGAAAAGATCCGCGATCTTTCGTTTTTAAACACAGTATATTTACAGCTTAAACCATATAGTATAGGTAAATATTATCGTTGTTACGCTTAGATAAAATTGTATAAACTTGGAATATTTAATATTGGACAAGTTGTACAAGCAATGTTCAGCGCGTCGTTCCCTGGCGAAGCGCCAGCTACTCTAACGACGCCGGAGTCATCTGCAAATGCGCTTCCAATATCTCTGCCGGTATTACTGCTGGAATGCTTCGTATTATTAGAATAAAGTATTTGCACACTTCCATTTGCACCTAATTTGTAAGATAATAAAGTTAGTCTACATCGTTATAAAGATTGCAATAGAATATTTGAACATAATACTTAAAAAAATGCTTTTATTTGTGAGCTACCGGCATAGTAGAATAGTACCACCCACTGCACCATGTGTTGTAAGAAGCTACTAAGGAACCAGAACCGATAGATCCGAAACTGTGCTACTCGAATGCACAGGGTGAGGATGGGCAGCAACATGCCTAGCCCGGCAATTATGGGCAAATAACCTCCTTTCTTTGAGAGGCCTATGTCCAGCAATGGACTTCCAAAGGCTGGTATGATGATGATGAGAAAATTCTTTTTAATCTGTTGCCTTGAAACTGGCAATCACAATCTTAGGTTAATGTAATGGAGTAAAAATGTGAAAGTTAAATTACTATGTTATAAAGCCGTTACAAAATCGTTTCAATGTGAGTAAAGTAAATTGTTAAATGAAATGTACGGCTGTTTAAATGTAATTAATTCTTATGTATCAATTTACTTATCGAACGGATTGTTTGCTGTTGACAGAGAGAAAGCATTATTCACAATTTATATAGAAGTACAAACAAAAGTATCATTATTTATTTTATAATTGAACATCGCCGTTATATTGTTATGGAGCAGTATCGAATTTGTGTTCAATTGCTCTGAAGTATGCCTGTTAAATTAAAACATGATTTCATTAGCTGTGTTACTTTGTAATTTTATGTTGTTAGTCAAACCATGAATGTTATGTACATCCTAGCCAATATAATAGCCTACTTTTAATTGATTAATTCAATATAACCTATAATTTCGCATCCTTTCTTTTTAATTTAGTACACCAAACATTTTAATAAACAATTTTTTTTATTGTGAAAATCTGTGAGTCTGCTCAAAAAAATATATTATATTTGAGTTAAGTAAAGCAGAATAAATTATTGTAATTAAATAGATTGTTCAGAGATGTATAATCTACTAGATAAATACAATATATACATAGCATAAGCCAATAGAAGAACGCTAGCCTGATCAAGAGCTTAATCTATTAAAACGTAAAATTTAAAATAAACGTAAAATTGATTGACTTAGTTAAAGTTAATGTGGAAAAAAAAGCCATTTTTTATACATAAATATATTTAATTAAATAAAATAAATATTACACACACTACTGGTTAAATGACATACAACATACTTAAATCAGCAGTCTATATGCCTTCATCATTATAGCCATTGTAAGTCCACCGCTGGACATAGGCCTTCATTATAAAGGGTGAATTTTGCCCATAATTGCATCGCTCGGCAACCGTATTATTAGTCGCAGAGCGCAACTTTCTTGATGGAGCTGTTCAAGCTACCCATCCCCATGCTGTTTATTTGATTTACACTTTCACGAATGGATATACCGCCATCTGTCGGTGAGAAAGGTGCTATTCTACTCTGCCGGTACATATAGCCTCCAGTGGTTTTATTCTCTTTAGTCTTATTGAATGTCAAAATTTTGCTAACGCCTAACTGTAGATACAATAACAAATTATGGTCTAATTTCGACCACGGGCGACCACTATTATAAACAATACGGCAAACATTTAGTAAGGCAACAAACTTTATTAGTCCAATAAGTGAACGATTGGCTAACATTAACTCGTCTGTTAACATTGAAGGCCACTACTGGCTGGCAGGCAGCCAGTGAGTCTAACGAGGCCGCGGCAGGAGTCTTTTAATGCATCCCCGGAATTACCGGGGAATACACAGTATTATTCTTAAGCATTTGCGAAATCACGTTTCTTGCGGACTTAATAGTTTTCGTGATACTAGCATGTATTTGTTTATAATGTGTATGTTGTTTTGTTACAAGATGGCGGATTAGCATTCGCAACCATTTGGGGAGAAAGGGCAGAATAGTGCTATAACGAAATAAATACGTTCTATTTTATTTTAGTAGTTTAATAATGATGTGTCATCATTATTTCTACCTAATACTAGCTAACCCATAAAACGCTGTCCTATCTTAACTATTATCTAGCTGCCCGCGACTTCACCAGCATAATGACTTTGCTCTTACATTATTTTTGTGTACTTTTTTATTGCCGACCCGCTTCTATAAGTTGTAGCGTGATGTTATTTAGCCTAAGTTACTCTTTATAGTATTAGCTATCTACCTGTGTAAATTCTATCAATATCGGTCCAGTCATCTCAAGGATATAAACAAACAGATAAACAGATTTTTTTAAATGTTGTTTTGTTATATGTTTCGTGTTTACAACTTAATAGATAGAATAGTTTATTATCTCAATTTACGAGTATAGTCGCAATTATGGATACATCAATACGTGTAAATAAAATTGGAGTGTATGTTTGTAATATTAAATTAAAATAGTAGCTTTACTATATACATTTAGTAAACAGCAATTATGTTAATATTATACAGACACTCCAATTTGATTTACATGTATTGATGTATTCATAATTGCGACTATAAATTGAGACAATAAACTGAAATATTAAACTATCCTATCTCTCAAGTTGGATCCAACTGTCCAGAGTAAGCAAAAATAGATTAAAATCGATTCAACCATTTAGAAGTTCATTCCAGACAAACCACGTGTCACGAAATGTCTATATTTATATAAAGAAGGTAAATTGCCTTTAGAAAGAACCCAACGGATTTGCATAGATTCTCGAATGTGCTGAGTGATCAATGAAAAAAAGTGCATACTTTTTTAATGTTTCCATAGTAACTGAAATATGATAATTGAACCTCTCTATATAAATATTAATGTTGTATTTAGTAAGATTTATTAAATATATTTACCACTTTCTATATTATTTCGTAAAGGTATTTTAAATTATCAAAATTTTGGTGTAAAAAAGTAAGGTTATCATCACAGCAAACGTAAAACGTCCACTGCTGGACGTAGGCTTCACCAAGAAAGGAATTTGCCCGTAATTGCTGCATTTATGGATGCAATCGCAAGGCGTTGCTTCGCGACGTGAATACTGCTAAATCCCTGCCCTGCTACATTTAAGCTACATTGCAATGGATATACCGCCATTTGTCAGTTCCGGTTCCTCAGTCACCTTTTACGACACTTGGTACAAGGGCACTATCCTACTCTGCCGGTACCACACAGGATTGAGTGTGCCTCAAAACAACGAAAATTAATATAATATACAAAAATCACTGTAGTAAACCAAGGTACCGGCCACTACTACTTTTTCTAAATTTTATTCCTTTAACTTTTTATCCCTGTTTGGAGGTTTTAACATAACAAGAATAGTGTTTGATTAATACTTTGATACTTTTTACTTCAAACTTTTCAAAGGTTCTGGTTGTCAAAAAATTCTAAACAAGTAGATATTAGTAGCTTAAAAAAGTAATGTTCTCTCTAAAGAGTTTTTATATGGTGCGAGAAAGAACACACAACTGAAAAATAATATTTAATTATAGAACTACTTCCAAACGGATCAGTAACGAGGTACAGGGAACGAGAAAACGTGGCCTGGTAACCTTTTAACTGTTAAAGTTAATTAAACTGCGGTTTATAGTCGTGTTAGCGATACTGTAATTGTAAAAAAAATATATTAAACTACATTTTAAAGCTCTTTCACCTTAAAAAATAGTGACTGTTCTGGTAGCATCCAGTTGTACATTGTAATTCATGACGTTTTCCTATCTTGATTGCGTCTTATGTCGTCGTTTAGATCCCCACCCAGTACAAATATATATATGATGATATATGTGCTTTTTCAGTGTCTGGGTGATAAATATATGTATTTAAATATTATATTTGTGATTCCTTTGAAAGGTTTTTTGCATAGAAAATGCTGAATTTTATTCGAGATAAAAAATTAACTTGTCTCAGGTGTCAGGTGGGACTCGAACCCGTACCTTTCCCATGCCGAGGGACTGCATTACCGTTGTGCTACAGAGACCTTTGCAGACATATCATTTTTTTCACAATAGCGCTATTTCTTCAAATCCTCAAATCTAAAAGTTTTAGAAATTTAAAGCAATTGTTAAAGAAGGAATAGTTACTTAATTTCTTTAAGAGATGCTGAATTCTATTTGAGATAAAATATCCAAATAGAATTCATCATTTCATAATAATGTCTGCAAAGGTCTTGTGAGCACAACGATACTGCAGTCTGACACATGAGACAAGTCGATTTTCTTTTCTAGTAAATATTATCTTAAATATTTAACACTTGTCGATCTTCTCAATAAGCAATAATAGTTATTCGCAATAATGTTTTTGAATATCAGAATATTAAAGAAGGTATCTAACGGTTGGCAGCGAGCCAACACCGCCCGGCGACAGGCGGAGGTACATCTACAAATTTTTATTACTTGCTCTGATACCTGTATCACTCCTATCTGATAGAATAAAGTTTCAAATGACATCCGCTTTATTTTCTTTTCTTGGCGCGGTAGATTTTTTTTATTAGTGGACATATCGTTTTTTATTTTTTCTAACTTTATTGATAAGACCTTATTAGGTATAGAGAAAGGAATATTAAGATGATTTTGACTTGTAGAATGGATGAATAAAAACAGTATAGCTTTAATGTACAGAGTACCCACTCTGGGCAGCAACATCCCCGTGAGTTTCTTTGAGAGGCCTATGCCCGGCAGTAGACTTCCAGTGGCTATGATTATGACGTCTTGAATCCTAGATAAGGGCGTCGAGAACTTATGGCCCTAGGAATCGATACAAAGTAACATCTAATGAAAAGAATTTCTCAGAATGTACTGATATAAATTGCTAAGTTTCTAACTTTGAACTTACAATAAAAACAAAATTAAAACCAAAAGAAATGTAAAGGTTAGAATTCACTTAGATAAAGAGTATCTATTACAGGTTACTCCCAGTTTGTATGTACAATAATCCTGTATATTTTCGTGTACATGATATTTTCGTACGAGTAGAGACGGTACGGGAATGGCGGTCGAGATAAGATATTCGGGTTAAGCGAAAAATACTCTCGTTTAGTCTGATGGTGCATCTTACTACTAAGTTCATCGCTAGTTTTACATGCAAATTCGTTAAAAAATACCTATGCCAATCTGTAAAGTTATTTTATAGAAACGCTATAGTATTCAAACTCGCACCACTCCCAGGACAACCGACAGTGTCTTTACCTTAAGTACAAGCCAAAGAAAAGCAAAACATAACCAACTAATGAAAATCTAATTTAATAAATATTGTACTATGGTATTCTCAGCGTATATATTTTACGTAGAAAAATTTTGAATATATCATCTTTTTTTTTCTTATTAGTTTATTTAAAATTCACAATTTTCAAATAAAATTTCAAACATTCATTTACAAAACTATGTATAAAGTTTAATTTTCTTATACGAGAGCGGTGATGGGCAGCAACATACCCGTCGCCAATATAATTTCAATAGTATATAAATTACGAAAGAGGGGAGTGAGGTACAGGAACCAACAAATGGCGGAATATCCACCGGAAACAGCTTAACTCAAATACAAGAGAGTGGGAATCCCCAGGTGAGCCCGGCCGTTGAAGCTACGCTTATCGACTGCCACCACGCCACCAGCATGATCACCAGAAATCTTGGAGATTGCCTATATACTGCTATGATGATGATAATTATGAAACAAGCATATGCTTTGAGGTAAGCAACAAGCTTGCTATAGACCCTTGTTTCATCACAAGAATATCATTTGAATTATGTCACACCAGCAGCGCCCCGCGGTTTTACCCGTATTAAGTTGTAGAACTTATATACTAACTTTGCCAGTCATACCCTCTTAATGGATAGTTTTTGAAAAAATATTTAACATGTGTTTCATGACTTTTAACCTTTCATTCTTATAAATTCACAAACAGCAGTTTTTTTTACTAACTTTGCATCCCCGTTTTACTAAAAACAATTTTCTAAAATCCTATCTAAGTGCTCCCTTACGTTGTGTTATAAAATGAAACCTCTTTTCAAATTTTCAAGTTTCTTGCCCTTATAGGTTAGGCCTTACGTTGATATGTCAGTTATTCAGTTTCTCCTTTCATATGTTTAAATTACCTGCCTCTTACACCCTTTTAAACAGAACACAGCAATTCGAATATGTTAGCGGTAGTAACAGAGTCAAAATACAAAGCAAGACTTCTGGTATGAAATTTTAAACCTACGGAATATGGGAATGAGTTTCATATGGTTTCATTGGTCAACTGTTAATTGGCCATTTGGCTGAAATATGATATCGATTTTTGAAGAGAATGGAAAACCTCATGCAAATACTACTATATGAAAAAAAATCAATATAAATCCCTTGACTCGAGAGAAACCTAGTAGAAACCATGTTGTTAAAAAAAATAAAGAATAAACCCTATTGTAAACCCACAAACGTGAAACTTCTTTGTTGTCAGACGTCCAACTGCTATGTTTACCCCCTATCCATTCCTTTTACAGGACCTAATTAGTTAATTGGAAGTGACACACGCTTTTTAATTCACCGAATGGGACGTTGTTGTTAGGGTTGTTCATAAAAAATATTGTTGATTATAATAATCCCACCGGAACTTCTAAGATTTTCATAACGTAGTTCAAGGAACGTCCAAAAGTGCTACACGATGTAAAGTGTTTCAGCTATTAACTAAGGGATAATGGATCTTTGCTATCGAAAATGATATCAGAAAAACTTTTAAAAAATGTGATGGGATATTCATACCAATAATAAAAATGCTAAATTTACTGGGTTAGCCGTTGGGTACCAGAACAATAGAATAGTTCCGTCGATTGTACCAGGTGTCATATATGGTACCGGAGCCGACAGATGGCGGTGTATCCATCCCGAACATCGTAGCTCAAAAGCACAGGGCAGGGATAGGCTGCATCATCGTTATTTAAAAGATATGAGCTGCAATTGCTACCACGCTTGCCCAACGCAGTAACTAAGGGCAAAATTCTTCCTTGCTTGAAGAGACCCATGTCTAATACTAAACGTACAATGGCTGATATAGCGATGATAAAATTAATTAATTGACTGATAGGATCACTATATAACTTCAATCCTATGGAAGAAGTAGACCTACTTTGGATCCTAGAAGAACAGAAGTTTCCATATAATATACGATACCATATAATATACAAATGTATGGTAATGACTCATTGTGATATACATACCTCAAACAATTCTAGACTGAAAAAATGGCTAAAGATTTCTCAAGTATTTATAAAAAATACCTATATTTGAAGTTAAAATTTAAATATGAAAGGCAATAATTATAAGATGAACTTGAAAGACGTTATGATAAAGACGGCTCTTGTCCCCTTTGAAATCGATGATTGTCACGCACATGGAACACTACTTTTATACGGTAATAAACAATATTTATATTTTGATGGACTTATTCAGTAGTGTTCTTATTTAATGCGCCATAGGCCGTGGGTTGACCCTCAGCCAGAAGAAATATTTGTGTATTGAGCATTTGTATTTGTTCTGTCTGGTTGTTAAATTTATGCATATAAGTACTATGTAATCTAATATCTGTAATACAAATCCTTTAAGCTTACTCGGAGTTAGATCAATTTATCAAATTTTCTGTGAATTCATAATTTAAAAATAATACTTACCAAATTAAAATAAAAAATAGATATTATGTAGATTAACGTTTTTATAGATATCTATGGATATTGTTTTGAAAGCAGACAATTTTTGTTACAAAAATTTTATTATTTACATGTGACAACCCTCGCCGCACCGACTACCACAATATTTCTCTTTTCTTTTAATTTTCAACACTGATACTTCGAGAACACGAGAAAGCGCAGAGACCGGATACAGAGGCACAAACTAAATTAATTAGTTGTACTTGAAACACGCGTCAAAGGAAATACTGGAAATCAAAAGACAGAATACAAGACCACGCTTAAATGAGAGTATATTTAATTTCATACGGATAAGGAGTTACAATCATTTAATCATAAAACATGTATAATGGATAAATGTTTTAGTATATAGGTTTTTATTAATTTCAAATACAATTGGAATAATAAAGCTTCTTTGGTACTAATACTTACTAGGGCATTTTTATGTTTTGTCAGTCTTTTGAGCGTAATATTTCTAACATTTTCACTACACCCTTTTCTACCGTACTACGTAACCTAACCCACGTTTTTCAGGGCACTTCGTCGTGCAGTTTGAAACCTTTTTTTAAGTACTTTTATTGTGTATTTGGTTTGTAATTAAGTTGTTTGTAATGAATACATTTTGGTGCTAACTGTACATTTTTAGCACCGTGTTTATTTTTAATCTGAACATTAAGGTTGCCAGTCTAAGAATTCTTTAAATTTGCCTCATTCTAATATTAAAAATGTAAATAATTGTGGCACTGTAGTGAAGGTAATAAGGGCAGTAATGTGAGGAGGCTAACTATTTATTTATTATTCTTATGATATGCTATTACGTTGCGCTCGGGTTTTTTTTATGCCCGACGACGATACTTACAACGTTACACAAAGATATGAACAGCACCAACAAATCTAGCGACATATAAATTTTTAAATAAACTCACCCCTCAAATTTTACTGACCAAAATTTGAATATGTTTCCCCGAATAAGCACGCAGCTCGCAACAGAGTTAGGCATCAAAGATGTCGCCGACAGATTCGTTCAAAAACCACTCATAATTTAAAACGACAGTTCGGATGGTTCCCGCTTGAGTCAATAGAATTTCTAAACAACTCGTTTAGTTGTCCCCGGTATAACTGTGATTCTACACTAGTTATTCATAACAGTCTGACGCCTAGATGGAATTGTGAAATAGTTATAAGCCCGCACATGGTACCTGCTCGGTAGTAAGGTTAGTATAATTCTAGTTATCTGTATGGGTTACTCATTTCTTCTTCTACTTCTTTACAGCAGTGCTGCACTAGACGGGCCCGATAACCAAGATGGTAGTGATCCCATCTTGTACGCCAAAGGTCGTAGGTTCGAACCCCACGCAGGACAAACATTTATAAATTTAGTATTTGTTAAACTTTATGCGATTTATTTCGGTGACCACAACCTTTTTATAGAAATTTCCTCGGGGCAAAGGTAAAAGTGTGACCATCTGATCACAACATGTTCATAATGTTACTGACTATATAGCCAGTACTATCTATCCCCCACTGTAGCTTACTACGTTATGAAATTTTTTACGTAACTTGAAACTGATAATACAAACAAACGCGTCTCAAAGTATAATATTCAGCTTTAATATCTTGTCTAATTATTTAATTATTCTATAATAAAGTTTCGAAAAGACAATAAATTATATAAAAATCTACCAAAAAAAATTTCAGTATATCTATACAGAGCTGTTAGTATTCTACACAACACAATTTGACGATATTTCTAATCTCATAAGGTTTTTAGGAACGCACTACATGATGTTTGCGATATTTCAAAACATTACATCTCATAATGGAACACTCTAAAGAGGAGTGCAATAACACATTTACGAGTATATGTTGGTCAAAGGTACATCAGTATACCCAGACAAAACAAACGACAAACCGAAACTTAATTAAAGAAACTTCTGTGAGCAAATAAACGTGTCCATCAATGGGCAAACGAACCGCAGAACTAGCATCACAAGGAACTCACAAAAGAAGGCAAACAGAAAATGGACACCGAAGTTAGCCTGTTAAGCACGTGGCCAAAATGGGGGCCCGCGGCCTCCGGAACTAACTTGAAACTTGTTATTTATCTAATTCAGCCGGGTCGGCTTCTCGTTACTTTGTGGCCGGCTAGTTAGATAAAACAGTTACTGTGTTTTGGTGAGGATTCCTAGTGACGGATTCAGTGTATATAGAGTCTAGACTGGCTCTTGTTTATTGAAACGGCTATGTAATGCGATTTATTAGACTTTAACATTGTTTATGTTTGTTATTTGACTTATTATGACCAACGCTTTTACATTTCATGTCGTAAGCAATGATTTTCATATATCTACGCGTTCAGTACTCATAATAAAACTACTTTATTTAACGGCTGTAAACTGCGTTTATACATTCTGAGGTTATGTCACAACATCTTTTGTCTTGTCCTGAGAATTAAAAACGTCGAGAAAACGTATAAAAAGGTAAATAAACTGCGTTTTATAGGCTGTTACAAACATTAGTTTTATTATAAGCTATGTGAGGTACCAGTAGAGTAGAATAGTACCTCCCTCCACCAGGTGTCGTAAGAAGCGACTAAGATACCAGAACTGACAGATGGCGGTATATCCATCCGAATCAATGCAGCTCAAATGCTTGTGCATTTGAGCTGCATTGTTTCGGAACGGGGATGGTCAGCAGAATCCCTGTCGCGAATGCTGCGCTCTGCGATTGCTAACACGCTTGCCCAGCGCGGAAATTATAGGCAAATTTCCTGAAGACCTATGTCCATCAGTGGACTTTCAATGGCTGGTACGATGATAATGATTATAAGCAATAGTTATCACTTTCTCTTTAACGTTTGTTTAATTTATTTAGTGTATAGTAATATTAATTTATATAGGTGTAAATGAACGAAGTTGGGCCTTGACACGAAATCTATTCCTGTTCGAGACTGAAAAAAATGACGGTGTATGATTGTTACTAGCCAATCAGATGTTCAGTACTTTGTAATATTAACACAATAAATATTAATGTACATGTTGATTTCCTGGCCTCAAATTACTGAATTCCAATAGACCTAGAATGTAAAACATACTAGTACTATATGCCAACATTATAATATAAAATGCTGTCTGTATTGCTAGGCACAATAGTTTTGTTAAATGCATTTATTAAAATTGGTGTCTATATATATTATATATTGCTTCATGATGTTATCATCATAACATTTATAGAACGTCAAGTGCTAGACATAGGCCTTAATCATAAAGAGGCAGACTTTGACGGTAATGGCGTGCTGGGCAGTCGTGGTTGCTATCGCATGTCGTGGCTTCGGTCTGGGAATATCCGTGCCCATCCCCGCCGTGTTATATTTGAGCTACGTTGTTCCGGTATCTCCGTCTCCTATTCTACTATTCTTCTATACTGTTACCTTACGGCTATAGATGGTACAGGGCTTTGCCATAGTATAAACGGCAAGATGACGTCAATGTGTGTAGGCGAGCATGTGTTGTGGCTACTTGTCGAGACACGCAGTAATGCACTGCTTTGTTGCGTTTCGTCTATGAATATCTTTTGTATGGAATACTAAATTAGCTGTCTGTTTATTCGTGTCATTTTAACATCTGTCTGTTTATCCGTGTCATTTTAACTTGAGTGTTGTTATCACATTGAAATTTAGTCATCAAAGAGACGATATAAAACTAGAATAATCAAAGAGCGAGATTCACATATTATAAGTTAGGTCTTATTTTTTCTGAACAGACGGTCAAACAATATTATATAGTTGTTTATTGTTCATAAAGCGTATACACGTAAAGTGATGAAATTGCATCCGTTTAGAATTTACATATTGACCTAGTAACTTCTTTAAACCTAGGCCCATGTGTGCTTTAGCCAATAAAAAAATTAGTTATACCTAGGAGGGGGCAAACAGTTTGATGTTATAGCTACAAATATATTACTAGCAACAGAGACGATCCAACAGTTTTCTTTTAAATATAGATTCCGTGTACAAATTAAAAAAAAAATTTTAACTGCCAGTATATTCCCAGTTCTAAAAATAACAACAACCAAGATCCGCAACACATCCGTATCCAATTCTCAACCAGCACCCTAACATAATAATATCTCTCGGATCAGGCGTAGTTAGCAAAACAAACAAAAGCCATACGAGGCCTGATCGATGGACTTGGCGGAACTGCGGAGGAATCAAAAAGTTCATTAATTTGGCGAACGGCCGGATTAAGGGTGGGAGGGGGGGGGAGGCTGGACGTGAGCGTAGCTAGTAAACAGAGTAGTGGCTCGAGTTCATGAAGTTTTTTGCAGTTTTGTTAAGTAATTATGAGATGTTTTTTCGTTTATATGATGCGCGTTTTGCTGATGTAATATTCAGGAAATTAGCGATTTAACTTTGAAGGGTATGTGAGGGTATTATACACATGATTACAAATATTTTATTAATTAAGATTTATAATATATTATGAAAGTTAATCTAAAATAAAATATATAAGATCGCAAATTAAATGACTCCCTATTTCTCTTAGTTATGGCATCATACTTGAACGACTGTACCGATCTTTCTAATTCTTTTTTGTTATTTTAGTGGAAGGTTGTTTTTGCGTAGCATAAGTAAACAAATGTAGCGCAGATAGATATAATATTAAAAATGCGGCTGAAATGGAATTTAAATTTTCATTTTCATGATTCCTTTACTAACGATATCATGGAAAATAACAATCGTTTCGTGTCTTAGGCGACAGCCATGAGAAATCCCTTAGGTCATCAGAGCGTTTAACGCTTAGGACACCTGTGCATTCCACAACATTCTACAGTAAATCCTTTCCGGTTTATACTGTTCGTCTGTGGAATGCGCTCACCTTAATAATCCGATGCGCACGGTCTTTGCCGATATTTAAGAAGAGAGTGAAGGAGTATTATTTATCGCTATATTTACTTCGATTCTGGAACCTAGCATTCTAGCTGGCTAATACTACTATTTAAAGGACATATTACAGTTTTCTTTTGTAGTTCTAAAAGTTTGTGTCATGTTTTTTACGTTAATGTATATATATATATTACACATCATACTACTTCGTGTTTAAATATGTTTTCCACACATTTTCCATGCAAAAAGAATCCTGGAAAAAATCTTTATACAATAAAGCCGCTATTGAACTTTACTGTATATTACATACTATTAAGTTTGTAATTTTAGGTGTACAATAATCATTATTATTATTATCATTATAACAGTTTTGTATTTTAAATGTGTTATAATTTTATGCATTTGTATACTCTGACGGCAATAGCTATTTGTATGTCTTGTGATCTGTCAAAACTAATCGAGTGATTGTTTCTGAGAGTGACTAGGTCTAATCTATAATATATCTAACTATAAATAATAAATAGACCTAATAATGTCGGTAAATATTTTGAAATCGCACTATTCCTAATGTATTAATAGTGGACTTGTAAATGTGAAGAACGCAATGGAATACTATATATATTACATACATCACGCCTGTTTTCCATCGGGGAAGGCAGAGATTATATACCTCCACTTGTTACAACCTTGGTATACCTCTCTCGCTTCCGTTACTCACATTAGTCTATTACTTCTGACCTGGCCCTTCTTTATGATCTGTTCTTTATCTATATATGTAATGTATATCTTCCAAAAATCATACAGTTTCTATATCAACTGTACTCAACGCGAACACGATCACATAGTCTAGTGAACGTCTCCTAAGATTTATAGCAGGGCATGTTAAGAGCATGTCACCATGAGACTATTTGTCATATGCTAAGTGATTTCCCTCGTACACGAGAGAGTTTGTCGAATCACTTCGCGCACGCTAAATGTAAATGTATTCGTAAAGAATACGAAATGATGGGGAGTTTTCTTGATAGAGATGCGAGTAAAGTGTTGACGAGAATAAGGAATATTGCTGTGTGACTTCTATAGTAATGTTTGTGTTGAATTCATGATAAATCTCGAAGATGATTGAAAATCTTTTGTTCTTGCTAGATTTCTGTGCGGAGCTTCGTTAAAATATTATATATAATTCGTTAAAATTTTTTGTTCATTTTTAACATGTGATATAATAGAAAAATCGTTACAACGGCTTAGTCGTAAAAACGTTACAACAGACAGCCGGACACTATCGATTTTAAATCATTAAAACAAGACGTGTCTGGGTAAAACCTTGCCTTGACATGCTATTAGTAAAGACAAAAATGGCTGTGGGTAAAATTAGCCCTACCATCTTTCTGACTTTAAACAGGGTTACTCTTACTAAAAAAATTACGGTTCGAAACTTGAAATTTTTTATAGGGGTTTGTTTAAAAAAACGTGACACCCACACCAAGTGGGTAACACGGAAACTAATTTAGTATGAAACTTTTTGAAACGTTTTTAAAGTTATTGGAATGAAATATACTATTGTGTTTCTTTTGTGTTTAGTCAGGAGAAATTTCTTATGAAAGAAAAAATAAGAAAAATGCGCGGTATATTAGAAAAGAAATAAAAACATAACGGCCGTAAGAACTATCATAATTTTATGTAAATTAATTTAACCTTTACGTTTTTATATAAACTAAAGACATCGGTGTACCAGAAATTGGAAGTCTACTGGGGGATATAGGCTTCTAAAAGAAATGGATTTTTTGCCGATCATTGCCGCGATGGGCAAGTGAGTTGGCAATTACAGAGCGCAGCTTCCCTGAGATGCTGCTGCCCTTCCTACCCTGTGCATTTGAGCCGCCCTGTTTCAGATAGATATACCGCCATCTGTCCGTTTTGGTACCTTATTCACGACACCTGATGCAGTGGTAGGTACTATTCTACTCTGCCGGTACCACACGGCTAAGGCATATAATTTGACGATGTTACCAAATGTAACCTAATGGCTGTTAATATCAGTATAGGAAGTTTGGTAGTCCATGGTGATGTGACAGAATATATGCTGCATGTATCATATAAAACAAATGCACCAGTTGAATATTTTTTAATAATTAAAATAATATTTTTTGGTATTCATATAGAAGACAGGACAAAGCCTGTAGAATCACCTAATCAACATCATCATCATAGCTGCCGTAAAACGTCCACTGCTGGACATATGCTTCTCCAAAAAAAGTAGAATTTTCCCATAATTGCCGCGCTAGGCACGCCTGGTGGCGATATAGTTTATAGATATACATAAAATAATAGTTTATTAACATTTATTTTTATAATCTATTAATATATATATTTTATTAAATATATATTATTAATATTAACATTAATAGATATTTAAAAACATTTAGTTACGGAGCAGATTATGTAATTGATCAAATGATATGTATATTACGCCCTTATATAATGAAAGCAAAAAATCCCATTTTTTAAAAACCTTTTCACCTTTTTAATAATAAAACAACATTTAATAAAATTAATTAATTGTATATAAATTCATTTATACACTACTGCATTTGTTACTTTTTCACATTTGTTTACGTTTTCATCGAAATTTACAAAAATTGTCGAAGATACAGGAACGACAACCCTACTTTATTCTAAAACACATTCGTGACAAATGCGGGATAAAATCGAACCACTAATATCCCACTACAGATATTGAAAATATGTTATTTATATCTTTATAAGGGCTTTTTCGCTGTGGAACCTCACCAAGAGCGCATAAGCTACCCGAAGGAAGACCCATCAGTTTTTTTGCCCTCGTGGACCTTCTTAGTCGCTTCAAACATATAGTAGCATAGTACGGATGCCACCATCTCCTGAACGACCAGTACGTTTTTTTAGTTGGATTGTTGAGTTTTCTACATATCTCACAGACTGTGGTGTTTGTTTTGATGACGTAATGGTTATGCCAACTAAAGTAGTTTAAATAAGCTGTGGTATTCTTTATGGCGTCGACTATGGTTTCAGCTGTTTTCTTTCCGCCAAGTCGCCGTCCATCGATGTAGCTATTAGGTGGTAGGAACCTAAAATTGAAACAAACTAATTATACCTTAACCTATATAAAATATGCTATGCATGCATTCAAATTAACACAAATAAATAGCGTGCTTTTCTATAAGGAATTAGAAAATTACAGATAGTTTGATCGGGAACATATGTAATCTACATTTAAATTGGATTCATCTCTAACTTTTACTTGGCCCTAATATAGCTTACACAAGCTATCATATCAATCGTAGAACGCCCACTACTGGACATAGGCCTCCTCAAGTGGTCTCCAATAGAACCGGTTGTAAGCCGCCTCTATCTAGTGCGATTCTGCGGTTTTAGTCAGATCGTCTGTCCACTTTGTGGGTGAGTCTCCAACGTTGTGCTTTCCGGTACGGAGGAGCCACGTTTCAGTGCTGGTATCCATATATGTCCACAGACTTACAAATATATAATACTACTACGATAATAAAATAATATTTTTATACTCTTCAATAAAAACATTATTTATTTAATTGCATTTTTGGCACATTTTAACAACCAACCATAGAAAGTTAAGCTTAGTTTCTTTTTTTCGAAGAAAGATGAAAATTGGATAAAACACAACACAGAGTCAAACTTACTTAGAATAATCAGCACCACCATACACAATAGGTACAGAATAATGCAATAGAGGTTTTACAACCTCCGTTACATAATCATCTGCTAGTGATTTTTCCACGGCTAAGTAAAAATAATACCCTTTTAACAGTTTTGAGCATTTTTGGTCATCTTTAGGACATCCTTTGATATCACACGACCGCACTGTATCAATTTTTAGACCATACTCTTGTAATGCGAGATTTAGTTCGTGAACAAATGATACTCTTTTGTTACTAGTATGGCATTCTTCATTAAGCCATAGAACCGGAAACTTTTTAAAACTCATTAGTCTTTCTCCTATTTTTGGGGGAAAAGGGTCCATATTCTTTAACCAATCCACGGTATTCCGAGGCGACATTTTTTTACCTTTACGAGAATAAAACATAAAGTAAGCCCAAGGGATATCTGTCTCAATTTTGTGAGTCCACGTCCAATTAAAGTAACTTTCGAATTTATTGCTACAAATAGGATGATCGTAGGATGATTCTCTTGAAGCAAATATGTATGTCTGATTTGGATGTCTTGTTGTAGGCAAATTCATTGTTTCATTGCTCGATAAATACTTTCCACTGAACACAATGGCGTCGAAGTTAGTATAATCATTGTCGAAGGCATATTTATCAGTTATGACGTAACAGTTGTCATACATACACTTGTCCCTTTTGAAGGCATAGTCGTATTTTTTTAGAATGTTCGTAATAGTGGCATCATTTTCATTCCAAATTAATATGTATTTCATGTTTGAATGTCTCTCAACGGTAATTTTTTGCTTTATCTGTAAGAGTCCAATTCGTCTTGTCCTAACCGTACGATTGTGAAACGTTAGTAATACAATTAATGCACTTATTATTATATATATTAATGCACTTAGTACAGTTAATTTCGCGATGAACTTCGTGCGTCTGTGTAAAGGTACCATCATGGTTAATGGTGCCAGTAAACGTGCATATATGAAGAAAATATCAACACTTAATGTACCTGTTAGATCTTCTTGTAAGAACACAATGATCATTGTTATGAACTTATTTGTTTACACGCGTCACCCAGATTCAAGACATTCAGATGATACTACATAAGATACTTCAGAAGTATTTTATGGACAATTTGAAAAATGTACCGAGGAGAGCCTTTTAAATTTAAATATGTTATACTATTTAATCTAATTCCGTTGATACATCTGTTAATTTTGTATACATGTTTTAGAGCTTTGGATGTATCCAAACTGCGTTGTTTAATATATAGAACTACGCAGTTTGGAATGGATATACCGCTATCAGTTAGAATGTCTCTTTTGCTTGTCTTGCTCGCTTGCGGTTTATCACTTCAGTTGCTTATAACGACAAATGGTACGTAACTATGGAAGAGAGTAAGGTTCTACTATCCTAATTGGTACTATAAAAATAAGTACAAGGAGAAAATATAAAATCATTGACTTTTTTATTTAGAAACAATAAGTCTACAAGTTGATAAAAGACTCCTGCTCTTCAATAAATTATCTTGAATTAAAATAAATAAATAAACAATAACAAAATTACTGAATTACGGTTGTGTTTCCGCACAAACCCGTTCATATTATGACAACAATGGCTGTATGTAATCATTTACCCAAATGCACTAAGAATCAGCCACATAACCAAACGACGTTTAGTACATGTTACTAGCCTAATGGATTAGCCGAGATAGGTCAGGCTTTGTCGTTTGAATTATTGTAATTGCCTCTATCGGCATGTCCCTGTGTTTGCGAACAGTGGGTACGTTACGTCTGTCTTGTCCTCAACTATTTGTATAGACAGGGAATAATATATTAGCTGTTAGCATTATCTCAATAATACGTGTAGGTGTCATCCTTACTGATTTTACAAATGCGGAAGATTGTGAGTATGCACGTACGTCTGTTATTACAGATCTTGAAACGATTTGGACGAAATTTCTTAGAGTCAATATTGATTGTCTGGAATAATATAGTAATAGCTTTCTCTGTGATAGATCAGGCTTTTTCTTCTATGGAATCGGCACCATCTTTTTACTAAGAATATTGCTTTTATTATCTGTTTTCAGAACCTCAATGGACTTTGTTCGAAACTTTTACTGTCGTGGTACATTTTATGAGATCTTTGACTATCACTCATAAACTTGAAAAACTTACTTACCTATGTTGTTTTCCTTTAAGATTTATTATTCGCTATTACCGTGATCTCTTTTCGCATTTTTCGATGGCCTACAACAGTTTTCTGAGATATAGACTCTATGAAATAAAATTTGAACATACGGACGGACTTATAAACATAGAAAAACTATTTGGGTTTCTTCTCCGAGTTAGCATCTTCAATTCAATTCAATTTAAACTCAAGCTATTGCACCTGATAGTTTGAGATTAATATCAAAAATCGATTGGACAGTTCTTCAGTCGGTAAATTTTAATGCTACTAAAGTTATATTTAGATACTAAAAGCATGGTTAAGAACTTCAGTATTTATTTTGATGGCTGATTATCCTGGCATACTCAAATCAAGAAGGTCAGTCGTACGTTATTTGCTGCAGCTGCCTCTTCAAGGAGACTTCGTAACTTTCTGCCATTCCCTACCAAAATTGCGCTAACACAGTTCCTTCTATTATCTATTCTTGATTACGCTCATACCTTGATCTCACTGAAAACCAAGCTTGAACTTGATTTAAAATGTTTGTATTAGATTTATATTAGAATTATGCAAATATGACCATGTTTCAGAATTTGGCACTGTCATTGGAACTTTGGATGATTTGGAATAGTCATATCTCTTTCCTACATCTTATTTTCGGAAACGTTTTGTTTTTCTTAGAGACAGTCCCGAGAGATCCCTGAATTCGACAGAAAATCTAACGCTAAAAATGCCTGCTAATTAAACGAATTTCTATGGTCAACCTTTTACTATAACAGTTTTTCGGCTATGAAATTCGCTCCCTCTCTTAATTAGGCAGGCTCGATCTATAACAGCCTTTTAACATAAGACTCATATTTAAACACTTCAAAATGCATCAATTAAATATGTATGTATACTTATGTATATAGTATGTTTATCAGCGTGTATAGAAATGTGTATATTTGTATATAACGGTCTGTAAATATATTTAATATATTCAATTATGCTGTATATATGTACACAACAAACTGTCCATTTTCTTTATCTTTTACATATTTCTATCCAAAGGTTGCCTGAAGAGATCGCTTGAAGCGATAATGCCAAATTTATTTTATGTACAATAAAGAATATATTTTATTAAAACGTGCTACTAGACACCGTTATTATTTAGATCTTATCATCCTAAAAACCTTATCATGATTTCAATAGTTAGTCACGCTTGCATTAATTCTCACTTAACGAGCCAAAAAGAACACTTAATATGAATAAATTTTAATTTATTTATAATGTTGTACACGTTTTCCTATACCAAAAGGTTAGAGCAAACTACTTAGTAACGTCTACGTTTTGAAAACGCGAAACTTCACTAAGCCCCAGCTCAAAGTTTCTTCTCGAAATCCTCCTCAACTTTGCGAGGTTTCAAACATTTTATTTTTAAATCAGGAATAGACCTGATAGGGATTTGGCAGGCTTTTTAAGACCCCATTAGACTAGTTTTAAAGCTTTAGCTTTGGTGAGTTATTTTTGCGTGTGAAAATATAACGAAAAACTTGATTATTTTCTATAAACATGTTTTAGCCGCCGCGATTTCAGGTTTGATGTCTTATTTATTACACCAGGTCGATTACAAGTAGGGTGATAGTAAGCCCCACCGCAGGCTTTAGACGCTAGTAATATCACAAAGGCTCTTGATATAATAGCTCGTTGACTTGAAGATATTTTGTCACATCATCCAGTAATTTTACTGCCTTTCCCAAGCTGGAACACAGCAATGTGAACACTGCTCTTTGGTAGTAGAAATAGGTGCGAGTGAGGTACCAATGCAAATTACCTTTTGCATAAAAAATCTAATCTGTAAATATATTTATAAAATATAATCTATATGGTATCCTAATGTATTAATTATATTATTTTCAAATTTTATTTAAATCTATAATGCAGTTTTGGCGTGAAATAAATACACACCCACACAAACTTTCTCTTTTATACTTATTATCATTATATTTAGTACAAAATATTTTATGAACTAGGTAGGATTTGAAAATTTAAAATCAACAGAGCTTTAGATATGATATTGTTACTTTTTTATTTTCATAGTAATGAATGATGTATCTAGTATGAAAAGGTATAGAAATCAACTCTAGCTCCATTTAAGCTGGTTTTTTTTTATTAAACCAGGTCGACAAATAAGCATACAGTTCGCGTAATAGTAAGCGTCACTGCAGCCTATAGACGCTTGTAATATCACAAGGATATCAATAACGTGCTACCAACCTTGTGACTTGCAATGAATTTACTGACAAATGTAGCATAATATTCTCCTTTCACCCTTCAGACCGGAGCACAGCAATGTGAACACTGCTATTTGACGGCAGAAATAGGTGAGAGTGAGGTGACGTGAAGGTCTCTCTGTCTGTTATTCATAACCTTAACACTAAATTAATGCCTTGATAATTAATATATGTATAGGAAGGAGAAGCTAAGTAACTGCCTAAACGACATATCAACGCAGGGCCTAAACTGTAAGGGTTAGAAACTTGAAATTTTGCATAAGGGTTCCTTTTATAATTTAAGAGAGCAATCAGATAGGATTTTTGAAAATTCATCTTCTTAAGAGGTAAAATGGGGGTGCAAAGTTACAATATAAGTTTGTTGTTTTTTAAGTTTTTCGGAAGAAATTCAGTTAGAAGTTATTAAACACGTGTAAAATGTTTTATTCAAATATTTTATACAGGATGTTGCTAGTTGTATATAATGCACCAAACAAGGAATGACGCAATATATCTGTGCATTTTGTTCTTTGTGATAGGTACTGTAAAAAATGCCTGTCTAAAACCTACACACAATAAAAACAACAATAGAATGAATCATATATGATGCACTGGATTAGGAAATAGTTAAAATATAGAGATCTAAATTTTACAACAAAATCTCAAATCAAAAATAGATATTCAATTCCATGTACCTGCAACTTGTTGTAACTTGCAGCAACCGTTTTCGCAAGGTAACCGAAACGTCGAATAAATACTGTTAAAAATAATAAGGACGCGTGATAAAGCCGTTATAAAAATGTTTCTTATATGAGTAGCAAAAGCGTAAAGTTTTCGAAAATAGTTCAATTTTTTACAATACGTACGATTATAATATATATGGTACTATTTTACTGCTGGCAGCTTTTTCTGCGAGATTTCTTCTTTATATCTCATCTATATGGATGCTTGTTATACCGGGAAGAAGTCTATATATCTCTTACCGATAGCCAAACTGATAGAAATTTAAAAATTCAGCTCTATTCTACGGGTAAATTTAGGAATATAAAGTAGACTATTACTAATTTCTGTGGCAAAATTCATCCAGATTTGTACCACCTTTCTGGCGTGAAAGAGTTTCAAATATTAATACAAACTGTCACGCTTATAATATTATTAGGATACACAGCTTTTGCTTGAATTTATAATTAACAAATCTCACGAACTATAAATAAAAAGGCAACTAATATACAATTATTCTTATGACATTAAAATATGAGACTTGCATTGAATAGCCAACATTTAAATCTAAAAACTTTACAAAGCCACCAGACTAACTTTTGTCTCGCCGTCACAGCTTGGCAAGCTTAAAGTTTTATTTCAAACCGAGGTGCAGATTCTGAGGAACCCGTTTTGACACTATTAGGGCGAAACTTTTAGATCTTTAGCGCTCGTCAAACCGAGTTGAGAACTGCAGGACAGTTACACTTAACCGAATATGACTTTGCGTTTCTAGCTAGGGAATTTAAAAGAATGTTTCTACTTTTTGCATTGCGTTTATGATTATAATAATTCCTACAGATATTTATTACAATTCTAATATGTTAAAACGAGATATGCATGTTTAGAGTAGAGTAATACGAGCTTTTAAATAATAATAAACTCCATAAATATTTTACTTTTAAAATGACGTATATTAGCTACTAGGGTTGTTGAACTTAATCCTAACTTTACATTTCGATATCAGACTATGAAAATTCCAAACAAAATCTGACGATAACCTAATTTCTAAACACGCATATCAAAGGGAGGGTATGAACAGCCAAAAAACAGAAAGTTCTTTATAATTTACTCTTAAAATATTAACTATTGTCAGAAATATATGGTTGTACGATTCCGACTGAGTGTGAATGTAGCTGCCCGTTGTTTTCATTCGTCACTTCATTCCTACCTCTTCCTAGCTCTTCCAGCTTCAACTGGTTAGACATTGCAGATTGCCTTGATTAGAGATTTGATTGTTGGATCTTGACAATTTAAATTATTATTTCTAGTATAGAGTTTAAGTTTTGAATGTTTTTTAATTAATTTTGGTCTCTAAATAGGTGCCTAGGTATACACATTTAAAGTGAAAGTGCTGCACAACCAACAGCACACGTATTTTTTATACGAAAAATATTGTGAACCTTTCCTTTAAAATATCAGTTTATTTATATGAACAATTCAATGAAGTTGTTACATACCGTAATGTAATTACGGCATACAACAACATCAAGACAAATGTCAGTATGTATCTGAAGAAAATGTTCACAGCATCCTATCTTCACTAACTATGCGGTTATAAAATAAAGGTACCGATATACTCTTTATACCTTGAGGCATTTCGAGAACCGATACCAATGCAAACAACGTGTGAAAAAGGTATGACCGATACATCAAAAAAGTTCCTAAATAAATAAAGACTAGTATAGCAATCAAGATATTATGTTGCCACATAGCGACGGTTGCTACTTAAAGGACCCGATGACGCTATGATCCTATCTTGTGCGGCAAGAGTCAAGGTTCGATTCTTACCCAGTACAAACTTTTATAAGATAATTACTCGTGTTTACTCTGTGTCGGAGAATTGAATATATATTTATGTATTATACTTGTGACTCCTCTGTTGTCTGCTACCCGTGATAAAGCGAGTTATCTCTGAGTTATATCAATGTATGAGATGTGTGACTTTATTATTATGTATTTTATGTAGCTTTAAAACGTTACCATTAATATTAAATTTATTTTCATTTCAATTGCCATCAGAGAATATTTAGTATATCCATAATTTTTTTACTTTGAACATAAAGACATGGTAATACCTATCGTTTTGAACAGCCTTTCAAAACTCGCGTCGAAAATGCGACTTTTTTCTGTTTTGATATACAAAAAAGAAAGTTAAATAAACCACTTTTAAATCCATTAGAAAATCATCATTATCACGAGCCGTAGAATGTCTATTGCTGATGTAGGCTTCCCCAAGAGATTTCCAAAAAGACTAGTTGTAAGCAACCTGCATCTTGCGGTTTTACTAATAATAATCAAATTGTCTGCCCGCCCACCTTTTGTGAAACCTACCAAGTAAAAATTTGTATAATAAGTTTAGAAAAAGCAATCTTATCCCAAAACTATTTTATAATAACATAGTTATAGTGTTTATATCTTTTTAGTAGATATTTATTTTACTTGCACTCCACTATAAGGGTTAAAGTGAACATGTCTGTCTGTACTGGGCCTTTGTATGACTTTTTCGTTTATCGGATGCGACTGTTCTGTATATCGGATCCGACTGTTCTGAATATCGGATCCGAATGAGACGACTGTTCTGTACATGGGATCCGAATGTATTGTACAAGAGATGGGAATGTTCCGTGTATTGGATCCAAATGTACCGTATGTTGGATCTGAATGTTCCTTTTATCAAATCTGAATGTTCCGTATATCGGATTCGACTGTTCCGTACATCGGATCCAACTGTCGACCAGGTCTGCATGAAGGGAGAAACTTGCCCTGGCTGTAACAATTTTCGTGCTGGGCAAACGTGGTGGCAATCGCATGGCGCCGGGCCATTCACTAGGGAAATACTGCTGCCCATACCCGCCCTGCGGTTTTAATCGAGAACCTAAGTAATAAAAGGTGCCTAAGTTACTTTTTATAACATCAGCTATCTACCAGTGAGAGTTCCGTTCATATCGGCTTAGGCGTATTAGAGTTGAACAAATAGACAGACGAAAATTTTAAAAGATGTTTGTTTTATGTAGGCACTAAAAGTACTTTGATATATATTTCGTGAAAAGCTTTTAATTTAAAATAACAAACCAACTAGAGGTAGACCTCATATGATGGTCGCCTGGTACAATAATCTCAGCTATTTTTACCGCTGTGTTCTTTTTTGAAGGGTGAGAGAGGCAGTGAAATTACTGGGTCGATTTAACATAAAATCTTAATAAAGTCATATGGTCGTCACTAATGATATTTGACTTAGTTATAAGACAATCTTCAATTTTATTGATATGTATAGATTGATGTTTCGAATATATATTTAGTCTGCTTGAAGAAACTATGTCCTTTAAATGTATATGTATGTATGTGTATATTTATATGTTTATTTTTATATTGTGTTAAGTACACCTCAAGCTTCCACCAGCTTCAACATTATCTCCATCCAAAGGTTGCCTGTTAAAGATTGCATTTAGCGATGAAGTTGCCTCTCGTACCTATTATATCTATATTACTATTCCATGTTCTTGTGACGTTCCTATGTTGTTTTTATTGGTGTACAATAAAGAGTATTTTATTATTATATTATTATTATTGAGCGATCTTTATTCAAGTGTTCTGTGGGTTTCATTAGACTTGGAGACAAGAACTTCGAGTTTTAAACGTTTTAACCAGATCTGGCAGAACTTAAACCGAATATTAGTTAGGTTAAAGTTTGTAGTCTCTCATCGCGTTAACTTTCAAAGAACTTAGGAAAAGTTTGTGAACCTAAATTCATTATCTCTGTCAAGAAGTACATCAAATAATTTAATAATGGCGGCCAACGTTGAGTTTCATTTTGGAAATTTGTACAAACATTCAACTTGCTGATAAAATGTGAATAAAATTACTAAGGAATGTAAGTGAATATATTCAGAGCACCATCATCATACCAGGCGTTAGAAATCCACTGCTGGACACCGGCCTCTCCAAGTGAAGAGGTTTTTTGACTATAATTGCTGCGCTGGGCAAGCGTATTGGCAAGCGTACCGTTTCTGATGGATATACTGCCATCTGTCGGTTCTGTAGCTTTAGTCGCTTCTTATGACACCTGGTGCAGTGGGAGGTACTATTCTACTCTGCCGTTACGTTACACCACGATATTCATTCAAATTCGGCAAATTAAAATAATACACTCCCTGTGGACCAGATGTAAAAGGTTGCTCGAGACGACTGAGATACCAGAGCCAACAGATGGAAATATATCTATCATTACTAGCGTATCTCAAATATAATGGGACTGGGATGGGCTGCAGCATTTTTGCGTAAAAATAATGTCCATCACTATAAAATCGGCAAAATTCTACCATTCCTGTACATATGGAGGAGATATTACGGGATATGTATTTTCTAACAACATCTCATACATTGACTTGATTCCGGGATAAATCGCTTAAAACACTTGTGTTACAGACATCAGACAACAAAGAAATCACAAATATAATACATAAATACATATTTTTTAACATCCAGACAAAGAACAAACTTAATATCAACATAAACATTTTTTTCATAGGTGGAGATCGAACCCACGACCCTTGGCACATACAACAGGATCACCACCATATGCTCCATCGTACCCATCATTTGGAGAAACACATGAATGCTTGCACAAAAGATTAATTAACAATATATGAAAAGCATTATTATGTCAGCGCAGCGCAAGGCAACCGATTCACTATATGCAGAACTCTAACATCACTAAATGCCAAGATAAAGAATATAATATCACCAACAATATTTGCGTAACCACCGATATTAAAGTAGGATACAAACTATGCGGTATACAAGAGTACTTCAATCGTAGTACTTAGGGTGTATGTCACTTTCATCTTGAAAGACAAAACGAAAAAGAAACAACACTTGTGTGGTTATAAATCCATTCAAATTACAGATGCTGAAGCTGCACACCAAGAATTCTGATTGTTTGACTTCAGAACTGCTTTTGATCACTGTTACACGTACTTTGAATAGTGTTGATCCAAATCCATCTAAATCATACGAAAGTTACATCACCAACACCAACGACGAGGTGTTGTTTTGACATGGAAATAAGGCTATGGAAATGATTGAATAAATTGCGAATAAAGACTTCAAAATAGATCGAAACTTGTACTACTTCAACGAATCAAATAAATGTTTAAAAAACGTATCGTTAGTCTAGACCTATCTGGATATGACATTATGTAGATGTACTCTATCATCAATATCATCAATAGGAAATCTATCAATAAAAACATCATGCCTTTGCCACTGCGTTTCAGTTCATTGTACGAACGACACACTTGATTTGTGCAAGCACAATAAGCCATACTGCTTTCGACAGGCATACAATGAGATAATTTTAAACTTGCCATGCCTTTCACTGTAGCTCACAAGCAGCATACATATAACAACACCATGATAACGACTGATGGCAAACTTCTTTTGCACTCTATCCTTTCCTATACTTCTATGTTATCTATGTGTATCTAGTAAAAATGGCTCCAGACTGGGCAGCAATATTCAAGTACAGAATAATAGAAACAATAATACCTTTTTCAACTGACTTAACCTCCTTGGGTCACAAAGTTGTCATCGCTTATACGCAATGCCAAGAGTGCCTTTATAAGTTAGTAGATGACTAATAACTTCAAACCAAAATCTTTATATAATACATATTTAAATATACTAAATTTTGTCCTGAGTTAATTGAAATACGTATGTCTAGCCGCTACTTAAATCTTGCATCCTCTAGTTGTATATTGATAATTACACCCTTCAATAATTAAGGAGAGATTCATATTTTATATTACGTTTTCAAATAGATTGTTTGATTTTTGTTTATTACCAATAGTAATCCGACAAACAAGTAAGCGTCACCGCAGCCTAAAGACGCTCGCATTATCGCAAGGAAAAGCATATTACTAGTGCGTTGCCAAACTTATGACTTAAAGATATTATGTCTCAGTAATTTCACTGCCTCTCACTTTCTCTCACCCTTCGAACCGGAAACGGAAATTACTGTAATGCAAACACTGCTATGTGACGGTAGAAATAGGAAAGAGGTACCATTGCAGGATACCATTTTATGAGGTCTACCTGTAGTTCGTTTCTAGTCTAGGTTTGAGTGACAGTTTTAAAGCTAAAATAAATGAAGGTTCGACATCCCTGTTTTACCCCTATATAAGTATAGATGTAGTTAAGGACTCATCCCCCTGTTTTCCTCAAAGTCTGTGTAAGTTATAGATCAATGGGGAACAGCTGTCGTGGTGGCTCATTGTCGGCTCAACATGGTGATTATTCAGGCATTTGCATCGCGACTGATCTATTTACATCTCAAAACAACGCTGTTTGGACTGACTTTCAAATGTGAATCACAATGAAGCTTTTAAATCTTTGTGACGATCGTCTATCTTCGTAATAGGTATTCAGAAATTTGGATTTGTTTATGAGACTATATCGGATTAATCTGATGAAATCTGCAAATCTTTAAACAAGTGTAAAAAAATGTCTCTGTTTGTTCCGTTTAATCAAATGTACTTGTGGTTACTTATATTTTTAACAGGTATAAAATGCGGTTAAAATGGCGTACAAAAAAATATACTCAGTCGAGTTGCTAAACCTTCGACTTTATTTAATTCTCTTAAAATAATAGAAAATTATTCTAAGGGTTAATACGTATTAAAATTGTAGTTTCATTATGAGTCACTACTCATACTAATAAAAAAATTAATACATCTATGCAACTGGTAATTTTCTTTCTTTATCATTATTCTTGGTTTGTTTTCTATACAGAAAAGTATTCTTTAATGTCTATGTATAGTAATTTAATATCCTGGAACCTTACATGCTTTTATGGGCAGACAAAATGTGTCAAAAAGGGCACGAGTGGTTGTTCATAGAGATGTGTTGGTACCAACACTGACATATGATAGTGAATTTTGGGTATGACAGAAGAAGCACGCGAGTAGAACAAATGCTGTTAAAATGAGAGCACTTCGAAGTATGTATAGTGTGAGTTTGAGAGATATATTAAAGAATAGTGTTATATAATGTATATGCAATTATATAAATGTGGTGTAAAAAATGATGTTGTGACAACAATAGAGAAAGGGATGTTTAGATGGTTTAGACATGTAGACAGGATGGATGAAAGTAGAATAACTGCAAAAATATATAAAGCGAAAGTGAATGAAGTGAGTCGGTAAAGGACGACCTAGGCGAGCATACCTTAACTAATAAAGTAATAAAGAAAGGCCTGGTCAGAAGTACGAGTATTTGCATGTATGGAAGGACTAATGCAAGTAAGGGAAGTGAGAAAGGTATGCCAAGATCGTAAGAAAAGGAGATTCATAGTCTAGGTCTACCGCAAGGCACAGGCGTGATGTATGTATAATTTAATATCCAATGGTTAAAAGAGGGTGTAGCCAATTTTGTAAGGACTAATGCGAGTAAGGGAAGAGAGAAAGGTATGCCAAGGTAGCCTAATTTTGTAAGGAACTGTATATAGTACCCAAATTACTATACATTTATTATTTAAACATATTAAAATGTAGTAAATTATTTTTCTAAACAATTTTTTTTACAAATAGGTAAAATGGAGGGTGGAATCACGTAAAATGTTTTTATTGCTATCGACTTCAAACTTACATAATATACTATACTATACTAAAATTGATCAACCTTATTTCAATTTTGAAACCCTCATTACATGGACAAATAAGGTAGCAAGTTTGTGTGAAACTTCGTCCGTTTTAGTGGTAGCAATTCCGAAATATAACTTTGACTGACGAATAGCTAATTTTACCAGAAAGTGAATTAAAAATAAAAAAAATATTTGCTTTCAATGGACAACGCTGAGAATAGCCTTCAAAAAGGTGAGTAATGATTTTAATCTCGACGCGAACAAAGCTGAAGGCAACTTCTAAATTAACATACCATAGCAGCCGTTGAAAGTCCACTGCTGGACATAGGCCAGTGGAGGTTGTTTGTCTATAATTACCGCGCTAGGCAAACTTGTTGGCAATCGCCGAGCGCAGCTTTTGCGACGGGCTAGCTGCTTCCCATCCCCGGCCTAAGCATTTATGCAGCACTATTTCGGATAGATATACCGCCATCTGTCGGTTCTGATACCTTAGTTGCCTCTTACGACACAGTACAGGGGGAGGTACTATTCTACTCCGCCAGTACCTCACGGTACAATAAATGTCTACAAAATAAATGTTCTGGGTGGTGATACAACCCACGCTAAGTGCTCATGATAGGAACACTATCATTTGCACCATCGGCCCATCAGTAATTAATTGTGCTTATTATCGCAATACAAACTCATAGGGTATACCTGATTTGTCTGATGCGGTGATTTCTTTATACATTTAACATAATATTTTATGTTTAAAGTTTCCATATAACAATAAATTAAATCCCATCAGGAATACAAAATATGATTTCTGTAAAACAGTAAAAACTTGATGCGAGTATGTCTTTAGTGATTTTAATTTGAACTTCGATAAATTCAAAATGGATTCTGAGTGGTTCAAGTTACGTCGAATGTCTTCAAGTTCGAGAGTCGAGTGAAGGCGGACCCAACTGTCCTGTCGCTTCCATTGTCGTCACTATAGGATTAATTCGCAGAACTGTATAAATAGACAACCAACTTTACAGACCTAACTACAAATTTAAGTAAAGGAATATAAAATCAAAACCTTTTTCTGATGGGATGGTTTGGCCTTTGAGAGCTGGTGAAGTAGATGTACCATCTTCTGTATTAGGTGTAAAAGACAATTACGTTCCATTAATCGAATGATGACAAACAGGGATTTGATTTAGATTATGAAGTTATATACATGTTTGGTAAACTCGCATATGGTTGGCTTGATGCTAAACGTGACCGCAGCCTATAGACACAAAGATATCATTTGCGTGTCGCTTACCTTGTAAACTGAAGACACTATATCATATTTACCCAGTAATTTCATTGACTCTTTCAACATTCAATTACCTATCCCTCCAGACACAGCAATATAAACACTGCTATTTGGCGGTGAAAATAAGCGAGAGTGATTTACCAATGACCTTTGTTAGAAAATGAAACAGGACCCATCGTACAGCTTCACTTAAACAGAAAAAAATCTAATTACTAAATCTAAACAATCAAATAAACTAACTGCTCGAAATTTTAGTAATAGCCTAAATATAGTACAAAGCTAGCGAGCCCGATAAACTTTAATCCGTCTTTTAATATTCGTCTATGTCTATTATATATGTATAAGAAATATTGCGACTATAAATTAAGATATAAACTATCTTAACTCTCAAACGGATAACACACTGTACACAGCAAGCAAAAAATTAATAACTCAGTTCAGTAGAACTTCTAAAACCTTCATTCGGGACTAACACCATGACAGTATATATTTATATCTAAAGTTAGTGGATCATGTTTATTTGAAATAGGTTAACTGTTTTAAATATTGACAATAGAGGCAACAAAAAACAATTAAAAATTCCAGTAACATGCAGATCTTTATGCTACATTTATGAAAATGTACTTTAATTTAACAGCCTTACCTACTTGAAACAACCTGAAAAGTAACTATATTTAATTCCATTCCTTAAAATGAATTATAAGTTTCCCAGAAATAATCACAGGCGAGCTATTCAATTCCTATTAGAAGTCATAATTCTCTTCACATCGAATAATTTATCATTCCAACAACATAATCCACTTAGTGTTAACTTCACAGGGATTTGCTGTTCTAGGAGGACTGCAGAACTAAGTTGATTAACCTTTATTATTTAAATGTGTTTAAACGAATGTTTTAAAATATATCCTATATTTTATAAACATTCATCTTTATTATCTTCTTTATTTGTAGACGATTTTGTTTTTTATGAGTTATCTCTTTACTGAGGTTCATAGATGTTCTATTTTAGTTTTTATATTAGTTAAATATTCTAGTTTTTATATTTTTAGTTTGATTATTGACAATTTAATTCTTTTTAGCTGCTATCAACGCTGTTAATTTAATTTTTATATTTGTATGTTCGACTATCGTTTCGGTTTTTTAAAACTACACTAACAAACGAGTGTTCGGTCCGCGTGATGGTAAACAGCACCGCAGACTAAAGACGTTTGTATCATCACACATATACCATTAGCGCATAGCCAACCTTGTGACTTGAAGACATCCAACATCATCCTCATACCAGCCATTGGGAAGTCTACTGCTGGAAATAGGCATCTCCAGGAAAGGATGTTTATTGCCTATATTTGCTATGCTGGGGAAGCGAGGTAGCAATCGCAGAGCGCAGCTTTCGCGACGGGGATGCTGCTGCCCAACCCCGCTCTGTGCATTTGAGCAGCACTGTTTCGGATGGATATTCCGCCATCTGTCGGTTTAGGTACCTTATTCCCTTCTTACAGCACCAGTGCAGTGAGAGGTACTTTTGTACTCTGCCGGTACCTCACGGCAAAGACATTATGTCACCATAATCACAGCTTTCCTCGCCCTTCAAACTGTAACACTACAATATGCTGTTTGATTGTATGACTGAGGTATCAATTTAGACGACTTTGGTTACTTACCTATAGTAAAAATATATTTATTCTGAATCTTCAATTCTTAAATATTTATTTGATATTTCCCGTATTTATTATTACATATACATGAACTTCTTTCTTGTCAGAATAAGTTAAGACTATTTATTACACCATTGACATGCATAAAACTTGACATGCATTCTTCGCTTCCTCTAAATTCATTAATCTTATGTCACTACACTTCTACGATAAAATTATAATAACTTAGATTTCAAGTAATAAAAAATGAATGAAGTAATAATTATAAAAATAATAAATCGCATTAGAAACTTTGAAATACATTGTCTTAGTACTACCAGTATGTATTAAGTGTTAATACATCGTTAAAGATATTTGAACAGCCATAATCCCGGCAGGACGCCGTCATCCAGTTCTCAAGTGCCGTTAGCGGAAATCACAAGTTATGGACCAACCCATCGACCCTGATAAGTATGCTGTGTTAACGTGCTGGGTTCCAGGAAGGTCGCAGGTTCATATTAGAATACTTAATTTCACTTATTTATTAGTATTTAGTGATTTTTGCAACTTTTTGTATTTACGCCGTGTGAATGGACTATTTACGTTAAAATATTTTTTCAATTTAATCAAATGAGCTAAGTTTTTATGTATAAAATTCTACGTGTAAGTTATTAGAGACCGTGTTAGGTGTATAAGGTCGATATTTTGAAATAAAGTAAATAATGCATTGAACACAATTAGATTAATTAAGCTATTTAGTTAACATAGGTAGCTTAAAATCATACTTTAGTGTTCCGGGCAACATTACAAATATTAATCATTCAAATATTTGTCATCGGTGGGGATCGAACTCATGACCTTTGGCGTTCAAGATAACCAACCGAATGCGCCGTCGGGCCAGTAAATTAATCAAACATACTATACATACTACATATAAACTTAAAGAGTTATAGTACTAGCATAGATAAGTTTCTTAAACACACACTATCTTGGTTTCGAAGCATCACAATCGGAACGGAGACGCTTTGAAAGTTTCGCCGTAAAATTAGGTATAACCCCAGTAAGATCACTCAAACTTGGGGGAATTTATGTTGTACAAGGAAAAATGGCGGCGTACTACCCACCGGCATACCTAATACTGTTCCACTTTTCAACATTAACACCTCGCTCTTGTCTCCTTTACCTTTGATCATATTTTTTGTGTTTTACCCTGTATTTTTTGTTAGTACAGGGTGCGACGAAATAAAATCTTATTATTTGTTCAATTTTGCCTGCCTTTCACCGCGTTTGCATTTAGTTAGTTATCAATACGAGAGGAATATTAGACAAAATCAGCTGATCATCTGATATAAATTTAAATAAAAAATAAACTCTGTTAAATTCCGTTGATCACGGCATCACGCGCTTGGACCGCTTTTTCGTATTATTTTTCTGTTGTGTTGGTGATTATTAATATGATAGTTTTTATGTAAGACAAATATGAACGGGGGATATGATGAATGTAGCCATCTAGCACTTGACATAACAGTCAGTCATGTGTCAGGATGGACGGGAATAAGGCAGAATAACGTATGTTGGGTCCGCTAGTTTTAAAATTAAAATATAAACCGCCTTTTGAAGCCGTTAAAAAAAAAGTTTTACTATGAATGAGAGTGGTAGCAAATAGTATAACATTTTTTAACCTTTTCATTATCAAGTAGTCAAGATTTGTCTCCCTCTGAGTATGGTATTCACGATTTGCTAGACCAGCTTACGGCGCGTCAGCTGCGAGATGCCATACAACGGTTAGTACGGTAATGGCCGCGTACTCTCGTAAATCTGGCATGATAATGAATAGAACAAAGAACTGACGCAGCCCGGCAACAAACGCCGCATAGTATTGGGGATTCCGGCATATTGCGCCACGTTGATAACACATTGCAGGAACTTAGTATACTAAAGGTAAAAAATCTTACAAATGTCGTCTGCAATGGTACCTTACCCTCATCTTTTTACCGCTAAATATCAGTGTTTGCCGTGTTCCGGTTTGAGGAGTGAGAGACGCAGTGATATTACTCGAAAGTGTGGCATAGCAACTTAAGTTTACAAGGTTGGTGATACGCTAGTGATATCTTTATGATACGAGTGTCGGCTTTGGTCACGTTACCACAAAGCGGACCGTGCGCTTGTTTGCTAACTTTATAATATTATATAAATACTACGCTATTTTAGTAGTTAGTCGGTTTGTAATCCAATATTTACAGCTTTTTAACTAAATGCGTATGAAAGTATATACAGAATGTAAATGCAATGACGAAAAATTAAAAATATTGTCTGTCTGTGTCTTCTGGCTAATATCTGAAGCGGCTGGACCGATTTTAACAGGAATATCACTGGCTTACTAATATGTATTATTCCCACGAGAACAGGAACTACGAGGGAGAAACCGGGGGCGCTGTTACTACATAATACAAATAAATACTGATGGAGATAGACGTAGTAGCATAGTTTTTTTTTAGATACACCATATCTAAGTTTCGAGGTTCACATGATAATTATATTTTTAGGCAAAGATTGTAGATAGATAGATTGTAGATAGATTGTAGATAGACAGCTATTGCGAATGGGCGATATCTTCCAAAGGTTAGACGATCACACACTAAGGTCCTTGCACTAACGTCGGTAGAAATCTAAGAAAGTGTGACGAAATATTTGTATAGCGTTAAGTAATTTAGTATGGTGATGACATTTTATAGTCTTACTGTTGGTGCGAAATGTAATTGCTTTATCATACTTATCATACCATATAAAAAGCGGTTAAAGTTCACTGCTGGACAAAGGCCTCCCTAGGAAAGAGATGCCCATAATTATCGCGCTGGGTAGGTGTTGTGGAAATCGCAGCGTCGCAGCGGGCATGCTGGAGCCAAAACCGGCCATATTTCATTTTTAGGTACGCTGTTTTAGGTGAATAAACTCAAACTATATAATATATATATATGTATCAGTCAGCTTCTCCTTTCATATATATATAGACTATAAAGAAAAATGTATATACAAATATTTAGATTTTCATTTTTACTTATAACGATTAGGCTAAAAAATATTAGTCTGAATTAAGAAATTTATTCATAAATATAGAGCTGTATTCTTCTTAATTACTACTACTTCTTCTAAGTTCCAAAAAATGCTGTAAGCCCTACCTAATATGGAAATATGTAAGCAGGATTAGTATTTTTGAATGTTTGTAATAAATAAACTAAAAAACTGTAGAAGCGATTTCAAAATCTTTTTCACTGAAAGAAAGGTACATTATCAACAAATAGTACAATTTATATTTAATCCCATAATTCTTACGAGACTTGGGACTACGTGGTTGTAACAGCAGAGCGCTGCAAACTCTTAATATAGGGAAATATGTTGTAAAGTGTGAGCCAGTGAATAAATCGGATGAACTTACAACATCATTTAAACCCTTGAAACTTAGTCCAATTAAAAGTTGATAGATAAATAGAAGACTGATATAACGCTGAAGTGGCATCGTAGCAGAGATGCACTTACCCACATTTGCGTCGATAAATAGTTCGCTATAGCTAAACTATGCGGGAATTAACGGGCGGACGGTTAGTCGAGCCCGAAATATTGCATACTTCTCGATACAATATTGTACGTAATTTGCGTAAATTTGTTGTGAATTTACTTACACCGAATTTAATATTGCCTTTAAATATATTTACAAAAATGTTGCCAAACACGGCTAATGCTCCGCTGATGCCTTCTCATATCATGACCTCATATTCATTTCCTATAAAATACGGCCTCCTAAGGTGAGAGCTATATCTTAATAATTTATAAACTTAATAAATATTATAAAAATAATTAATAAATAACCAATGAATCTATTCTGTGTTTTTGTGTAAATATCTGTTAAAAAATTCAAATAATGTAATACATTTTATTGTAGATTAGATATTAATTTATTGTAATTAATTTTCTTGTATACAACATTATATAGATTGAATACACATTATATATTGCATTATACATTATATATTGCAATGCCCTAGCAGGGCGCCACATGAAACTTTTTATGTTGTATTTTGTCCACCATGTTCATTGAATGTGACAAGAAATAAATTAATTTAAATTTGAAAAAAAAATGCTTCTGCAAACTTATTTTAATGAAATGGACCTAAGTGATCTCTTAAGGGGCTCCAAATTGACTTATTGAAGCAATTCAATATTTTTACCCTCATGCAACTTTACGATAAGAATGCTCCAGTTCGAGCTGTCAAATTAAAACACCAGCCAGCCCCTTAGCTTAATGACGACATCAAAGCTATAATGAAGAAGAAGGTAATAGTTGAAACTAAGTGTAAGTGTCGACCAACAGGCGCTATTAGGCGCTAATAATATATATATATATATAACTAGCTGTGCCCGCGACTTCGTCCGCGTGGAATAGTTTTTTTTGGGTACCATACCACTTTACCTTAACTTTTATACACTTTGAATGTCCTATTTATTTATATCGATAAAAAAATACTATAGATACTTCCATACAACTTTTCATCCCCCCTTTTGACCCCTCACAACCCTTTTTTTGAATAAAAAATAGCCTTTGTCCTTTCTCAGGGTCTAAAGATTGTCTGTGCAAAATTTCATCAAAAACGGTTTAGAGGTTTAAGCGGGAAAGCGTAACAGACAGACAGAGTTACTTTCGCATTTTTAATATTAGTAGGGATAGCAATAATCACTGTAATACTTTATGTAGCTCAACGCCAACATATTCATAATACAGTGCAAAGCGGTGGCTGAGGTTAAGTCTGGAATTTTCAAAAATATCTGGGGGTTGGAAAAACCGCATAACGACAATATTCCCATTCTCAAATTAAACTTAATAAGCTTAATTGGAGAATGGGACAATTCGATAAAATTAACCATAATTTTATCGAATTGTCCCATTTGAATAGGACAACTAAATTAAATATCTTTCTGTTATCTTTCAACTCTTCCGACCCCTAACTGCCCCGGATTCGTCCTCAGTCGGTTTACTGTGGTGATGTGATAAAGTGCATTATGTCTATTACTTCCATATCAGTTGGTTATACAAAGTCTACCACAGGGTGGTGTTTTACCTCCTTTACTATTCACGGTATTTATTAACTCCATTACGACAAATCTTTCCTCGTCCTACCACCTCTATGCAGATAATTTGCAAATTTATCACCAGGCATCGCTACCTGAACTGCAGCCATGCCTGGTGAGAGTACGAGAACGGCAGTTGGGCAATTGATGTAATTAATTCAGATCTTGCTCATATTAGGTACTGGAGCAATGTGTTTGGACTAATAAACCCTGGAAAGACTTAATTCATAGTGTTGGACAACTCCAGGATGATTAGACTACGCCTCCCCGTTTTCTTTTTCCTAATACTTTAAATGCTCACATCCTCGGCGTCGTCGTCTTTATTATACAAGATTCTGTTCGACCCTTCCTATCCTTTAAATCTTAAAAATCGATTCGTGTTCTTAGGTGACAGCCACGGAACATGAAACGATATCTCTCAGGTCATCAGAGAACCTTATACTTAAAACGCCTGTGCATTCCACATTTCTAGTAAGTTCTTTTACGGCCCAAACTGTTCATTTGTGGAATGCACTCCCGCTTAATATTAGATGCACGCAGTCCCTGCCTATGTTTAAACGGTTGGTGAAGGATCACTTTCTATCATTATAGTTATATCTAATTACATTTCTTTATATATGAATATATTTTTCTTTCTATCTATCTTATTTACACCTCTTACTACCTCTTAGTTTCATTCGCGCTTTCCATCCTCCAAAAATAAATCGCTATTTACGATAAGGCCGTCCATTGATGATTTCTATGTTTGGTGAACAATAAATCATTAACTATTATTAGTATTCATAATTATTTCATTAAATTTATCCATTTACGCGCTCTCCTTTATGCATCGCATCCCGAGAGGACTTTACCGGGAACCAAAGCAGCAATAAGTATATGATTAGAGTTTAAGCTATTCACTTGCTAAATGTCGTTAATATCTTCTAAATATTTAATCTTAATCTTATCTTTTATTTAATAAACTTCTTAATATTTTTCTTTTAGCTTCTGTTTTGTCTGTACCGGCAGAGTAGAACACTAGTTTCTCCCCCAGTACCAGGTGGCGTTGGAAGCGACTGAAATCCAAACCCGTCTGAAAGTTGCACTCTGCGATTACGACTTCTAATGGCTGATATAATTAATGACATCTTTGTATACTATTTTTAATAATCAGACACAAACATGTTAACATTTTATTCTTAGTAATATTATAGTTCGTAGTAGAATTAAAATCTTTTCCCACATATTTAAGTTTAAATATAAAGGCTTCATTTTTATAGGTGACCTCTACAAGTACCCTAATACAAGACTTAGGGATCGCAGTTTGAGTCTGAGTTATTCAGTCGAGCTGTTGAGAGCATTTATTTCAATTAAGGTTTATTAACAAACTGTTATTAAGCTTAACATGTAACGTTTCATAGTAAACACCGTGAATCTAGGTATTAGCCCAAGAGCTAGTAGATAAATTTATGAAGGTATTTGAGGTATGAGGTCTACAGTTTATCGTCTATGTTCCAAAAATGCTGAACTAATGATAAAATGTAACAAGGAAATACTAAAACTCCTATTACTAAGATGTTGTTAGAAAAAAATAAATATTAAAAAGCAAGCTACGGGATACCGGCAAATAAGAAAAGTACCTACCCACCAGATGTCGTAAGAAGCGACTGAATTACCACATCCACAGATGGCGGCTCATCCACCAAAATGGCTCAAATGCATCAAGATGGGATGGACAGCAGCATTCCCGCCACGAAGCCACGCTCAACGATTACCTTCACGTCGACCTAGCACGGCTATTATGGGCAAAATTCCTGTTTTATTATGCATGCCTATCTCCACAATTGCCATGATAATAAGAAAGGAATGTAGAGTAGTAACTAATAAGTTACTGAAGTACAGGAATCGGCGTAGCAACCCGAAACATCACTTTAATACATCAGGGTCACTACGATAAGACTACATCACTGTCGCCCGTCCAGCGTGGAAACCATAGACACTGGTCCCTTCTTTGACTTGTCCCAGAATAACGTCTGATGGATAGTAGTAATGATAGACGAAAAATCGCCAAATCATTCCATTGAAGGTAAAATCTAAAAGCCGGGTTAGAAATATACAAAACGTGAGGTTATGTATCTTTTCACACCAATGAAGTATCGAGGAAACGTGATAACTTTCAAACACTTCACCAAAATTCTCTAACAGCTCTGCAACTATATGTAACATAACATGACGGGAAGCAGCGCTAATGCGCCGCTAACTTCGCTGGATATTGCATATTTCAGGATACATTGCGCTCGGTGTACTATATATCTTTACATGTGAACTAAGGTAATCTGTCATACTACATAAAAAGAACCATTAGGAACATTCTCCGCCCGATTAATTATTCTATTGATCCTCTGCACTGTTTTTATACTGTTTTATAGTCTCTAACATAAACTACCTTTTAAATAACATTTTAAACACAAACTTCCTGATTCCAATGATCAAATGCGTACATAGAGGAAAGCCGAGTGACACCCCAAAACGGTCAAGCACCCACCCCAGAATATTGGACTAGCAATTTAAAATACTATTGGTAAACAATCCTCAAATTTTAAAAAAGTACTGAATTAAAATCAAAAGAATTCTGCGTCATTGCATTGGTCATGGAATGTTTTATATTCTAGTCTGCCGCTACCTCATGGCAAATGATTTATCTTACGCTTACAAAATTAGTTATTAAAGTAACTAATATTAACCAACTTTATCACAACAATGCTTGTATTTAAATAAATAAGATCTTACAAAAATTAATACAGTCTCAATTAGCATTCAAAACGTGAAGGGAAATGAACCTAAACCCCAACACCCCAAACCAACGATGGCTAAAAATAAGTACTGGTACTGAAATACAAAAAATATTTATTGTGAATAATTTAATGAATTTAATAAATTTTTTTATGTATAATTTTGCTAACTATGCCATATGATATTTATGTTTTAACTAAATTTAACGCATGCTTTAGCTCAGTGAGTAAAATGTAAATTTCCTATGAGATAAATAAATTTCTTAAACCATAAATTTTAACATACATATTTAGTAATTCTTCGCCAAGCCTAGTTTAATTTTCTGAAACACCTTATTTCATCGGGAGTTGCAGGCGTTGCCTTTAAACATTAAACATTATAACCCTACCAAAATCTAATAAATTAAATTACAACTATGAGGATTATATATATAACAACGTAGGTTACAATTAATTACTTTTTAGAGTACTAGGGCCCCATAACAACGACGGGCCCCTAATAAATAGTGTTTAAAGTACCAGGGTCCCATAACGGCGGCGGAGATCGATCACGGGCGGCTAACAGGCCGCGGACAGCGTGACCACGCGTCGCTTTCGCCGCCATCTATCTTCATCTCGAGTTTCTCTAGCCGTTGGTAAGTATCCATTCTACATCAACGTTAAAAGGGTTATTTTTTTAATATTGTATGTAGATTAATACCAGGTCTGTTTAATATTAATTAAACATTTTTTTTTACTATAGATATGTCTAAAACTATTTTGTCTTTACCCTAAAAATATATTTAAACTATACATTTAAATATTACATTTTATATTTTTATATAAATATATTATTTTTATAATGATTAATATATTATTATTTAAATAAATATCACATTTAAATTAGTAAGACCATAAATAATGTACGCTAGCTAACCTGATAGATACTTTTATTTTTAACTATAATAAAAAACATGACTATAAATTAAGATGCTAACTATACTAGATATCATTACATTCAGTAGTTTAAATTTCATCTGGAACAAACACCGTGACATGAAATTTTTATACACTAAAATAGTCATTTAGTTGCTGCTAGGACTAAAATTACATATATACATTATAAATTAGTAGTACTTTAATTTTTATATTCAAAGTATACGTCGTTCACAAGGATGATATAAAGATATCAGATAAATAAATA
Organism: Heortia vitessoides; assembly: GCA_020976665.1. Taxonomy (NCBI): domain Eukaryota; kingdom Metazoa; phylum Arthropoda; class Insecta; order Lepidoptera; family Crambidae; genus Heortia; species Heortia vitessoides. The sequence continues at coordinate 9,439,167 of JACJUM010002279.1, read as the reverse complement.
TACAGGAAAGCTAAATGCATCTACAGGATTGTTAAGTAACAAAACATTTATTCGGGTCCGACGATTTTCCCGTGTCGTTCATTAGAATGGAGATGGTACCCCAATTGACTGATAGAGCAGCCGTAATGGCGCGCCTGACTGATCACCCTCAATCTGACAAGTTGTTCCGCTACTGATGGATGGACTCAATCCATGTTCAACTAATACGTTATCGAGTTATTGATTGACTTTATACTTTGTTAGACTCGATGCTTGTTGTTTGGTTTTTAATAAAATGTACTATACAATTTAATTGTAATATTTAAAACATACATAGCTAAATAGTCATACTATACTTTTGAGGAGTAGTAAAGTATCCAGTTAGTATTTAGTTAAAATATAATTATTTTATCTGTCAGAAGTTTTAGTTTTAATTATAGAAACTTAATTATAGAAACCACTTTAACGCCACGTGGATAATTACCCTCGCATTTATTACTTACAATGAAGGCAAAAAGCTAAGAAAGTTGGAACTATTTTATTAAAAGCTTATAAAGAGTTATTTTAAATTTATTAAGCAGTACATTTTGATATCGTTCCTTTAAAAAAATTAAAACAATACAAAATATAGATTAAAATTTAGTTTTACTAGAGAGTGCTCTTCTGATTTTTTATTTTATACCCTCTTATATGTACTTTTGCAGGACTTACGACACAAACATTGAAAATTTTATCTACAATTAATGCAAATTTGTAGATGCAGATTTTTTTTAAAGATTATTATTTGGATTGTAACTTTACTTTTAAACTTACCTTACGTTATGCAAAGCTATAGGAAGATAACAAGTTCTCACCCAGCTTTATTAATTGTAATATTATAACTTGTAATATTTTATGGCGGGTCATATTTAGTAATTATTGTCTTGACAATAGATTAATTGTTCAATCTCCGATTATTGGTTTAAAACTTGGCCAAGTTGTTGAAATTTGTAAGATTGAATAAACTTGGACTTTCTTATCACTCCCACGCTGAGTTTTGATTATTTTCTAAATCCAGCTCTAGTGGGAATCCCAGCGCTATTGGCGCTAAACAATACCAAAACCAAGATAATATTACAATTTATTAAAAATAATACTCTTTCTAAAATAGTTATTTCGGGAATTACATCTCTTAATTGTATTAGGCGCCTTATGTGCTATTCAACGCTGAGTTAGTTGCAACTCATTGGTACCATGTGTGTACACTAAAAACGGTAATTTATTGTTTTACACTCAAAATGTATGTTTGAAATGTTAAACAATAAATGGTTTAGAGTGGGGTCAAAAGGCATTGAATAAATTCATAAAATAGATTCACACAAGATCTTATACATTTATCTGTCTCTGAGATAAGTAGCAAAAGTCACCTGTGCTATGAGATAATCGAGAATTTACAATTATAAAACTTAAATATTTAACACTCAGATACAGAACAAACATTTGATGGAAAGAAAATTTCGTGAAATAAATATTTGTATAATATAATCCTATAATATAATAATACTATATAATAATATAATATTATAAATGCGAAAGTAACACTGTCTGTCTGACTGTCTGTTACGCTTTCCCGCTTCAACCTCTCAACCGATTTGGATGAAATTTGGCACAGACCCTGAGTAAGGACATAGGCTATTTTTAATTCTAAATAAGGGTTGTAAGGGGTCGAAAAGGGGGGTGAAAAGTTGTATGGAAGTATCGCTATTTTTAGAGCTAGTAACCTGAAAGTTATTTTTCAGACCATTGATTCGATATAAATAAACATGACATTTCATAGTTTATAAAAGTTAAGGTAAAGAGGTACCCAAAAAAACTAATCTACGCGGATGAAGTTGCGGGCACAGCTAGAATAATATATTATATAATAATTAATGGTGGGGATAGAATCTAAGACCTACCTACAAGAATAGGAACATTACCGAATGCGCTATTGGGGTATATAAATAACTAAACAATTATAAATACATACTCCAACCTCATAGCGACGAAGATCGTCACGCAGGTACAATTTGCGATTGGCACAATTAGCGTGGCAATTGTGCTTAAACCATCCTAATAATGATAATCAATTAAAGATGCCTTAGTCCAACAGTGGACGTCCTACATGTACAAAATAATACACACTAAAGATAAAAGTTGATGATAATATTTACTAGAAAAAAAACAATTTGCCTCATGTGTCAGGTGGGACTCCAACCTGCATCTTTCCCATACCTGGGGACACTGACCCCGCCTGACACATAACACAAGTATATTGTTTTGCAGTAATTTATCATCTCAAATATAATACAGCATTTTCCATGTATGCAACCTCTCAAAGTAATAAAAGTTTATTGAACTGAACATCAATAAATACCATCGCAACATAAAAAATATCAGTCCATTACTAGCAAAAACAGTCAAAAAGCATTGCCGACCCGGCATTAATATATAAAAAAAACTATCGTGCAATATGGTGACAAAAAGGCAACATCTCATATCGGATGAGCAAATGTATTCAGGGGGCCCATTTTGAATTCTGTCCCACGCATGTGTCATAGACAGTGGGCCCCTGGGGGGCCGGGCAAGAACTGAATATTGCAGATATGTTCACATTATTGATGTGCTTCTCCATTCTCCGGGATGGAACGGTTTACTATTTTACATGTAAAATAAATAGAAATAAAATAATTTCACACCGCGCATCATACTTTGACGTGACTCCGAGATCAGTAGTTAAAAGCACTTGTATATCATTAGATAACAAAGGCATCACAAATATTATTTTCATTTACATGAAGGTACAAACGTCGCCTCACTCACACCTATTTCTACCGCCAAATAACAGTGTAAACATTGCAATGCTTTGGTTTGAAGGGTGAGAGAAGCAGTGAAATTACTGGGTAATGTGACATAATACCTTTGAGTCACAAGGTTGGCAACGCACTTGTGATATTATGAGAGTATCTAGACTATAATGATGCTTGTTTGTGGACCTGTTCGAATAAAAAATTAATACCTAGACACAGACCAAACACAAATTGAACCCATAACCTTTAGCGCACAAGTTACTACCATCTGCGCTATCGGACCCGTCATTATATTATTAGAGTTTGTATTATGTTATTGTATATCTTTGGAAAAAAATAAAGCATACTTATGTTAATAACAAAGTTATTTTTTCATTGTAATCAAAATCCTAAGGCATGTCAATAATACAAAATAGCTCCACCGCTGATTACAGATAATAAGGCTTTTCACTATGAACCTACTCGGTGACCGGATTTTCAGCAATGAACGACATTTGAGCAGCGAATCGGTCTGAAATTCGACGTCAAAGGAGCTTTACACATATACGCCGGGGCGATTTTCTGGAAATCGGCGGCATATTAAATAAGCCGGCTAACGAAACGCAGCAAACTGCATACCGTCGATGATACTTTAATACCGCGTATCCGCATGCTGTTTTTAAATTAATTTTATGACGCTAGGAGTTAACGATATTTGGGTTTAAAGAAAAAAATCTGAAAATAAGCTCCTGCTAAAAACAGTAAAACAACTAGCGTGATATTTTTCCTAAATCATATATATAATTCCTCAATAAATAATTCTTCACGTCGTTATAGTTTTGAAATCCTGAACAAAAAAATTGGGATAATTTGTTAAAAAAAATGGTAAAATATAACTCAACTGATAAGTCTAAAACGACGTCTCACCTCCCTTACTCTGAGATAAGTAGGTAAAAACCACAATTATAATACTTAAATACATAAATATATTATAGTTAAAACTAGTGTTTAGATAGAACGCGTTTTTCCTAGTTAGAACTAGTTTTTTAAGATCCCTTAGTTAATACTAAAATTAACTAATGCCCGAATTGAATACCATTTACACAACAATATGTGTAGTGTCAATTGAAACGTAATGATAGTTGGGTTATGTTAGAACTGTGACAACCGACCAGGACAGAAAAATAATATTTTAACAGTGGGATTATTACTGCTCCCGATCTATGTTACAACAGTTCGATGTAGCAATTTATTACTGTTAATAATATTCCAAAATATTAATATTCCAGTGTTAACTGGGTAGTTCTAGTTTGAATAGAGGCATTAGGTAAATACTAGTCAGTATATACTAGAAATATTCAAATAAAACGAGATCTAACGAAAAATGCGTTTTAATAGTAATATATATAACATCCAGACACACAACAAACTCAATGTTCACCACCTAAATGTTTGTTCCAAGGGGAGAGCTCACGTCTCTTGAGCATGAGACAGGAATACAACTAAATGGTTCATCAGATCTGTTAGTAAAAAAAAAGAATTTAAAAATATTGGAATTTTTTCAAATATTATCGAAAAGCAAAAAGCCGTGGTATAATGCACACTTCAGGTCGGGACTCTAATACATAATGGATATCGGCCGAGCTAGTTTCAATAAAAGGATTTTTTCAGCTCCTTTCAGGCATTCAGCGACGATGTTACATCTCCGGCAATTTATTCCTTTATTCGCATATCATATTTTAAATGTCATCCATATTGAGTAAGCACATTTTGGGTCGGTACACGCGATTTGATATACATTGTATTACAATGGTCGTCATATTAATTGCTACATCCTGCTGGCAGAAAAATATAGTACCAGGTGTTAGAACCGACAGATGGCTGTATACATCATCATCATTATAGTCATTGGTAGTCCACTATTAGATATGAGTCTCCCCAAGAAAGGGGGAATTTCGCTCATAATTGCCGCGCTGGGCAAACGCGTTGGTAATCGCAGAGCGCAGCTTTCGCACAGCTTTCGCTGCCCATCCCGATCCTGTGCATTTTTAGCTACACTATTTCGGATGAATATATCGCCATCTGTCGGTTCTTGTACCTTAGACGCCTCTTACGACACCTGGTACAGAGGGATGTATATATACACTTATTTATTTATATTTACGTAACGTCTAATACATTGACCTGACTCCGAGATAAGTCATTTAAAGAATTTGTGTTTCGTTAATACTTGGTTAATAGATGGTACTGATTGATGACACTGATGGTACTGATCGTAGACTCGATCTGGACTCGATCCCCATCCAGGACAAATATTTAAATGATAATATTAGTGTATGATGTTAAATATATTTATTAAAGTATTATATTTATGATTCCTCTGTTGTCTACTGTCCGTAACTCAAGAATTTTAAGCGACATCTTAAAAAAAGCAATATCGGTCCAGTAAAATCTGGATACAGTACCGAGGGTTAGTCTATACAAAATCTGTACAGGAAATCGTGAAGCGTATGTGCTTGATAGAGTGTAACTTTCACCTCGTCTGAACATTGAGAACCACCCTCAACATAATGCATTTTAAACGCAAATCACCCCGGCATCGAATCCTCAATAAAAAGAAATTGTTTTTTTTTCTATTTTAGAAGCCAATTTATTAAGCCAAATAACTACGAATTTATATTGTTTGCACACTCGTTTTAGCCCATTAGGGGGTGAATTTTAATAATCTTTCTTTGTTTCTACAAGGAATTGCAAAATTTCAAGTATATGTCAATCATTCTCTCTTTTAATCTGTCAATCATTCGTATCCTTTCATATTTATAAAAGATGTTGTATTTAATTTAAAACTTCCAAGGTCTCCCATTTTTCTTATTAAAAAAAATAGAAAACTAGATAGAACATTTCCTTTCCTAGTTTCAATTCCAGCTTGAGAAATAAAGATAGTTTAGTTTTTAATGTTTAATCTTACTAAAAACGTCTTTTACCTTCTTAGTCTTATTAACTTACTTTAAATATAAATTCCGAAGAATTATTTTAAAAGTTTAATTTAAAAATTAATTGTACCTCAGTCATACCTAAGTACAAACCAACAACAAGATGGGTAATCAAGAATAAGGCTAGAACAGGAATATTGTCAGACGGCAAGAGTTTGGCGCAAGCAAGCTGATCTGAAATGCAAACCGCGACCCAAAGAATCTCATTAACGGTACGCGACCATGCTTACCTTAGCGACGGGGCTATTCTCGTAGCTCGGGGTATTCGATATTTCAGTGATACTTCAATACCGTGTATGTAGTATTGATTCATAAGGTTCAAATTATAAGCTTTATAATTAAATTTTGAGCTTTATTCACAACTGCTGCTTTCGTGGTATTGAATTATCTCTGACATTTCTCTTCCGAATGTTTCAGTGCAGTCTATTAATTATTTCATACTCCATACTTGGAAGGAGGGGATTACGTTAATTTAATCGGTACTTATCGGAATTATTAATAAATCATAAATGCAAGTGTAAATTTGTATGTTCATTATACTCTCGCGGCTGTGATCTTCTCGAAGTAATAATTGAATCAATATTAACTCTTAACGCTTAGAACTCATTTTCTTGCCACCCTATGCAAATTTAATCGTTATTTCTAATCCATTATTTTTATAAGGATAAAAATAACAATAAATATTGTTTATTTAGTCTAAATTAGAGAATAGTCCCCTATTGCAGAGAAGACAGTGCGCGTTTGCATTCGCGTCGCTCATTGGAAAATCACTCGCGCCCTCTGAATACAGAACGACTGGGGCGGGCGGCTCAATCGGAGATGTCACTACCATTGTATTGGCGCAGAAGACCCGTCCACAGATCGAACATATTATTAATTATATCAAGCCGTAGATGGTAGTGATCCTGTCTTGTGCGCCAGGAGTCGTAGGTTCGACCCCTACTGTCCTTAGGGCATATATTTATATGAAGAATATTTGTGTTTGTGTATTATAAATGTATTTTATTATTATATTTGCGATTCCCCTATTGTGTGATGTCCGTAACACCCTAAGACGAATTATCAGATTAATGTATGAGGTGCAATCTAAAATTATTTACTTATATTATATGTTATTGTTAGCCATTATAAAAAATGCCATTACAAAAAGGCATTAAATTAGTGAAACCAGGCATCGAGAGTTTTTATAGTAGACCAGATCGACAAACAAGTATGCAGTCCGCATGATAGTAAGTGTCACTGCAGCCTATAGATACTCGTAATGTCACAAGTTTATCACCAGCAAGTTGTTAACCAAGACACAAGTCTTGAGGGTATTAAGCCACATTACCTAGATAATTTACTGCCTCTCTACGCTTTAAACTAAAACACAGCAATACAAACACTGCTATTTGACGGTAGAAATGAGAGTGATGTACTAATGCAGACGAAATTCGTATGAGGTGTACCTAAGGTATATTTTGATCCAGGGCAGTGACACGCAATGTGAAATGTATTTAGTGTATATCAATTCCTCAGAGATTGTTTGAAAATTGCTATAATAGTTGTGCTAATGTATAATATGTGGAGGTTTGCTTGTTTCCCATTTTTGTGCATGCACGGTAGCACATTGTGTCACCTTCAGACAACAGAGGAATCACAAATAAGGTATAATTACATAATATATTCATAAATAAATTTGTCACGCCAAAATTTAAGAATAGATGATAAAAGATCAATGTGGTGTAAATAACGATGTTGTAACAAAAATATAGAAATGTATGTTAAAATGGTTAGGACATGTAGAAAATATGGATAAAAGTGGAATGACTGCACGAATATGTAAAAGACAATCTAGGCGAACGTATCTTAACCAGGCAGAAGAGGTATTAAAGAAGGGCCAGGTCAGAAGTATATAATAAATAGCGTGTATAAAAGGACTAGTAAGGGAATTGAGACAGGTATGCCAAGATCGTAGCAAGTGGAGATCCATAACCTCTGCCTAATTTGATGGGACACAGGCATGACGTTTTAAGAGAACAGCAAGATACAAAACAAACATAAATATATAAATGTTTAAGCTGTATGGGGATCGAACCAACAAAACTTAGCGCTCAACTTAAGGTCAATACCGACGTCTGTTGTTTATGGTCATAAACTAAACTAAGACTTCACTTCTGTAAATAGTATACCCAAGAAAGTAAAGTCTGTCAGGGTGACAATCATAAAAGCCTATCTCCTACCCTAGGGTTCAAACGAGTACTATGGCTAAGCTAATGTAATGAACAGACGGTTACATTCTCATACATACACATGATCTGTCTACGACTACTCTTTGCTTGTAACTTTTACGCAACAAGTCTTCTGTACGTATTGTTTATGTCTCTCAGAACAATATGCTGGCTCCTGTTAAGGATTTTGTTATAGGCGGTGTCGTGATAAGCGGTATTCTGACTATTCTTTCTTCCATATTCTATTCTAGAATATTCTATTCTAGTCTCTGTTATGATTTCAAACGTCATGTTTTTTCATAAGTAGTAGTTTAACATCAAATATAGTTTTTTTTTTAAAATGAGCGAAATCCCTTCCAAATAATATATTTTATAATGATGACTCAGTCTGTGTATATTTCACTAACATTATATCGCGTCCTTTTCTGGGAATAGAATTTTAGAAAAATAGCTTATTCCATCAAAATCGGTCATGATATTAGTTTTCATCACAACATAACTCTTTTATTCACTAATAATTCAATTGTGTGGAATACAAAATATACATAAAAGCAATAGAATTAATATAACAAAAATACAGAATAACCAATAACAATCTTTTAATATTTCAAAAAGTTATTCCACCGTGGAATGAATAAATCCCATTTGTACGGCCACATTATTAATAGATGCCCGATTGTCCGCGTATTCCAATTTATCCGCCTCCCCGAACACATTCATATGTCACAAACGCAACAGAAAAAAAAACTTTCTAAAGCGTCCATCAAAATGATTCGTGTAACAACAATAATCGGGCGGTCTTTGCAAAAATCGGACGATTTCAGGGCCGGTCCCTGGACCCATGTCTCGCGTACAAAAGCGCGCCAAAATCGCCGGCACCATTTCAAGAGACGCGCGAAATGTCATTTATTACGAATGAAATTAGATTTGCAGGACTTTCGTTTATATTTACTTTTTTTCGGATACAATCAGAAATTTAAATCTCAGTAATAAACTTTATTTAATTGAGCCCATTACTGGTACCTTAGTCAGTTTAAGATATTTATATCCGTGTGTTACACGCAGAGTAAGATACCTTCCTCTATACCTGGTCTTGTAGGAGGTGACTGAGATGACAGAACCGACAGATAGCATTTTATCTATCAGAAATAGCATTGCACAAATACAGCAGTTCGAGACTGCAGGCCACTACGCTTGCCCAACGTGGTCGCAATCGCAGAGGGATTATTATTATTACAACGGAATTATTTAATAAATAACCAAATTCCCCCATTCTAAGGGAGGCCTATGACCAGCAATAGACGTTTTACAGCTGCTATGATGACAGGTCAATAACGTAAAAGAATTGACATGGGATTATTTTTATTTTATACGAACAAAAAAAATCTTGGATTGTGAGTACACAGTAATAATAAAAAGAAGTTACTTAGGTTATAGATAAATGAATTAGGCCTTACTTAAAACTCGCCTGCCGACAACAGGCGGATTTTAAAATAAGTTTACCGTCGGAAACTTCCACGAACGAAAATTCCAGAATGCAATTAACAGAAAAATGGTGGTGTTGAGGTTACACTAACTCCTAGTGGTCGGAGGCGTGGTTGATTTAAAAAGGAAATAGAAAGCTTGATATACAAAACAGTAGGATCATTAGCAAATTACACATGTAAACTGGCCGTGAGGTACTGATTATCTGATGATGAAGTACCGTATTATCTATTAGAAAAAGCATTGCTTAAATGCAACAAGGCCACCCTGCAGTAGTCACCTCGACTGTTTAGCGAGTATATAACATCCCTATTTTCGGAGAGCATATGTCATATGCCGACCTATTTCTGACGATATGATAACACGCTCATTTTGTATCATATCATCATCATCATCATACTATACCATACCAGCCATGAAAGTCCTCTGCTAGATATACAGCTCTTCAAAAAATTAATTATAATATAATTGCCTCCCTAGGCAAGCGTGTTAGCAATCGCAGAGTGCAGCTTTCGCGATTGTAAATTTGAGCTGCACTGTTTCGGATCGATATACTGCTTACTGCCGGTTCTGATACCTTAGTCGCCTTTTACGAAACCTTGTACAGAGGAAAGTACTACTCTATTCTGATGGTAACTCACGGCAATGTATCATATTACCATCATAAAATTACGAAATTATTTCAATAAAGGTCTTCAGCGAGCAAACGTTTCTTGATACTATTTGCTTATTTACAAGTTTGATCTTATCAACAGTATGGTTGCAGTCACAACTCGAATTTTCGCTGAAACAATCCCCCGACATTTTCGATAACAATCGTCTCATTCCATTCCACTTCACGCGCAAATAACGTAAATGCGACGTCCAAACAATAAACGTCTCTCAACATGAAATGGTGGAAGTTATTACTACATTTCGTCTTCTTGATTTTCACTGGTGACTACATTTCTTCACAATTGAGGCTGATCTACAAAATTAAAAAGGTTATCAGATTTGGAACCGATTTCCGAAACATTCTAATGTGGACCCAAGTCCATAACTTTGAAGAGGGACAGAAGGAGTTTGTGATGAGAAGGTGTGAGCATATAAACTGCTTGTTGACAACCAACAGAAGTATGTTCAATAACCTTGGATATTTCGATGCGGTACTGTTCGACTTGCAAGGTGTAAGTGGTGGTAGTCATGACTTGCCGAGTCTGAGGTCCGAGATGCAAAAGTACATATTTGTCGCCAACGATTCTGCCGATAACTACCCAATTTGTGATGATGAGTATGAATCTTTTTTTAATTGGACTTGGACCTACAAGTAAGTAATATGCCTTCAGTATATTTGTAGTGTATACTATATAGTTATTTGGTTAGTTTAGCAGTTAGCTCTATATGAAGAGCAGATATAAAGCAACATCCAAATTTGAAGTCCTTGATTTATTTAGATAAATCTAGGACTCAAATTAGCCTTTCCTTTTTTTGGAAAATCTCAAGCAGCAAACCAATGTTGGCTGGTATGATGATACTCTTAAATTAGCTAGAAGTCTAATGATCAGAATATTTTACAACAACACAATACATTAAATTAAATGAGAAACGAAATACATTTAAGAAGCTGTATTATACGCACAGCTACAGATCAAATAATACAAATATATCTAGTAGAGTAGGAACTATCCCAACTAATATTATCAATACATATAAATACAATTAGATTGTCTGTTCGCAATATTATAATGATTACTTTTACTAAATGCATGTGGATGTGGTCTGTCTGCTTGTTTGTTTGGAGTATCTCTGAAATGGCTGATCGATTTTGATGGGATTTTTACTGGGAGATAACTGATATAATAAGAAATAACTTAGGCTATTTAAAATCACGCTACGACTAATAGGAGCGATGTATCAATCAAAAATATACGTCTTGAAAGCTTTCCTTGCGTGCTCTCCGTGGAAGTTTGTCGTTTAATAGAAAATATTCATCCCAAAGTAACTATACCACGCGGACGAGGTCGCGGGGCGTCACAGCTAGTAAATAATAAAACTACTTTTTGATGGCTTTAAAACGCTCTCAAGAAAACGAAGTAAGCCGCAAAGTAAATGAAATGTCCGAAAACAGAAATATAAAAAAGATAAACGTGTGTGTTTGTTTCTTTGCTTGGGTGTTAAATATACGTATTTAATTAGTATATTTGTGATTCCTCTGTTGTCTGACGTCCGTAACACAAGTGCTTTGAGCGACTTACCTCGGAGTCAAGTCAATGTATGAGATGTTGTCGGGAAATAAAAAATAATACGTAAAGCGACAATTTTAGAACTATAAAAAAACTAATAGATGGTGCTAAACAATTTTAAATTGCCTTATCGGGTAAAAGCTAAACTAATCAGAATATCCCAATCCGATCTCAAGTAACTTATATTATAAATGTTAAAGTGAGTTTGTTTGTTACATCTTCACGCTTTATCTACCCAACCGATATTAGTGAAATTTCACAGGAAAAGATATATAGTACCTTTAATCCCTAGAAGATTACTGTTTCAATGGGAAATTCACGCGGGTGAAACTGCGAGTAGAAACTAGTATTTAATCATCATCATACCAGCCATTGGAAGTCTACTGCAGTACATAGACCTCCCAAAGAAAAGGGGAATTGCCGCACTGGGCTCTTACGACACCTAATGCAGGGGAAGGTACTATTCCCCTCTGCCGGTACCTAATATCTAATAAATAAAGGTAATTTTAAATTGAGAAGTCATTTAAAGTTATTAATACAAAGACATCGATATTCTCGTGTACCTGATTCTAGTCAGAACCCAAGATATTTCATGCTTTAGTTAAAAGTTCAGTTGATTGTATTATACTTTCTATCAGAATTTAAAAACTTATACATCCACAGACTAGAATCAACCATACCATACTCCTTTATAAGTGTCCGCAACAAATACGACGACAACATAGGCTTCCACTCAAAATGGATCGCCAACATGACTCCTATACATTTAAATTTAAAACGGCAATTACTAGCTAAATCCAAAGCTACTGCTATATTCTTAGACAACTGCAACAGCAGAAGCAAGAGAGAGCTATATATAAAAAACTTGCGACGTCATCTAGCTACGTACGGTCTGTCGGTAGACGTCTTTGGGGCTTGTGGGGAAAAGCAATGTAAGAGAAAATCTATGAATGGTTGTCATTGGAGATTGCAAAAGCAGTACTACTTTTATTTGGCGATGGAAGACTCGTTATCAGACCAGTATATAACGAAAGAGGTTTTGTACGGATATGAAAACAATGCGGTGCCTATAGTTTACGGAGGAGCAGAATATAGCAGGTTAGCGCCTTTCTTGTTCTTTATCTTCTACCATGTTTTTAGGGGTTACATGGAGAGGTACTTATATACTTATATAGTACCTCCCCATGTACCAGATGTTGAAAGAGTCGACTGAAGCACTTGAACCGACAGGTGGTTCTATATCCACCCGAAATTCAGTAGCTGGAAATGAAACAGGGCGAGGATGGGCAGCAGCATCCCCGTCGCAAAGCTGCGCTGCGCGATTAACACCACACTTGCACAACGTGGTAATTATGGGCAAATATCCACTTTCATGGGGAGGCATATGTTTAGCAGTGGTTGTTTTTAAGGCTGCTACGATAATGTTTTTTAGCCGTTTCTGATGAAGTTTAGCATCAGAAACTCAGACGTGTCAATTCAAGCGTCATCGTAATCGTAGGTGAGCCTGAAATCTTGTAATTTACCAATCAGATAATGATCAGAGACGAGATATTAAAGAACGGCGGCGTTGAATTTTTGGATGAACAAATAAATAAGGATTGAGTGAGACCGGTTTTAGAATATTGAGTTCAGTGCTCGTCAAAAAGAACACACTTCACTAGCTAAAACAAACAATATTTTATAGAGATATACAAATTACAATTAATTACTTAAATTACCCGGATGACCTTACATATATGAGTCTATGAACTAATAGGTCATCGACCTACTTCAAAACTAGTCTGGCAGAATGGGTAAAAATAAGATAACAAGAACCTGAAAGAAGAACTAATGCTGACAAAGGTTCCATCAACATCAAGTTGTTGTCTATAGTGTCTATAGTGTAATCCCTTATAGGATATTACCACCTAACTCTTACTTGAACGCGATGCAACTGGATGAAGAAAATATGGCAGCGACCATACACCGGATCATCATCAACAAGACACTCTACTACGACATGTTCCGGTGGAGGAACCATTACACAATTAAGGAGTCTCCTGTTCTGAACCCTTGTGAGCTGTGCAGTGCCCTCAACAACGAAATCTGGCAGAACTTCAAGATCAAACAGGTACAAAAACGATTTTCGACTCCATTTACCTTAAAAGTCAAGTTGATCCGACAACAAATAGACTGGAAGACCGAGTTATTAGCACTAAAGCCTTTTTAGATAATTTAATTAATTTAAAATTCAAACTATTATTCACCCTTCTCTTTCCCTCGTCATAGCTTTCGTTTTGTTCGTAGAGTTATCTACATACTTACTCCAATCATACATATCTACATACTCTAATCATAGAATTACTTTCCTATGGTAATCGATGTTATCTGACATTAATTGTCCTTACAGGTAGACTTTAGAAAATGGTGGAACAACAACTACAAGGATCGCTGTGGGTTGAAGTGGTTCAGAAGATATAGCAAAGCGGCAAATTTGTTATAAACTTAACTATGGAAAACTTTTTGTCTATTATTTTCCTCAGAAACCAAAGACCTAGTCTTCACTATTGTCATATCATCTGTTCTTCCCCTGTTCTGTTTTTCTTCTTAGCAGGCCCGATGTCGTGTCCTCCCCTTATGCGCCAAAGGTCATTTGTGAGATCATTTATGTGCGTTTCTTCTTAGAGACATTATTATCGTTATTTATTTTAAGTGAAAAAATTATAAATGTGAAACACGAAAAATTTTCAGTGAAATTTGATCAAAAGTAAAATTACACTAAAATAGAGATTATATAGCATATACACATTTACACCCCGCAAAATTGCACAGTTCTTATGAGATACCATAACAATTGTATTGTATCCTTAATGAACTGTGTATTCAAATGCACTTGCCTAAAATACGTAACGTACAGAGATGTTTGACCATTAAAACAATAAAAAAAGGACTACTACGACTATTCCACATTGATCATATTTTTATATGAACACCGTTCTCACACAATGCATATAAATTTTCACGTGAACGAATCCGCGGAGAAATAACAGCTAGCTCTTTATATTTTACGTAATAAAATAATATCACTACATATTCTAAAACAAAGTCGCTTTCCGCTACCTGTCTGTCCCTATGTATGCTTAGTATCGTTATAACAACGCTATGGACTTGGTATTGTATCATAATAACAACGCTACGGATTTTGATGCGCTTAAATTTAATAGATAGAGTGCTTAAAGAAGATGGTTTATATGTATAATACATGCATAACATAGTAGAGGAACACTGATAATTTTAGAGGTTTCCAATGTGATGTCGTAAATAAACACATTTTTTATTACATTGCGAACACTTACTGAACCCGACGAGTTACATCAAAATAATGTATCTACTATAGTATTGTATAGCTTAAAAAATCTACAAAATAGTTTGCGATGGTGGATCGGATTGTGAGCTATCTCTCAGAGATATGCCACAATAACCATTTTTTTATCCTCATTGCATCCGTTTAAAGCCGGGACGGGTCACTAGTATGTCATAAATGGGCTGTAATAAAGTAAATGTCTTTATAGGGAATTCTAGAACATATAATTTTTTGATTGGGTTGTCTTAATTCCAAGTGTAATATAATTGCAGTCAAATGTAAAATGGCAAAGATGTATCGCAAAGAACACCTACAGGTCAATAAATGTAAATTCTACTCGTTGACCCGGCAAACTTATGAACCCAAAACCATGCCTTTATATTTTGTTTTTACTTTTATTCTTAGTTAGCTGCCATTTTATTTCATTACTAATTGTATTGTTATTATTCTAGTTTCTTTTCTCTAGTTTTTTGATTTCTATTTCTCTCTCATTAACGTCTTCATATTTTTACTATTTGATAAATGAGGGAGACCTATTATTGACTATATTTTGTATCAAAATTTAGATTAACGGCTAATCTTCTTAATAAATAAATAAACTTCGTACAGCCTGAGAATGAATAAATATTGTTTTTAAATATTAAGCGAGTTATATTAACTTTTATGTTATACTAAAGCAAAACAATAGCACTAATAAAATCAAAAACACACACAGAATAGAAACTTCAAATTAAATACGATGTTTTAAATTTACCATTTTTTATGACATCTTCCGAACCTACGATCGATGACCAAAATTATTTGGTAACTCACCAGGTATTTACTAAGCACTAGGTATTTAGATGAGAATCCATGTCTAAATTATATAATTATATTGAATCTATACTTTGTAACTAGGCAATAAAAAGTGCCGCCAATAAAAATGATGTAATGTTCTCTTGTAAAGCAAATCATATTTAGTGAAATGCCGACAACAGCGCTACTTACCAGGTCCAATTGTGTTTTCAAATCATTCGGGTGTAAGGAGTTAAGTAGCAAACACACGTCTAGAAGTAATAAATATATCAAGATTTATAAGTTATTGTTGAAAGCGCGTAGATTTTTAATTCAGTCAAGTAAAAAATAAATATACGTACGTATACATTTCAACAAAGTCTAACCCCACTTCCTTAGTGTTGGTAGGAATCGGGTGATGTAATACTCTTAGAGAAAGTATTAAAGAAACCAATGAAATTGCAAGTGAAAAGGCTTAACTTTTCTATACCTTTTGAAGGCTGTCTTGAGTACCGCTTATTTGATTTTTGAAGGAATATTTCTGCAATATTATTAAATCTTTCTGTTAGTAATATTAGCCTGCCCCTAATTTTCCTAGAACTCAAATAATCGACAATGATAACCAACTAAAATAGCAACCTATATTGTTGTTTAAGATTGTGAAATTGAAGAAATGGCGGTAATATCTCAGCACAAAAAGAACACTAGGAAAATCTAGACATGTCCGCAAAGATCTTGGTAGTACAACGGCAGTGCAGTTCCCGGTGTAAGAGAGATGCGGGTACGAGTCCCGAGACACCTAAAACAAGTTGATTTTTTTCTAGAAAATATTATCTAAGATTTTAAAGTTTTATATTTCTAAAAGTTTTTATTAAATTTATTAAGTAATATAATATACCTCGTTACAAGGTTGGCAAAGAACTAGTGATATCATTGTAATATAACTAGTATTTAAAGAGTGCGGTGGCGCAATGATTAGAACCGTATACTTCTTTGTCTTCTCTTGCTCATTCTCCACTAGATCGTCCGGTGAAATTCCTTACTTCACCAAACTGACTATAACCATACTGGTCAAGATCACCTCTTATCATTGAGAGAAGACAGATCGCTCGCTGTCCAAATAACAATCACTATCCGTCTATCTGTTTGTTACACTTTTACGGCTTAACCGGTGGATTGATTTTTTGATTCCCGAGAAAACGCATACAAGTGGTGCTAAAAAAGTTATGTCAACAAAATTTACTCATAAAAATTTATAAAAATGAAATTAATTTATAAATTTACATAACCTCTCATATATTGACGTGACTTCGATATAAGTGACTTAAAGTACCTTTGCTATGGACATCAGATAACAGAGGAATCACAAAAATGACAAATACATATATTGTACACCCAGACACAGAACAAATGTCATCATTTAAATGTTTGTTCTAGGCCGATATAAAACCCACGACGGGAGCACGAGATAGGATCACTAACATCTCCATCGGATCCGTCAAACTTTAACGAAAATCACAGGGGCAATTATAGTATAGAGTTAGCAAAAACAAATATTACACAGCATAATTACAAACGAGAATACCTATCAATTCATTATTACAAAATCCCACAAATACGTTAACAAGCAATACGGCGAGATTTAAAGTTAAATGAACGCGACCCCAACATGGTAGCGTCCTCTTTTATCATACGTATAATCTCTTAAAATAATTTAAACTTTTAATCCAGGCTCGTACCGACCGACAGTTTCGTATGCGCGATACATGTATAGTTTGTATTTTTATTTGTCAAGTCATTTAAAGTTACGGGTGCGAGGGTCACTGATAAAATAAACAGAAACGGATTAAAGGTATTCATTTTTTTGTTACGGACACAAAATCTGTGTTTGTGTTTTACGCCCGTTTGGATGTTCGATGCGAGGCAGTTTTTTAACGATATATTACCAGATTATTCGTACGCCCTATTGTTTGTCCAATTATTCACATGTGATGCGGGAAAAATTATTTATTCCACCAATATGCTCAGTGTTGAAATATTGCAACTCGTAATGATATCGCGAAAATAAATTGTTACATTTTATAACAGTAGTTTTTGAACTATTTATCATGTAGCTCGGTTATGACTTGATGAAATTACAGCTTATCTGAAACTAGCAGTGCCTCGCGGTTTCACCCGCGGTTAATTGTACAACTTTCAAACTAACTTTGCACCCCCCTTTTACTTCCTTCATCATCATACCAGCTATTAAAAGGCTACTGCTGGACATATGCCTCTCCAAGAAAGGTGGTTTATTGCCCATATTTGCCGCGCTGGGCAAGCGTGTTGGCAATCGCACAGCGCAGCTTTCGCGACAGGGATGCTACTGCCCATCCCTGCCCTGTGCATTTGAGCTGCACTGTTTCGGATGGATATACCGCCTTCTGTCGATTCTGGTACCTTAGTCGCCTCTTACCGCACCTGGTGCAGTGGAAGATGCTATTCTACTCCGCCGGTACTCACGGTATCTTACTTTCTTAAGAGATTTTATTTTACACCAAATTAATGACATTTAACAAAGAACCTTTATATTGAATTTTATTTGAATAATTTTAAAAACAGTAAACTTTCATACTAACTTTCCACACCCATTTTACCCCCTTAGGAGGTCAATTTTAAAAATCATATCTTAGTCCACCCCTACGTTATACAAGGAACCCCTGAAATTTCAGGTTTCTAACCCTTATAGACCTTGTCTGATATGTCTGTCAGTCAGCTCCGCCTTTTATATATATATGTATAGATAAGGTGTCGTGGGCCCAGGCCTTAAGTTTTGTTTCTATATATATTTGGCATACATATTTGCAATTACATTGTCCTATTAACCTTGTGAGCAAATACTCGTATATAAATATAACTTAAACTGAAGAAATTGTCCGCCGTACCGTTTCTACGTCTCATATTACAGATACGGTAGAGCTGCAGGTAAACGGTAAACTGCAGGTACTCTGCAGAGCCGAGAAGTACCGGCAGAATATAGTAGTACCTCTCTCTGTACCAGGTGTCGTAAGAGGCGACTAAGATATCAGAACCAACAGATGGCGGTATATCCATCCGAAACAGTGTAGCTCAAATGCAAAAGGTGGGTATGGGCAGCAGCATCTCCGTCGCGGAAGCTGCGCTCTACGATTGCCAATACGATTACCCAGCGCGGCAATTATGGTTAAAATTCCCCCTTTCTTGGGGTGGCCTATATCTAGCAGTGGACTTCCAATGGCTGTAATGATGATGACCGTCTCTATATGCACCAGTTACTTTTGCATGAAGTATATAAAAATACAGAAAACAAAGATCAAGCATTATATTTCACAAAGGCTAAAAGAAGTCCCTATCTACTGCAGACAGCATTTTCACACTATAAAATTGCCAGACGCGATAACTCAGCCAAGAAATTCGAATCATAAAAACTCATTAGGCACCTATGTCTTTGCGGAGGGGTCACAAGGTAAATTTTCCAAGTTTAAAATGGAATAGTTGAGAAAAAGCAATCCACCGCCCGGGGCAGGCTCTGCGTTTGCGTAGGTAAATTAGTTGCAGTACTGGGAACAAGTTAGATTGCCTCCTTTACTATCCAGTTTCCGTAATTTTTCACTTGGATATCGCTGCGTTTGAATGCACCGACTTGGTTCTTTAAAATTATTCAAATTCCTTAAAGAGACGAGAAAGCGGATCTTGTACATTTGTCTATATATGGATAACTGCAGAACTACTTATAGTTCCATAGTTAATTAGTTGCAGTACGGACTGATTGCGCAAATGGTGGCGTTCCTCTCTTGTGCTCCAAAAGTCGTGTGTTCTATCCCCACCCAGAGCAAATATTTTTGTTTGATCTGTGTCTGGGTGTTATTTATTTTAATTTAAGTAGTATATTCCTAATTACTCTGTTGTCTGATATTAGTAACAATTGATTCATGCTACTTATCTCAGAGACAGATCAACGTAAGAAATGTCGTATTGTTTTCTAATTTATTTATTAAGTTGAATTAGTTAGTGATAGCAACAACGTGAACATTGGGGAACACAAAGCAACAAAACTAACTGAAAATGTCATAAAAGAATAAAGAACCTAGTTTTATGTTCCACAACGAATTCGATTAAATTAGTCTAATCCTTTTTTTATACAGTGCCCAAAATACTAGCGTAGATTCATAATTTCAATAATCCGACAAGTCGTTAAGAACACAATCACGTCCCCTCCAATTTCATACTGGTGGAATTTATTACAGTCTCCGCATTACGATTAGGAATTCAGATTATACCGGTACGCGCAAAAACTATACTTGCAAGGGAAATGGAACGTTGCTTAGCATATTAATTGTCTACAAAGATGTTCTGTTATCTTACAAGATTATTATGCAAATTATATGTTACTATGACGTTGCTAATGGCGATCGAGTAGGTTTTATTGTAACTTGTTTCTTTATTTTTATTTGACTAAATCATCCTTGAAGACAAGGATTATTTTCACAATCGTTCTCTCATAAATGAAATCAAGACTTACCGGCGCAGTGATCATTATTATCAATAAAAAAAGACTCAATAATAATGATCACTATCTGACTGACACTGAAAGTCTTGATTCTTGAGTCTTGATGAAAGATAACTCAAGTTGTGACATAAATTTGAAAGGATCAAAAAGCTTGTTTGCGTTTTGAACATGAAGTGAAATACCGACTACGTTATTTTATAATTTAATTAACCTTATTTAATCTTTTTATTATAATATGTTATCCATCAAAATCAGTACGCCCATTGCAAAGGTTAAACGGAACAAAATTACTAAAAAACCAATTAAGCATATGAAAAAAAATATATAATCGCCGTACCTATACAAGTATACCTATTGTTATATCCATTTAGTAAAAAATATACTATATTTAGATTGATATACCGCCATCTATCGGTTTTGGTACCTTATTCGTAATATACCTTATATGATACGCATTAGACTACATTATTTAGATTTAAAACATACTAAACATAAGCCACATTGGGGGAGAGGCACAATAATACAAAATTCGTTGTGATTTGTTTCACTTAGAATGTATTAAAAAAACTGTTCACACAGTAAACTAAAGAGTTTTGTAAGGCACGGTTGCTATACGGACGGAGCTGAATGAACTTTAATTTCGTTTCGCTCTTAATCTTAATATGGCCTGCCTTAACTTTTGCACCACGTAACTTCATCATGGTTGAAACGATCACATTATGTCGATAATATCTCTTTGATAAAGTTGGAAGCAGCTTCAGAATCTGGTATTAAATCATTTAAAGCATTGCATTTTATGTATGAAGGTATAATTCTTGAATAGCAATACCTCAAAATGTAATACTTTCTTATTTATATTATATTAATATCGATATATGAAGCTTGCAAAACGAAAACGAGTTTGAGGATTTAAAAACATTCACAAAGTTGTACTTTGATTATAAGCTTTCTGCTCATAATCAAACTACTTAGTGAAGGTTCAATCACTAATCATTATTTCATCACAGGTCAAATCATTAATTCATTAAAGAAGTAAGATCAATGCTCCAAAAATATAAAGCAAAGGAATACAAAAATATACAGCCAAGTTCCCCAATACATGTATAAGTACCTCCTCGCTTTGCTAAGATTACGTAAAGAAAGCTTAAGGCTCTACGCCGATAGTTCCTATTAAGCAACTACAGCCTAAAGTAGCTTAAGTAAAGACGGGCAACCCCAAGCTCCAACTAGCGTAAATCCGGCTTCATTTTTAATGAACGCCGCAACTTTTTCTTGGCCGTGAGATTGTTTTTAAACGATCCTAGTCTGATAAACTTCTAAACAAACTGCAAGCATTTGAAAAATATAGGGATTGCTTTCCTTTTTAATTACAGTGAGTTCAATGTTAACATTTGTACTAAAATAATAAAATTTCCAAAAATGGATGAACGCGATAAACTCTAACACGTAACACAGTTTGGTAAACAAATTTTAATATCTATGGCTAGATTTATAAAAAAGGTTTGTAATTTTTTAATGTTGTAAAATGGATTGTTGAATATGGCGGTCAGAAAAATATATTTTATGCGCCAATTTCAGCTCAAGAATTCCGCTTAGGACCCAGACCTCTGGTTGAGTGACCCACATTGGAGATTTACAAAAAAGAGAGGGACTAAGTAAACCCGGCTGCATTGGTGCGTTCTGGAGGTGCAGGTGCAGTGTGTAGTCCACACACGCCGGCGAACACGCTGTAGTGCTTTACGAGTACAGTGTGTGTAGTGTTTGTGATTGAAGAGTGACAGTTCTCACTGTTACTCTTCAATCACAAACACGGGCGACTTACGTCGCAATTTATATATACCTCTTAAGAATCATACAATCGATGGTAGTGTCATGATAGGAAATGGCATTATGCTTAGAATGTATGGCAGTAGAGTAGTAACACAGTCGATATATACGAGATAAGCTACTTGTATAAATAAATTAAAAAATATCCTATTTCTATCAGCAGTGTTTCGGTTTTAAGGGTGAGAGAAGCAGTGGCATTACCTGGACATTAGCATATTTTATGATAAAACATTTCAAGTTACAAGGTTAGTGACGCACTATACATTTGTTTGTACGACAAATATGAAAGACATCAATCGACAAATATCAATATTTTATACCCAAATGTAGACTGAATATTCTTAGAGTTTTTTATTAATTATGACAAATTTATTTTATAAGTATTTCAATAAAAATGTATTTTGAGTTTTCTATAAAATGACAAATTGTTTTTTTATTCAGAAAAATAAAATTACGCGTTCTCGCTGATGGACATTTTTAAACTATTAGTGTAGGAAAGAGGATACGCTGATATTTAATAAAATGAAAGATAGTAGGCTGAGATAAATTAAATTAATTTTTGTTTTTTTTTAACCGAAAGAGACTTACCAACTTGAGTATATTTTAGTATACTTAGAGCTTTGGACTACTCACCTGGTGGTCAGGTATGAGATATTGTGTGAATTTACGTTTAGGTATTTACCTGTGTATCTACTAAAAAGAACTAATAATTGCCCGTTTTCTGTTACAAATTGTGTACATTATATTTTTTGGACAATATACTGGTGGGCATTGTTTTCCTGGAACTGATTCCTGTCCTATTACACTTTACTTACCTATGTTCCTTTTGTCGCTTCTTGCGAAATCTTGTAGGAGTACTAAGTACAAGGTAAGTACATCATATCATGAAATTATTCTAAACAAAATTATCAATTAGTTAACATACTTTAGAAACAGAGAAAATCTTTTTATCTTTGGTTTCTTTTTACACTATACTATATACTACACGTTTATACAATATTCCTGTACTTTTTGGCAGTACATTTTGGGTCACTTTTATCAACTGTAGAAAAAACATAGATTGACATTTCTGTTTGACAACCAAATTGACAAGTAAATGTAAAATAAAAACAATTGTGATATTTTATCGCAAATTCTTGAAATAACTAGTAACAACGCTCTTTTGTTACTATCAATGTGTGAAATAAGTATATAAAGCAAGTTTTTGTGTAAATAAAAAGGGTTTATCTTGCCTTTCTTTGTTCTAAAAGTAAGGTTATGTTGTTATGACTCAAGGTAAATCTGTTACGAGATGATTTGAGGATTTCGAAGTCGTGGCTTCCTGTTGTCTACCTTTTATGGATTGAAAGGGTAACTTGTAACACTACTTCATTCAGTTGATATAAGTAATCACAATGAGCGAACGTGAGGGAACCAGTGGTTCGAATGCGCAAGGCGTAGACAAAGGAGAGAATAGTTCTAGGACTCCTTCGCAAGCAATGCCTGCTGGATCTAGGTATGAATTTGCTTTTGAATTATGTACGTTGTCTTTGCTTTTATATTAAATGACTATTCTTATATTTTGAAATCTGAAAACCTTCATGTTCTTTTATCAAACCTAATTTTAACACTCCATAGCAACCGCGGCAGCTATTATGCAAATGAGCCCATCCAGTTCAGGGTGCGTGGTTCCACCATCACTGGAGCATCACCACCTAAGTTCGTGACCTTGGAAGACATTATGAAAGCTGCACATGGCATGCAAAACATGGCTCTTGCTCATGAGATAGCTGTTGACAATGACTTCAAGCTGGAGCCGTTTGAGCCCCCAGATAACAGGTGAGTGTTACCATAGCAACAAAGCAAGCTATACAGCCAGCTGTTATCCTTTTTGTAAATAGGTACTGAGTAATTAGTTTTGTGATATAATGTATTGTGGCTATAGTTTAATCTGTAGTGTATTGTAGTAATTTGTTGCTAATTTAGATTAAAAACTTCCAAATGTAATTTATTGTCAGTTAAACAAGCAAGAGAATAATCATTTGATTAATTTAACTAGTTAATATAATTTATGTTTTATTCTATTCCTTATTACAGTTACCAAAAACTGGTTAAGGAAACAATGCACAGGGCCTATTTTGATATCCTGAGAGAGCAGTTGAATTCGGACCCCCCTGAATACAAGCAGGCACTTGTGTTACTTCAAGATGTTAAACAGGTGAGTTATCTAGATTTAGAAATGTTGATTGAATCTCAAAAAGTTTATCTTAACTTATTATTTTATGTAAAAATTCTATTAGAATTTATATATTTTATGATAATATGCAAATTAATTGGCATCATGTGTTACTCCTGTCATCCATGTTTTTAACTTTACTTCTTAGAGAATATTGTGATCATGTAGCACGGAGTATTTGCTCCTTGTGTGGGTATTAATTATATGCATTTAAGTATTCTAATTGCTCTGTTGTTTGATAAAAAACTTTGTCTCAAAGTTGGGTCACTGAAAAAGATGTATGACTTTATATTTTATTATTATTATCAATGAGACCAGTACACCAATTTACAATAATAGTTTATTATTCCAAAGTCAGTATGGAGAATTTCCTCATTTCACATATTCATTTACGCACTTAAATATCATTAACTATGTATATTATGTATTCTTTTTACACCAGGGTTTGTTCTCCATTCTGCTCCCACGTCACACACGCATTAAGGAGATGATAGAGGAAGTTCTTGACACTGATTTTATCAAACAGCAAGCAGAGAATGACAGTCTAGATTTTCAGAAGTATGCCAGTTTCGTTATAGACTTAATGGCCAAGATGGCTGCACCGGCAAGAGATGAAATGATTCAGAACATAGGTGTAATGCAGGATACTGTAAGTGTTTTTTAATGGTAATAAGAAAGTGAAATAGTTTTGCTCTCTAGCTCTATAAAGAATTTCAGTGTCTAGTGTTCCGAAGTTGTTATATTTTGAACTAACTTTTTCCCTGCGGCTTTTGCCAACGGCCAACTCAATAGAGAAAAAGAAATAGCTAGATCTAGCCCACAGGGATTTTTAAGAATAACTACTTTTTATCCCGAAAGAAATCCATTTGTGTTTCCTTGAAATCCAGACTATCAATAATCTCAATGCTAAATTCCATATAGATCAGTTCAGTAGTTCTGAGCTTAAAAGAGTCACAAACATAATAATCTATGCTACTTTCTCATTTATAATATTATTAAATATTTTACCCAATGCTGCCAGGAATTAAGAATCTTCATGAATAATAAAACTACTTTTTAAAAGCTTTAAAACAGTTTTTAAACTTTTTTAATTTGTTGTGGTCTTATTATGAGAAGTGAACACAAATAATAGAAAATATTATCTTCACAGGTGGATGTTTTCCGAGCTATTTTAGAAACCCTGGAGGTTCTTAAACTAGACCTAGCAAATACATTGATAGCTATGATCAGGCCTCATGTTCAGAAGGAGAGTGTGCAGTATGAAAGAGCAAAATTTGATGAGATGTTAAAAGTTTCCGAAGGTAAGTTATTATCAGTGCATAATATTATATTATTTAAATAATATAATATTATGATATTGAAAAACTAAAACAGGATGCTGCGGAACTTGATTGGACAACATTAATGGAAGCGTCTTCCATTGATGACAAAGTTAACATTCTTAACTCTTCTGTGTTACAACTTTTTGACAAACACGCTCCTATTCTTCCGATTAGTCTTAAACGTCCGCCTGCTCCCTGGATTTCTAGTGATATTCGTAAAGCCATGGCTCAAAGAGACAGTGCATTTAGTAAGTTTAAAAAAGTCCGGTCTGATTTTAATTTAAATACATACAAAAGACTTCGTAATCGCTGTAATCAACTGGTAAGATCAGCCAAACGTAGATTTATTCACGACAATGCTCAATCATGATCTTCGGCAAACGTATGGAAGTTTTTGCATTCTCAGGGTCTCGGGAAGTCTTTAAACCCTCCCGATTCTTACTCTGTTATTTCCTCTAACGAGCTTAATAAACACTTCTCTTTAACTACTACACTAGATCCCGTTGTAAAATTGTCAACAATAACTTTAATCACTTCCTTGCCACGTCCGACAGCTAATGTGTTCAATTTTTCTCCTATAACCTTAGATGAGACTTTTAAAACTATTTCAGTTCTCAAATCCAATGCTGTTGGCTATGATGATTTGAGTCGCCGCATGATCTTTCTCTTACTTAACTTTATTGTACCACCATTGACCCACATTATCAATTTCTCCCTACAACATGGCTCCTTTCCCAGTATATGGCGCAAAGCCTATGTTATCCCGGTTTCTAAAACACCTAACCCTACTTCTTCCCATCAATTTCGTCCCATCTCTATTTTGCCATATCTCTCTAAAATTATCGAGGCAGCTGTACACCAACAGCTCTCTAGCCATGTCTTACAAAACGCCCTTTTAAGTCCCTTTCAATCCAGTTTTCGTACAGGACATAGCACTACAACCCAGTGGGTGACAATTGATGCTGGTGTGCCGCAAGGTGGCATTCTCTCTCCGTTATTATTTTCCCTTTTCATAAACCTTGTCACCAATTCTATTGGCTGCTCTTATCATCTATACGCTGATGACCTGCAACTATACACCCAGGTAGAGTGCAATGACCTGGACAATGCCATTGCTTGGATTAATGCTGATTTGACCAACATTACAAACTGGTCACAAAAGTTTGGTGTCTCTGTGAACCCGTCTAAGACTCAAGCCATTATCTTGGGCAGCAAACGGCAATTGTCCAGTTTAAAAAATATACCTGTAATTATTTTTAATAACGTGGTAGTGCCCTACAGCACATGCGTTAAGAATCTTGGCCTATTTATCGACTCTTCCTTAACCTGGGATACACATGTTAATTAAATCAGCAGTAAGGTTACTGGAACGCTTCGTGCTCTCCATCGATTAAAATATTTTCTTCCTACTAAAACCAAAACCCTTCTTATTCAATCCTTGGTTTTACCCATAATTGAATATGGTGACGTGTACTGCACTAATATCTCTCAAGAACTCCTTAATAAATTGGATCGTCTATTAAACAACTGTCTTCGTTTCATTTTCGGTTTGCGTAAATACGATCATATTTCCCATTACCGTTCTCTTCTCGGCTGGCTTCCCATTCGAGAACGTCGCAAAATTAGAGTTCTAACCACACTATTTTCAATACTTTTTGATCCGTACACAACAATTTACTTAAAGGACAGATTCCAATTCCTATCTTCCTCTCACGAACGTAATCTCCGTTCTTCTAATACTCTTTCGCTCTTAACTCCTTCTCATCACTCTAGTTTTTCGACAAACTCTTTTACAGTGACAGCTATACGACTCTGGAACGAGCTTCCGTTGAATATTAAGCAATCCCCAAACAAATTCTATTTCTGATGTACGTTATTTTACATATATATATACATTATTTATACATATATATATATATTTATATCATATGCATTTATTGCGTTTATTTATACAAATATGTATGCCACGCTTATTTATTTTGTATATATATATTGCCTGCACCACTATATATATATATTTTTCAGTTTTATGTAATGGTTGACTGGGAGATAATGTCATCTGGCATTAAGTCCGCCATTTGTACATTTTGTAATATTTTGTGCAATAAAGTTAAATAAATAAAAAATAAATAATATAATATATAATTAGCAAAATTGATGTCCCATTACTGTGTTGAGCTGCGTCGTCGCAACAGACCAACGCAATGTATGCCACACCTGCGCTTCGACAACATACGAGGTCGTTGCGCAGGTGCGACAGGCAAACACGTGATCTATTGCTGCTTTTCTTGCGACACCGTCGTCACAAACATAGAAACAATAAATTACTCCGGACATCACACTTGAAAGCACTACGAAGTAGCTAGAAATTGCTATCGCATTGGAACACTGTCCGTCATCGCATCGTATTGCTGCGACAGAGTAGCGTATCAACCTCCCCCGCTCTTTTTTAAATTATTTTATTAGACTAAATCCAAAAAACTAAGCGTTACGGCAACCTTTAGACGCTCGTAATATCTCTTAATATCACAGGGATATTACTAGTAAGTTTCCGACCTTGTGACTTGAAAATATTACATTACCCTTCCTACTGAAACACAGTAATGCTAGTTGGCGGTAGAAATAGGAAAGAGCGAGGCACTAATGCTGAAAACCATGACTCTCATGTAGACCTCATACAAAGGTTGGGTCATCTTCGTCTGATGATCCGTTAAGTTAAACCGTTGAAATGCGCGTCGACGTTACGGTGTAATGGGGCGTGTCATAAAAAATATATGAAAACCCATTATTAGGGCATCACTCTAAATTGCCTTTACTATGTAGGTAATAACTACTATTTGAAATCTTTCCTTTCCTTTCTCTTTGAAATTATATAGTTCACTATAAGGGTAACTAAATTTCACCATCTTCAATTAATTCTAACCAATATTGAGCCGTTGACTATTATCAAAGCCTATATAAACTTTTGTTTGCAGATGGTCTACAGCATACAAAGGAATGGCTGAAGCGCAACATCGACAAGACCGGCTTAAGTTTGCCGGTGACCGACCCGAATATCATCAGAAATGTGACGGCGCAAACTTTGTCCAAAGCCTACTTGGAACTTTTGGAATGGGACGGTTCTAAGGAATACCCTGAGGTAATTACTGTTCCCACTTAACGTGGCGTACCAGCAGAGCAGAATAGAACCTTCATTTGGACCTGCTATGTAAGACGACCAAGGCATAGGAACCGACAGATGGCGGTATATCCATATAGAAACAGTGTAGTTAAAATGCACGTGACCAGAATAGGCAGCAGCATGCCCGTTGCGAAGCTATGCGATGTTAGCACGCTTGCCCAGCGCGACAATTATGCTTCCCATGCCTTCCCCCTAGCTGGGTACACTATGTCCAATTGTGGACAGCAACAACTGTTATTATGAATTTCCGTTTGACATATCAAACAAATTTATATCATTAAAGGTGACCACTGCGATTAGCAACCCACCCAGGCCGTGTTATATTTCTAGGCACATAAATAATAATGACTAGGCTACGCCATTCTGATACTATTTATTTATAAAAAAATTTTTGGAATCAGTTGCGTTGATTTCGAGTTTATTTGTTAATGTGTGAAAATACAAATCTCAATTTTTTTGACACTACATAGGAAAAAAAGAGAGCTGGCTTTCTATTGGTGAACAAATTGAAAAATAGCTACAGTGGTATTTTATTTGAATTGTATAATATTAGTTTAGATGTTTACTTGCTATATATATTACAATATATACATTGATATGAAAAATTACGTTCATCAGAAATAGGGTTATAAAGTTAGAGAAGCAGCATCAGTAAATAAAGTATGGAGAAAGCGTTTCAGAATAAATTTATTTTAGGATCACCTAATATTCAACGGAAGCTCATTCCAGAGTCATATAGCTGTCACTGCATTACGTTCGTGAGAGAAAGATAGGAATTGGAAAGTAAGTTGGTGCATACGGATCAAAAAGTATTGAAAATAATATGGTTAGAACTCGAATTTAGCGACGTTTACGAAAAGGAAGCCAGCCAGGAAGAGAACGGTAATGGGAAATATGACCGTATTTACGCAAACCGAAAATGAAACGTTTAATGGACGATCCAATTGATTAAGGAGTTCTTGAAAGATATTAATGCAGCTCACGTCACCATAGTCAATTATGGGTAAAATCAAGGATTGAGTAAGATGGGTTTTGGTAGGGAGAAAATCGTAAAAATGCGAGAAGACAAACAGATAACGATTTTGTTTGAGAATTTGAAAATTTGATTGATAATTAAAATTAAACATTTTTCGTTTACAGTATGGATGTATTCGTGGTTATGTGCCAAAATTTGTGATCACTTGGAAATGTCTGTCGTGAATATGTAATTTAACGAGACAAAGTTTAGGCCCTAGGGTTTATAAAAAAAGATAATAGACTGTAAACTGATACCCAATTTACAGTCTATTATCTTTTTAATGAACCATAATTAATAGATTCAAAAATCGCCCGGTGCTGTCACTGCCGAGACCTCCAAAAACAATGAATTGCCGTGTATCATCACCATATGAGACCATCATGAGTCAACTTTTTATTTTTAAAGTCAAATATGTCTTTATTTAACTAGACCTATCTTAGGCACTTTCAAATAGTCAGAACAAAAAAAGAAATGTATAGGTTCAGATTTGCTTATTACAATTTTACACAAATAACCAATGACCCTGATAACCTTATGGTTTTATAAGTTATTTAAACAAATAGGAGTGTTCTACTTTAATACTAGTCTGCAGTTACCAGACGGGTCCTAAAGCTTTGTTCACATTAGTTTCAGTACGACGTCAATTAACGATTTTTATTTATTACACAGACACTGCAGCTAGACGCGCCCCGGTTCGCAGAGCTGGGATCGCAAGTGTACCGGCTGGTAGTGGTGTCGTCGCTGCTGCTGGCCAGTCCAGCGTGCGCGACCGACGCGCCCGCCGCCGCCAGGCACAAACAGACCCTCAAAGACAGCATCTATATTATCATTGACAACGCGTCCACTGATACGTGAGTATATTTTATATATGGAAGATCGGTGCTGCCTTATACAAGTAAAATTTTGCTTAAAAGACAACTCCCAATACTTACTATCGTATTAGACTAAGTTAATGATATAAACTTAGTGTATTTTTTATTTTGTACTACATTGAGAATGAGATTTATATGAACTGAATTTTGTTGAATATTTCATATTCCAATTTTAAATACAGTATTTAAATTTGGAACTTGAAAACTGGCTATTATTAAGTCTACTGAAAACCTTAAGATTGAACATTGTAAAAAGAGTTATCGCAACGTTTTAAAACTATTTGAAATTTTAATTTGCTTTTTTTACTATTATTTATTTTTTAGATTTTGGTGCGGCTGACTTTAGAAAACTCTTATTATCTTTACTTTTTTTTCTCAAAACAATGATAATTTCGCAGCATTGTCGTTTCGTAGGATCGAAATACAGCAGTACAATAATTTTACCATTATAAAAAAAATGTGCATACAAACTATTTATATAGATCAATTGAAAAGTTTTGAATCTAACTGACATTTTAAAAGTTCAAAGATTCCGTTACATAGATACGTATACAAGATAGCTATACAAAACAAGATAGCAATGTTTACTGTATTTTAAATTGAAACTACATAACTAGACAGTAGCGAAATCATTAAAAGATATCAATTCATTTCATGTTTCGTGTTTGAGAAATGTAATATTCATATATATATAACCCACAATCATTTGTACTGAATATTCAACAGTGAACTCAATGCAGTGCTGCCCTCTGTTGCTGAAGAGGTGATCCAAGTGACTGAACAGCTGTTGGAGAGTCTCAATCAGGAACCGTTGACTGCTGACACTAAGGAATTGATAAGGACCCAGATTACATCCTTGAGGGATCCCGATCATAGAGTCAGGCAGATAGTTCGTAAGTATTGCTATACCATAATATTTTCTAACGTTTACGCATTAACTATTCATACTTAAACTAATTTTTAACGGCTTTAATAGATCAATTTTTAAATTAACGATCTTATTTAACTTTTAACATTTTTTTTCGATGTTTCTTACTGTTTTGTTTTTAAGACTGATGTATGTTTTTGTGCTAGCAAGTGAAAGTGACAATGACTACTTTCATATTTATTTATTTTAAATTATAAAAATATGTATATCTGGATAAGAAAAGTAAAAATAAGTGTAGATTTTAATACAAGAAGTGCTAGAATGAGAAGTGAGGAAACTTAATAAGTTATGGACAAGCCGACGCAAAGGCCTTTATTGCCAAAAAATATATATTTTTTAAGTTAATTGATATTTTGTCCAAATAAAGAAGAAGTTCACGAACAACATAACACAATTTTCTATAATCAATTTCATGGTAAAACCATACTAGTTGAAAAAATACTTTTATTTCCATACAAAATACACGGAGTTAGTTATACAATTGATTAAAAAAAAATTTTTAAGCAAAAATTTTTAAGCTTTATATAATGAATGTACTAAAAAACATTTACTTACAGGTCAACGCGTTCTGGAATTCCTAAGCATGATCCTGGTATGCGCGGGTGGCTCACGACAGATTCCCGTGGGGCTCTCGGCGTTTGCCAAGGAACTGACCTCGATATCTGGGACCCTGCTCCGCTACGTCATGCACAATAAGGCCGTCTTCACCAGCCACTACATGGACATTGTGGCTGAAGAGTTAAGTAAAAATTAACGAGAGAAACTTCAGTAGAGAAATAAAAAAATAATAATCAGTGATTTGTAAATATTAAGGCATCAGTGTTACCGCAAAGGATTGAGAAGTAATTGATAGCTAGATGACTTAGCTTTTAAAAGTTTTTGTGGCTTGAGATAGAGAGGTTGAGAGAAAAAGGGGCCATAGGTGTTGTACTCAGATTATGAGTACAATTAGTAACACTATGTGTTTATAAAGAGATTCTAATTTCTAATCCCTTTCGAATTCGTAACTGCGTTGAAATAAGAAATACACTTTCTTATTTCAACGCAGTTACGAATACGACACAAGGTCTGTCAAAATTTCTCAACCAATTTTGAACTTGATGTTCAATACATATAGATCACTATCAATTGTGAAATTTGATAGTAATGTGACTATTTTCTTGTCTGTCAGAACACATATAAAGACACGTATTTGTGTGTATTAACAAAAATATAAAAGAAAAGTTTGACCACTACTATTTGATCCTAAGTTACCAGATATTGCTTTCATTCAGCATTCAGACAACTAATATTATGTACCAACTTATAATCATAGTTTCGCCTATCTGCGATTCGATTATTAAGAGTTTTAGTGTTAATAAGTGTAGTTTGTTAAATCTTGAGGAACATCCCTGAGAACAGCGGGACAGACAGTCAGTCACTTAGTCGCTATATATGTATGTCGCTTAGTGGTTGTATGTATATATTACACATTTGCTGGATTGTTGTTTCTTCATCCGCGGCGTCACTGGTGCCTAATATTTATACGTTAATTTGATTTCTTTTAAGATTGTTTGTTTTTAAGACAACTAACTTATAGTTAACTTAACTTACCAATAAGATAATGGTCCAATAATATATCCAGACTACTGAACTGCAGTAGCAAAAATAGATGAATTACGCCTCTGTTTCAATCGTGATTGTATGATATACAAATTTTAAGTACCTGAATGGAACAAAATTGACATTAATTCTTAGATTAAAAATTTCATGATAATACTGCCAATTTAAAAAGAAAACCCGTATTATACACCAACAGATTTGGGGGATATTTTTACCTAATCAATGTTTTCACAATACATCACTCAGTTATATAGTCGATTGACCTCTAAATCAAGTTTAAAATTCCTGAAACGCATTTATGCATTAAAGACATTCTTATATCGCTATTAAGACTTATAATAGAATATATATCCCTAGATATACGTCATTTTGAGAAAAGTACCCAAACCCAAATAAAGGCAAACAGAATTAAAATA
Organism: Heortia vitessoides; assembly: GCA_020976665.1. Taxonomy (NCBI): domain Eukaryota; kingdom Metazoa; phylum Arthropoda; class Insecta; order Lepidoptera; family Crambidae; genus Heortia; species Heortia vitessoides. Next base: position 9,405,445 of record JACJUM010002279.1, on the reverse strand, counting down.
AATAATTTTTAAATATAGTGACACAAATGAAATGGTTTAAAGATATAATAATAATAATAACAGGTACATCTTCCAGAGACACTCAAACTTTTTACAACTTTTTCTGTGAAAAATAAACACTTTATTCTATTAAATTAACACTGTGTGGGTTGGATTCTTTTCCGTATGCAACGTCTAATTGTAATCTATTTTACTAATTTATTGGTGTCGGTGTCGCATGTAGGTAGGTAACTAATATTATGCCTGCTAACATTTTTGTCCACTTATAGCATACCTTTGCCTAGTCAAAATAACGGTGCTTTATATTCTTAATATAAAAGATTATGTAATAATAACTTTATATCGATTCAATTCCCTACCGTTTTATATATAAATTATAATGTTTAGAAAATAATTTAAAATAACATGTATTATTAAATGTCTTACTAAATCTGTATCCAAATTTCTCGTAATCATACAGAAACCCATTTTTGTATGCAATCTGCTATGTAAACCAGATTTATATCATTTCACGCTGTTTTTTACAATATTATATTTTGACTTAAGGTCCTATAGGGTGACATAAAGGTTATGTTATTGATCATAGACGTAAAATAAATTTATATAAAAAACTGCAATTACAGAAATGTATTTGTAAATGAATTGAATTCAAGTAATTACTCGGTAGTTTAGCGGTAAAGTTTAATATGAATCTGTACCAAAGATGTTTGAAAATTTACTTACCTTATGTTGTTATAAATTGAACTGCTGAATACATCGATATTATTTGGTGTATCTTCAAATGGTAATATCGATACGAGTAATCAACCTATAATACTAATAATAAAACTACTTTTATAAATTTTGTTAATCTTGAGAAAGAGAACAAAGTTAAATGAACCGCTTAAAGGCTTTAGCTTAAAAGTAGTTTTATTATGAGTGGAAATAATACAGATAAAAAGTGAATTTCTATATTAAATTCTATTCCAAGTATGTTGAATTCAGAATTGATTATAATATTTTGATTTGTATATGATTAATGCAATGACTTTCACGTCACCTTGTAATAATATGACTGACACTGAAATAGGTACACGCTACAATTACTCTCGCTCTTGTTGTGGTTGCCTAGGCTCGTTTTTGGATCCCTTTGATACCGCCATAATACAACAGACAGACTGTATTAATATACAACAGAAAAATGATTAAGAACCGAAAAAATTGTGTAGTGATAAGGTACTGCTTAGTGTGAAATTAACTTTTTGGAAATATTAATGTCTATCTGTACTGTTCTCTGTTACACAAGAAAAGAACTAAGCAAGAAACAAACCTTTGTTGCCTTTTTTGTTCTTATATTAGACATTTAATCTGTAAAAAGCGTCGTAATGATGAATAAATATCTGATCTAATAACAATATTTTAATATTGAAATAAATACTTTTTCTAAGCATTGTATCTACATTTGATCTATTTCATACAATTTGTTAAATTAAAGTTAAGTATAAGATAGATAAAAAGCAACAGGCTTCAAGGATTGTGTTGTGCTTTATTTTTAGGCAATTTTGAAAATAATTAAAACCGTCAGAAAGTCGTCTTTGGAGCCGGTCGGCACCAATTGAGAGACCATTTTTATATGATAAAGTGCAATAATTATGACTAATTTAATACATGGGAATTGAAGTTTTGTGAATGTGATAACCAAGGTTGAAACTGCTTTATCTGATAGTATTTTACAAGCGGCTGTGCTAAACCCATAATAAATTAAACATTAGTAAATTAAACAAAGTATTTTTGTACGTCAGTAACGTCGAATGTCTTAACCCTTGATTTCCACTGGTTTCATTTGTTTCAAGTAATAACAAGTAATATTTAAATTGACATGATATTGAAGATTTGTGTGTAAATTGATTTTTATATTTTGTGTGAATTTGCATTGTTTGGCAATAGAAAATATATTTTAATTAAACTAGATAGGTCTATCCTGTTATTGTTTAAATGCTTTCTTAGAAAAAAAGAAAGTTTATATATTTAATTGAGATGAATTTAATAAGCAAATATGTGTAAGCATATTTTAAAAAATCTACAACAATTTATTATTATTGCAATTAATTTTTTTATGTAATCAAGTGAATGAAAATGCACTAATAAAATAGCTATTAACTAGCAAGTTTTGTTTATTTTTATTGTATCCTATTGCTAAGGTGAAGAACTTTCATATATTTATTATTTAACTTTACAACCCTTTAACTTTTATAAGGGATGATTTTAGAGAAAATATTTTACATGTTTTTTTTTTTTTTTTTCGGACGAACCTAGTGCTGGACGACTCAGGCGTCAATTCCAGCGCCACCGAAAAAAGAGGGCGGGGCCTCTCATGGATGAGAGGTCCGATGCCCGTATTCATCCTGCGCGCCCCGCGGCCGCGACGCGCGTTTAGCGCGGTCGCGGCCGCAATGGCTCGCGAGATTTGAGCGGGACCGACGGCGCGTCCGAGGGCACCTCTAGAGGCTCGACCTAGGCTCGGCCGCCGTCGTTGGGGTTGAATTTACTATGAATTGTAGCAAAAGAGGACGGACAGAATTTTACATGTATTTAATGTCTATCAATATAGAACCTTTATACTGAATTTCATGCGAATAATGAAGTTATTCTGAACTGACCTCAGTTTTATAAATTTAGGGGGTGAATGCTTAAAAATCCTTAGTACACCCGTTAAGATCTGGGCAGAATATCAAGTTTCTAACCCTTATAGTTTAGGCCCTGCGTTGATATGTCTCAGTCACTGTCTCACTAGTGAAAACTTTCGTAAACAGATAGTAATATCCCAAAAATCTTCGTGCTCTACCTCAAAAACAGTAAAAATCGCACGATTCATGTCTCACGTATAATCCTATGACAATATGGAATGCAAAAATAAATAGACTTATTACAAAAAAAATAATCCGCCTCAATGACCTCTAACCTAACCTAGCTTTACCAGTTCCATTGTTAAAATCTAATAATGTGTAATGTAAATTATTTGTTTTAGGCGAAATGAGGTTTCTAGGAATAGACGTTTCTATCAATAATGCATTCTGTGAACGATTTTATGATCGTTTGACAAATACATGTTGGAAAAAATATATATTTTGTTAAATCAATTTTTATATTTGTATGTTGTCATTGGACCTTATCACAAAAAAAAATTGCAGCGGGTGACCTAGTAACGCGAACGCCGTATGTCCTTTTATATTATGGCATAAAAACACAGACATAAGACACATTTTTACATAGACATAAGATTTCCGTCTACACGTCTACAGCTCACACTAGTCGATAATTATTAATAAAAGTCCACGGTTTCTGCGGGATCTATCAAATAAAAAAACGTCAAAAAATCGCCAATTATTTATTGAAATTCTTATATACTAATGATCTATAGTCAAAAATTAAACTAGTCAGAACCGCGAGAGGAAGCGCTGGACGCTGAGCCACTGCGTGATCCCTGAAAATGAAAAAAACATGAATTAAATCAAACAATTGTCTAATTAAATCTTTTTTTATTAGACTATGTCAACAAACTAGCATACAGTCCGCGTGACAGTGAGCTTCACCGCAGCTTCAGTGAGCATATAGACGCTCGTAATATATCAAGGACATCGCTAGCGCCATGCTAACCTTGTGACTTGAAGATATGTCACATTACTCAGTAATTTCACTGCCTCTTTCACCCTTCAAATCAGAACTCAGCAATGCTAACACTACTATTTGGCGGTAGAAATAAGTACCAATGCAGACGACCTACAAAATAAGTACCAGGTGCACTCTGTATGAGGTCTACCTCATATAAAAGTGTCTACCTTATCTATGTGCAAAATAACTTTGTCTCCTATAAACTAAACAGGAACTGCGAGTCGCACAAGGCGACTGAAATGTTTCAAAATTTCGCTCGACATTAAACTCTACAAACCTGTCATTGAGTTCAAATTTGTTGTTGAATAGGTTGATCTGTCGCCATGGGTACGTGCGATTCCTCGCCTAGCCTAGAGTTGAGTGTTACATCGCAATATTAGTTGGCGGCATTACTGTTACGGAACTACGCTTTGCGATTGCCATCACACCTGCCCATGAGAAATTGTTTCACCTAACGGCTGTTGATTTCCACCTAATCGTAACTAAATGGCTCAGTCGTCTGCGTTTGTAATACTCACCCGTCGTGATCCACTTCCAGACCTGGACCTCTCTGAGCCACTGGCGGAAGCGGAGTTCCTTCGCGAGCTTGCCTTGGAGCCCGAGCCCTTGGAAGAAGCGCGGGAGGAAGCGCGCGACGACCGTTTGCTGGCGCGCGACGATGCGCGGGAGCTCGCCTTTGAACTCGCTTTGGAGCCCTACAAATGGAAATTTTTAGATAAAAACTATTTGGATACTCGTTTTGGACGAAGACCGAAAAACCCCTTTTTAGGTTAATCCAATTAAAAGGTAAACCAAAAATATGGTTGCCCTATAGATATAATCTAGTCTATCGTGGAACCCTTTAATGCGCTTACCCATACAAATAAGGTATTGGTAACATCAATTTAAGGGTTAGTAAGTTTACTAACAAATAGGGTTATCTTATGGTCTAGTTGTTATTATAGTAGGAACCATTCTCTTTGGAAGATGTGGAGAGAAACTTAAAGTTAATTACGTTAGAAGTTTACTTGCTAAAAATTGTATTCCAACTGGCACGGGAGCTCTTGCTGCTTTTAGATGTGTAAAGGAACGAGAGACCGGCTAAAGATCAGATACGATCCTGACTGAGACTAGACAAGATGCTATTAAAAATATCTTGAGACTTATGGCTATTTCTAGCAATGGATCCTACGAATGCGAAATAGAAAAAGCAGTACCTTATCGCTTGCCTTGGAACTAGTCCTGGAGCCGCGGCCGCTGCGTGAGCTGGCACGCGAGCCCTTGCCGCTCTTGGAGCTGGCGCGAGACGACGCCCGCGATGAGGCACGCGATCCAGACCGAGAACGAGAACGAGAACGAGACCGAGACCGAGACCGAGATCGGGATCGGGATCGGGAGCGGGACTTCGCTGAGCCGGAACGTGACCTGGAATAAATAATAGAGAATCTTTATATTAACACGTGAATTGAAAACTTGTACCCCTTTTTTGAAGCGCCAATAGACGAACGTAAAATTAAACTCAGTTAAATATATATGTAGAAATCTTTGAAAAGATAGTACACAATTAATTATGGGCTTTAGTGATTAAAATCCCTTGGATAAAAATAAAATCAAGTTTGAACTCAAAAAAAAATGAATTAATTTGGATTGGATTTCAATCACTAGTCAATTACTAGACAGACTAATATCATGAATGGGAAAGTGTTTGTGTCTGTTTGTTTGACTGTATTATATAATATATTCATAAATTGTTTGTCCAGGGTGAGTATCTGCACCCGCACAAGATAGGAGCACAGTCATTTGCACCAGCGGACCCATCCATAGTTACACGTATCAATCAGAATGCATATGAGTACTATAAAAACAACAATTTAATATGCACCTCGACTTCGCGGATGCTGACCGCGATCGTGATCTCCTGTATGTATCCAGACATGCAGAAACAAAATGATTAATGCAAATATGTGTACAATATGCTGCAATAAGGTTTTTGAAATAATAAGTTGTTAAATTCAAAAATACTAATAAAGATCGACAATGGCAAAAAAGTCTACCCGCCTCTATACGCCTAAATGGAATGCGCATGTGTTTATGACTGGTCAATAATTTGTATTCTAAATACGAGAAAATTGTTTGGTGCAAACATTTTAAATTTCCAATTACAATATATTCATATTTTATCTTCGGCAATTATATTTTCTTGGCGGCGATTGTTCAGAAAACAATTTTGCTCTAGCTTAAAAGGTAGCTAGAAACTAGTATTGTTTTAACTTATTAAAAATACTTTAATAAAATTTTTGAATGTAAATAATTAATAAACAGGTAAATAGATATACATTAGAATCATAAAATGATTTCAAACCCATATTACGAACCTCGGTGAACCCGATTTCGCTGATCCGGACCGCGAGCGAGATCTCCTAAATTCGTCAGACATAAGGAAAGAGAGTAAAAAAAAACTATTACTATTTTAAACTAAAACATAAAATGCAGTAGGTAACAGCGAAACCAACAAAAAATATTTCTTTACATTGAGTATACAAAAGATAAGAGACAACAGATTTGTGCGCGAGATACCGGCAAGCAGAGTAATACCTCTCCTTGCACCAGGTAAAAAGCGACTGAGGTACCGGAATTAAAACAGAAGTATAATAAACGGGGATAGATCAGCTTTCTCGTCGCGAAGTTACGCTCTATAATAGCCACGCTTACCCAGCGCGGCAATTATGAGCAAAATTGCCCCTTTTCTTTGGAAGTTTATGTCCAGAAATGAACATTCTACAACTGGTATGTGGATGCGGATGATCAAATAGAATACGGCAGAAAATATAAGCAGTGTTTATTATTCTAGTGACAAATAAAAAATACTGCTATATTAATTAACCTTACTGACCTTGACTTAATCGATCGTGAACGAGACCTCCTGATTTCGTTCAGACATGAGAAGTTACTATTTACAATAAAATTCTTTCAGATTTATGGAAGATAAAAGGTCTCCGAAAGTCCAAGACCTGTCAATTAGTTACTCGTATCAATCAGAATGTAGATGAGTACTATAAGAACACAAATTGAAAATGCACCTCGACTTTGCAGATGCTGACCGCGATCGTGATCTCCTGTATTGATCCAGACATTAAGAAACAAAATGATTAATACAAAAATGTGTACAATATGCTGCATTAAGATTTTAGAAACAATAACTTGTTAAATTTAGTAATAAACAAACAAATATACCATCCTGACCTTGACTTAGCTGATCCTGATCGAGAACGGGACCTCCTGTATTAAATATGAAATCTTGTGATTAATGACGTCATCATTTAAAACAAGGTCTATCTATAAGTGCGTATCACGTAAACGAGGGAAGGGGTCCATTGCTTATCATATCGCTTACGATATCAGACATTTGGTTGACAAAGTGTTACATTTAGTCAGTGGTTGGTAAGTTTCGTGACATCATATTTTAAAATCTAATACAAGGTGCATTAGGGTTGTTCGAATTATAAAAAATATAAAGGCCTACTTTTTTTCTTCATAGTTGATAGACTGAAGATTATTAAGTCTATTGATGATACTTAATTGTTTTTTAAGACTATTTCGTCCTTTTGATGATACTTAATTGTTTCTTATTCGCTTTGCCTTTCCAATTAATTGATTTGATGTTCATATTATAAAACAAATGGCAATAATACAATTTCGGAACTGCTGTCTTAATTACATAACTTTAAACGTAAAATTGTAAAGAATGTGACATCCCTAGAAAGTGGTAAGTTTCCCAAATGTGACTAACTGTGATTAAGACGAGATATTCGTGTGGCGTATTCAATTAATAGCTCCCAAAAGATGATCATCGACAAAATAAAATATCTTAATTATTAACGATTGCTCTATTTAAAGCTTAATTAAATGTAATACCTTGCAGATCCTGAACGGGAACGAGATCCCCTGGATTGGTAAAGACATAAGAAACACAATAATAATATAGCTTGTAGGAGACACAATGTTGTTAAACTTTCGCTTCATTTTTCTATTTCAAACAAACAAATGTAGCATACTTCAGAATTAATAATTAAAAATCGGCTAGTTTTACATACAACGTCATCTAGATAAGCCTCATAAAACTACAATTCTATTACTGAATGCGTCATAAACCTACGCGGATTAAACACTAGATCTACAACAAACCTTGCCGACCCTGACTTTGCAGACGCTGAGCGCGAACGTGACATCCTGCTTTGTTACAGACATGGGAAATATGAAAATAGATATTTATTCAAGGTAGCCACATATTTCATTCGATCACGAACGAAGTGTCGGTACCAGCAAAGTAGAATAGACAACAGCAACAGTACTGGAATTACCACAGACAATTCAGAATAACCAGAAACAAAAATGAGCTAATTCTAAATACAACGATATTATCTAGATATAGTGGTATTTAGAATTAGCTGGTTTTCTTTCTTTTAAATGAATAACGACACAAAATAATATCATTCCAAATTCACAAATAGAATCTATAATCACCACATTAAAGTTTAATTTTAAACCTTCGGTACTTTACAAGTTGTGTCGATATTCTTGTAAAAGGGCGATATGTCATTAAGTGCAAGTTTCTTAAAACTTGAATATCGTCACTGAGGTAGACCTTATACAAACTCTCACATTTTTACCGCCGAATAGCAGTGTTTGCATTACCGTGTTCCAGTTTACAAGGTTGGAAAGGCAGTGAAATTACTAGGTAATGGGACATAATATCTTTCAAGTCACAAGGTTGGCATTGCGCTTGTGATACTACGAGCGTCTATAGGCTGCAGTAAAACTTACTGTCAAGCGGATTGTGTATTCATGATCTAATAAAAAAAACTTAAAGTGTCATATACCTAAGAGAATTAGATCTACTAAACTAGATCTACAACAAACCTTGCCGACCCTGACTTTGCAGACGCAGAGCGCGAACGAGACCCCCTGGTTTGTTACAGACATGGGAAATATGAAAATAAACATTTGTTCAATGTAGCCGCATATTTTATTAGACCACAAACGAAGTGTCGGTAGATTAGTACCCCCTATACGGGGGTAGCAGGCACTTTAGATTAACCAAAAACATAAATCTACTGGTTCTAAAAATAATATCTAGATAATCACTCTTTTGAAAGAATATCGTCAAAATTATTTAAATTTCAAAAATAGAATCTATAATCACTACACTAGTTTCATTTTAGAACTTTGGTTACTTTAGAGTTGTGTCGATGATCTTAGAAAAGAGCGTTATATTATCTAGTGCAAGTTTCTCAAAACTACAATACAGACACTGAACGGGTCATAAACCTAAGTGGGTTAAACACTAGATCTACAACAAACCTTGCCGACCCCGACTTTGCAGACGCTGACCGCGAACGTGATCTCCTGATTTGTTACAGACATGTGAAAGATGGAAATAAAAATTTGTTTTGTTGAAAATAACCACTTATTTAATTCGACCACGAAGAGTAGTGTCTGTACCGGCAGAGCCGAATAGCAGGGAGTACCCCTTATAACAGTACAGAGATGAGACACAGAAATCTCAGAATAACTTGAAACAAAAATCAGATGGATCTAAACTAAACACGATAGCTAGATGTCATGAGTGCAAGCCTCTTAAAACATTGATTCAATCATGGAATGGGTCATTATCCTAAGTGAGTTAATTACTAGATGTGTAACAAACCTTGCAGAACCTGACTTTGCAGACCCTGATCGTGAACGTGACCTCCTGCTTAGTTACAGACATGTGAAATATAGAAATAAACATTTGTTTAAATTAGCCACATATTTTATTCGACGAAGTGTCGGTACCTGCAGAGTAGAATAGACAGCAGAACGGGAATTACCAGAGACACCTTAGAATAACCAAAAGCAAAAATCAGCTAGTTGTAAATACAACTTTATCTTGATAAACGCTCTTTTGAAAGAATACAACACTACACACAATCAATCACAATTCAAAAATAGAATAAATTATCACTAAATGTTAGTGTTATTTTTTTGGAACTTCGGATATTTCAGTTGTGTCGACGTTCTTGCAAAAGAGCGATATATCATCGTGTGCAAATTTCCTAAAACTACAATGCAGACACTGAACCGGTCATAAACCTATGTGGGTAAAAACTAGATCTACAACAAACCTTGCCGACCCTGACTTTACAGACGCTGAGCGCGAACGTGACCTCCGGCTTTGTTACAGACATGTGAAATGTGAAAATAACATTTGGTCAATGTAACCGCATATTTCATTCAACCACTACCGAGTAACGTGTCAGTTACCGGCAGAGTAGAATAGTACCTCTTGTAGCAGAACGGGGGTGAGCAGCAGCATTCCTGTCACGAATCTACGCTCTGCGATTGCCATTATGGCTGCCCAGCGCGGCAATTATGAGAAAAAATCCTGTCTCCTGGGAAACCTATGTTCAACAGTGTACGTTGTACAGCTGCTATGATGATGTCGCTGATGATGATGAAGCCCACAAAAACACAATGTACTGCATATCTCATATAGCTGTGCCCGCGACTTCGTCCGCGTGGAATAGCTTTTTTGGGTACCAAACCTCTTTACCTTAGCTTATATAAACTTTGAATGCAATGTTTATTTATATTGAATCAAGACCTGAAAATAAGTCTCAAATTTCTAGTCCAAAAAATAGCGAGACTTGCATACAACTTTTCATCCCCCTTTTCGACTCATATCTTTATTTCTAATAAAAAAAAATCCTAGGTTCTTTCTCAGGGTTAAAAGATTGTCTGTGCCAAATTTCATTAAAATCGGTTGAGAGGTTTAAGCGGGAAAGCGTAACAGACAGACAGACAGAGTTACTTTCGCATTTATAATATTAGTAGGGATTAAACAGTTTACAAGTACAGCTTTAATACAAATAAAGTCTTTTTATTCAGTTTTCAGTAAAAACCAACCTTTTAGACCGCACCGATCTTGAACCGGACCTGCTACTTCTAACACCATAAAACAAATCAAACGACAAATCAGGTCACGGCACAGACATGAGAGACGATACACAATGCAAAATGCTATAGTCACATTGTCAATATATTTTAAAGTTCACTAACCTTCTTGAACGGGAGCGAATAGATCTGGAGCGAGATCGAGAGGCTCTACTCAAATAGAAACGTAGTTACGAAAAATAATCAACAATATCCGTGGAACAGACATGTAAGACAAGCAAGAAATATTTTAGACAGCTTCTATTAATACACAAAATATAGTATATCTTTTGTCAAATATGCAAATATTTATTACTAATTAGATTAATTTTTTTTATTACTCATTAGGAATAATCAGTAAAGTAAATATTACCATTTAATTGGAACATATTACAATAAATTAAAGAAAAACGAGAAAAACAAAAGTTATGCACAAATGTACATTGCATACACAAAGCTGTACAAGCTAGCTGTAGTTGGTGTTCAAATAAATATTTTTCTCAGGAGCACTTTAAATATGAAATAAGTGATATTCATTTGTATTTTTAAATGACGGCTTCTTTGATAAGTAAAAAGCGATATTTTATATATATAGTTCTAGAAGCAATATTTATACCAATATACACAGAATGATTTATTTAGTTTATAAACAAAATAATACTTTTTGCTAGTATAAACAAGTGTATATAAATGGATTACTTAATAAAAAATTTTAATGTTATCATTTAAATATTTGCACTAACTAAAAACACTTTTAGATAATATTCTATACTGATTATATAGTTTGGATGTGGTAGACTTTTGTAAGAACTTGACCTCCTTTAAGCACACGGTCCGGGTGGTAAACATCACCATAATATACAGACTTTTGTGTTATAGCAAGCATATCAATAGGCCTGTTTTCTGCAAAAATCTAATTTCGAACTTCTTACCTGGCAGAGCCTGACTGCGCCGAAGCGGACCTTGATCGTGATTTCCTCGATCCAGAGCCTGACCGAGACCGGCTCCTAGATTTCGACTTGGACTTGGACTTCGACTTGGAGCGAGACTTGGAGCGAGACCGGGAGCGCGACCGAGACTGGGACCGAGATCGAGAACGGGAGCCCTTGGACCTCTCGGACCCTTGCGGGGACTTGGAGCCGGATTTCGAGCGCGAGCGGGATCGTGATCTGCAACATAAAATGTAAAGACTTTCTGTGTCTACACTAATCGATCGGATTTCATGGATCAGAAGTAAAGAACAGCCGGGATGTAAATATGTACGACGAATCTGTTCTTTCACAAAATATTATAGCAAGTCAACTAAACAATGTAATGTATTGTCAAAAAACTTATGTCACAATGTAATTTAATGTCACAAAACCTATGTCAAACAGTATAAATAAAATGAAAAAATATTTTACATCACATATAAATTGAGACAGTTATAAGTAAAATACCTTTCTTTTTCGTTCTGTTCTTCCTGCTTTTCCTCTTCTTCTTCCTCGTCCTCTTCCTCTTCTTCTTCGTCCTCTTCCTGTGATATTAATATGTTAGCCCATTCAGTTTATCATGATACATTAATAATATACATTAATCATGAATTTAAAACCTGTGTATAAAAGAGTTCCAAGCTTTGATGGTTAAAAACCAAACCTTACATGATTTTTTACACGCCCAGAAAAAATATAACTAAAAAAAGCAGGAATGACAACCTATAATTACTTTTATAAATAATAACCTATTCTAAAAAATCCTTCTTAACATGAGAGTGGTTCAGTGTATTTTGTAAGTAAAAAATTTGCATTGGTCTACAATGTTATATGAACATAAAAGTGTGTCAAAAGAATCTGTCAAAACTTGTAGCAACAGTTTGACCACTTATGGTGATTGAATGAGGTTTAAACCTAATTTGTCCAAACATCTTTAGAATTCATTGTAATATCCAAAATGCTTGGTATGCCTGAGTCCTCAGAAATTATCTTGACTACTTTAGAACCCTATCACATTGTCTGACCTGTGGAGGCTCCAGCTGCTTCTCCCTGAGGCGCAGCATGCGATGCTCAGGCGCGCTGAGCGGCCGGTGCGTCACCACGAGCCGTGTGAGCGCCTGGGCCGCGGCCCCGGCACGCGCGCGTCTCTTCGACAGGCGTACGCGGGTCTCCAGCTCGTTGTAGTACACGCAGTGGTTGCGGACCACCTGGTGTCATGTAAACATAACAAACATAATAAGGCCACTTAAAATATCAATGTAAACATGTAGAATTAATGGCTTGTAATTAACAGAACAGAAAGAATAATTAAACTGACAATTTGAGTGGTGAATTTCTAAAATGGATAGGTAATAAGATAAAAACTTTTTTTGCAGATTGAGACAAAAAAAAATATTTTTTCCTGTCTAGTCTGTATCTAGACTCATTTTGTCAAGATTTTTACTGACTTGCACTTGCAAGGTTTGCACTTGTTAAGAATATGGTAGGATACTTTTTTTTTAGAAAAATAAAACTATAAAGTGTATAAAAACTCCATATCAAATAAAGAAGAATCAATTTGTATGAATTTCACATGGACAAACAACATATAACCCACACTTAAACACTTACTTTTTATTTGATAAAATAAAACTCACCAAGAAATAATTTTCTTCATAGCCCTTTGAAGCTTTACTTTTGACATTCCAGTTATACTCTCTTGCCATCTTATACTCATAAGTATCTCCGTCCATGTAAGGAATTCCTTCAGTAATATCACGACGCCGTTTCTGAATGGTGTCTTCCGTAGGCAAACAGTATGCCACAAACTGTTCTCCACTTTCGTCCATGACACCTCTGAAAATATTAACAACATTGGAACATGTTATATTTAATGTAAAATAAAATAAAGTTTATAATAAAATTAAACACATTTGCAAGAAAGAAAAAGTTAAACAATTTAAGCCTTTTATCAAAATGGGCTTTGTCATGCATTGAAAAAGTATATACAAGGAAATAAGGATTAGAAACAAAATGCTTGTTTTTTATCTTCTGATAAAACAGGAACAGGCAAACAAAAAATCAATATTAGTTTATACAACCATATCAAAACCTTTTATGCTTAAAACAAAATAATAATGACACATACCGAATCATAGCTTGTGACATAGCTTCAATCTGACCAGCAATATTCTTATCAGCTGGTGCAGGGTCAGTATCGAATATGACCTGAGCACATGGATACTTCCACATATCAAAGTCAGGGTATACAGGCATGACCTCCACTGGAGTGACTCCAGGCTTGCTGTAATGTTTCTCAAGAGTTTTCTTATTGTCATCAAAGGTCTTTTCAATAGCCTTAATCTGACTCTCACGGTCCATGTAGAGAGTTTCTTCACTGAAGATTTTCTTGACATTGTAACCTACTTTAGCCTCAACCTGAAATATATTTTTTGTTATATCATATCACTAAAGTGTCATCTGCTCAAAGGCTATCGACTCCTTGATGGATAAAATATACCAATACTTATAGTGTTCTAGAGGTTTTTAACCCCACTATCACAAAATTTTAAAGTAATATAAATATTGTTAACCCTTTAATTGTTACATAAAGAAAAAAACTGTAAAATAAACAGTATTACACTAATACCAATTCTGTAATAATATATATATCTTATATTCATTTGAAAAAAAACTGTTAGAAAAGCCCACAGATGTATTGTTAGTATGGGCCTATAAATAATCAATTAACTATGATTATACAGCATAGTACTGCATAGTATGTGCAAATGTGATCCAAAGCTTACCTTTTCCATAGATTGAGGTTGGAATCTTGTTTGTTCAGTAGAAATATACTCTGATCGCCGTAACCAAGATACATTTTTGGCATGATGGCGTGATCTTTTCGAATCCTGAGGTGTCAAAACATCATCTTCTAATAATTTCTCATCTGCAGGATCCAGTAAAGCGTTACCATCGCCTTGGTATATATCACGATTTATCAAATCTATATGTACGCCTAGATCATGTTCTGTGAGCACTTCATAGCGATAATTCTTCTCCAAAGACGTCGGATTATACTGAATAAATCTCGTAGAAGGAAACGGGTATGTAATGAATTTTAAGTCAAAAGGAATATCTGGTAGAGAGTTGCAATATTTTACTCGTGTTACTAGCTCCGATCTGCAATTATTGTATTATAATAAACAACTTTAACGTTGCGAAAAAACAGTAATAGTGTTAAACTAAGAAAAACACTTACCTCCTCTCGCCTGTCCGTTGAGGCCGCTTTTCCCGTTCGGGCTCATTCGTTTGCACAGTAGGTGGCATTATTTAATATTAACTTAGTATTTTAACTCAAACATTCTACACAATTTTACAAATTTGTACACGACACGCTTCTGAAAACATTTTTTATAGTTTGACGTTTGGAGATGTGAAGTTCAACGATGGCGTTCAAAAATGTTTTCATTGGAACATTTTTATAACACTTCTTGTTTATGACGCAATTATTCCAAACATCTGAGATAGATACTAAAATATTATTTTCAAATACCTTTCACAATTCCAAGACGTAATATTTATATTAACAAAATTTATTTTACATTATTTGCTGGTATATGGCAATGATTGACGAACTTCCGGGTAACTAGCCAGTTTAGTCAATCCTTCATTCAGTTCGTTCGCGTAGGTCATTGGCTCAAATCGTCGCCATCTTTCTTTTCTTGCAAGTTTTGTCGGCAGTCTGGTAAGTAGAATTTTATAATTATTTCATAAAATATAAGTAATTGTTGTAATAAACCTATAAAAATATTATCAAAATTGTTTATTCTTCTTGATGAGTAGCTGCGACATGTAAATTAACGTGAAATTTATAGTGAAGTTAGGCCGCCATGTGGTCGGCCAAATTGGTTTTGCAGTGAACTACGCACTAATTTTTAGGGGTGTTTTCTTGTAAGGGGTGCTATATTCATAAATCTAAATCAATTATTAACCATGTGAATATTCGTTTATTATCCTTAAAGAAGTTGTTTTAATCCTTACTATCAATGCCGGCATAAGCCAACCAACGTGGCGCGAAGAGCGATTCATTTGAGATTTACTTTGTTTGTAGATCACACAATGGGTACCGTGGAACGCTCCGGTGATGACCATACCTCAGAGATAGAATCTGGAGAAGAAGAGGAAATGGTTGGAGGCGGTGAACTCGCTCAGCATCTTATGAAAAGGTGAATTTTAGAGTTATTAGGTTATCTACGCCTTACTTCTGATATATTGATTAGACCGGTAAGAATATGTGAATAGATGTTTTTTTAATTTTACATTTTCTTGCCTAGATTTCCTAGAATTTTAATATTTATGGATAGTTATTAAGTTAAGTACTGGAAAACTTTTCTAATAAAGATATTTATCCTAGCCGGGGATACTATAATATTAGTACTATAACTGGGGAATTATAATATTAAGTGCCGGTTTTTTCTTAATTTAAATATAAATGATGGTTAATAAGCCATATTATAGAAAGGTTTTTATTTTTTTTTTTGTATATGCTGGGTTTTTAATCTGTGATGTGGAATTTATAACCTATTTTATATTTAATCTCTTAATACATATGTTAGCTTTAGTAATTTAGTAATGTCAGTCTAAATTTGGATTAATAGTATATTTCAATTCTAAATATTAAAAACGAGATACCAGCTATTACCGCATGCACAGACACGCGGTAATAGTTGGTAATAGAACTAATATAAAAGTGAGTTTGTGTCACATGGTTGAATTCCCAAATGTTGAGTCATAGTTTATTTTAGTATAGTTCACAAAAACTTTGTGAGTTTACATCTACTTATTGGGTTGGTATCTAGGTACCTAACTAGACCTACATGTATTATCTTCGTCAGCCATTCCTTTATTAATACACTTGATAATGTACTTTAATGCTGATTTTCTGACCAATCCAGATTCTATTACGAGGAAGCCCACGCGGTTCATCACAGGATATCCTAATTTTACAAATTTAATCGTCAATTTTATATGGACACTCAATGTCTACATATGTCTACAATTGTTCAGCCATCAAAATTGGTAATGAACTCAATTGCCTAGAAATTGATGTTCCTTTCTTGTTGCATAAAATGCTGCAAAGGAATCCATTAGAATTGTAGGTCATTCAACCAGTGAGTCATCATCTCACGCTCTACTAGATCGATAATGTTGCGTATGAATACCAGACTTACAACACCGCGATTCAAATCTGTCTAAGCTTAAAAAATAATATAAATTCTCAATTTCATTATTTGTATTGTTGTAATCAAATTTAATTACTTACAATATCTTCACAAGATCCATTCGAATTTAACGCAACTTACGGCTATTTTTGAAACCATTATAATATTTGTCCATTTTGTCGAAGCCATAAGGATAATTTTTTTCAACGTGTTTTTGTACGCACACAATTTCGCCACAATAGGAACATTGATATAGCATCCTTGAAATGCTTGTTGGCTAATGTCATTTGTCTTTGGTACCGATAAAGTATAATTTAGTCGCTCCATAAAGGTTGTTTCAAAGTTGGTTACAATACATTGTTAGACCCTTTCTATCTTGCAATTCCAAATGAAAGTACGCTATTGTAAATTTACATGCGAGGTTCAAAGAAATTTTTAAGTACTTTTTGTATGCCTGTACTACGGTGTTTGTTAGTATAATAAGCATAGCCTTAACGAACCTTTATCTGCCTAATGTAGCATAAAATAAATTTGACTCATTACTTGTGTAGGTTTTAACATTTCCCGGTAAAACTTTCTTATAGCATGTCTACGTGTTTTGCAGATATAATAAAATAAATTACAGTAATATCGTTAATACGAATAATACTATTTGAATAATTATATTTCCCAATTTAAGATTATTGGTGGAATATGTAATGAACACTAGATTACTGCAATACTACACTACTATTTATTCTGCAATAAACGTAACTATTTATTATAATTAAAATTTTAATTAAACACAACAAAGTTCACTTCTTTGCTCAAGCACAATTATTATTAAAAGATAGTGATCTACCTATATGTGGAATATTGTACAAGTCAACATCATTAAAATATCTGTATAACAATAGTTGCAATTGATGATCTATGCATAAGTTTATTTTAACTATGAAATATATATTAATATATATATTTATTTTAATTCCATATCATGCATTCACGCCCGCCTTGCACTTTAATCCCTTGTTGTAGTTAAGCGACAAATACGACCAAAGGCTTTTTTGCGTGCTATGACTGACTTATTTACACGTATATTTAGATATTAGGCTTCGCTTTGATGTCAGAAGCGCAAACTTCTGAACATTTACAAAACGTATTTTCAACTATATGAAAATGCTTTGTATATAAAACTTCTCACAATTTGAATGGTAATACAATACCAGCTTCGTTAACAGCGGTATCACCCGCAACGAGATGCTAGCGGCCCTCACAAACCGCCTGCACGCAGAAGCGATGGCCTCCTTGCCCCCCAACGTGCGCCGGCGCATACGAGCGCTGCGATCGCTCCAAAAGGAATTCGTGGACATCGAGGCCAAGTTTTACAGCGAAGTGCACGCTCTTGAGTGCAAATACGAGAAGCTGTATAAGCCGCTGTTTGAAAAGGTATGTAATAAAAAAAATACAATATGTATGTGTAGGTAACACTAATTTTTAATTTAGAGGGTAAGTTACTTTTGCTTATAAATCAGGGACCTGATATCAATAGTTTTCAATCTTGAACAAAATTATATAATAACAGTTGGGTACAGATCTTAAATAATATCGAGAAAAACTTACCTGAACTGGTAAATTTTGCAGCGCGCTCAAATCGTCTCTGGTGATTACGAACCTAAAGACGAGGAGTGCCTGAACCCATGGCGTGATGAGAGCGAGGAGGAAGAGCTAGCGCGAGCCGTTCAGGGCGCCGCCATTACCGATGGCGAAGAAAAAAAACCGGAAGAAATCAAGGCTATAGAGTGAGTACAAATGACTGATAAGTTTAAAATAATGGTCAAACTAGAGTTAATATCTTTTGGCTAGTATGCCATGGTGGTATGTTTCTGTGAGCATATTGTTGAGTGTATAATCCAATCCAAATCTGTGCTTGCATCTATAAAGACCCCCAAGATATTACAGTTGTAGGTTGGCTCTACAGTTAATTACAGTGGACCCCCGGTAGTCCGACAAACATTTTGCAGGGCAGTGTCGAACTATCGAATTCTTTGTATTATAGAGTACTGCCTAAGACCCCCTATAGTACAAAAGAGAACCTTGTAATCCGACAAATGACAGATCCCATGATAAGATTCTTTATACATATTATATATACATATATGTACTTTCAAATACAAATCATACTTGTAGACCACGACGGATTAGACAGGTGTCGGATTACCGGGGGTCCACTATATCATTGAAACTAAACAATAGAAAAAAAGTAATTTTGTTATAAAGGTTTGATTATGCAATGTCTACACATATATTGATAGCTTGTTTTTACATCTCTATGAATAGATGCTCCAGATTCATTGTTTATCTTGACTAAAGGTATAGTGCGGCTATTCATGAAATACTGAGTAGTAAGCAACATTTATTACCTTGACCATAATGTTTTATAGAATATATGATATCCATTAATTTCACACTTTTAGCATAGTCCTTTGCTGTTTCATCAATATGCCACGAAACAAACTTTTAAATAATTATTCTATATTTGTTCATGATGACTTACTATCACCAAGATCGGAAGTTTATGACAGAATCTTACATGCATCACCAACTGAGGCCTATTATTCAATTATTTACCTCAGTGTTGGCAGAGAGTAGTATTTAAGAAGCACTATATTCCACAGGCCTGCTATGGATCCAAATGTCAAAGGAGTTCCCGACTTTTGGTACACTATATTCAAGAATGTCTCGATGTTGTGTGAGATGATGCAGGAACATGATGAGCCTATCCTGAAGTGCTTGCAAGATATCAAAGGTACCTGTTTATTTTATTAGCATAACATTATTTATGTTATATATTTAAATATGGCCAACATGATGACACCTTACACCATTAACTGAGAAATATGATTGATTTCTTTAACATGCATCACCAACTGAGGTCACTTCTAAATAAATAATTTGGACCTACACTGCATCATATTACTTACCTAATTGTACTTCCACAGTGCAAATGCATGAAGACCCCATCGGCTTCACACTGGAGTTCCACTTTGCTCCCAATGACTACTTCACTAACACAGTGCTGACAAAAGAGTACTCAATGAAATGCAAACCTGATGAAGAGAACCCACTTGAGTTTGAGGGCCCCGAGATTTATTCATGCAAGGTCAGTTATTAAACAATTTTTATTAATAACCTCAGCAAGAGTTATCTAAATAAAGCATTTGCTTCTGCCGAATTATGAATCTAAAATTAGTTACACATCCAAGTAATCAAAATTTTTGATTTGTCACAAACTGATCTGGTCAATAACTGGCTATTCTAACCAAATCCTCTAGGGCTGTGAGATCAACTGGAAAAAGGGCAAGAATGTGACGGTGAAGATGATAAAGAAGAAGCAGAAGCACAAGTCGCGCGGGTCCGTACGCACCGTAACCAAGTCTGTGCAGGCTGATTCCTTCTTTAACTTCTTTTCGCCGCCCGCCATGCCTGATGACCCCAACTCTACCCTCGCCTCGGACATTCAGGTAATCTAAATTTGTGAAAATTAATCCCTATTTCTCTTATTAATGGCTCGAAGAAATTTGTGAATTCCTTTTTTTTTTAATAGATAAGAGATTATTCCCTTAAAGAAAAGAAAAAATATACTTAATGCCAACACTGGTATATGTAAAATATATTACATTTCCTGAAATTCGAACAATATTCCTCGCTTTCTTGATATTAATTAACATTCACGAATCGATATAACGATCATTTTGTAGTGTACAATATTATCATGATTCATTAGGCAACCTTGTATTACAAACAAGTATTGATGGCATATTTATTTAATGGCTTTTTTTTTAACATTCATATCTAGTATAAAAGAAATATAATATCTTAAGAAAATGTTATATCGGATGAGGACTCTGTTCTAAACATAATTATAAATTACTTTTACATTTTGGACGCCATAGACAGAGCTATCTCGCGGACTGGTTTTAAAAATTCTGTTTGTTTCGATAAAACAATTAAGTTGACGAGGCGGTAACTGTTCCGCAGGCGCTGCTGACGGCGGACTTCGAGATCGGCCACTACATCCGCGAGCGCGTCGTGTCGCGCGCCGTGCTGCTGTACACCGGAGAGGGGCTGGACGACGACGACGACGACGACTACGAGGAGGAGGTTGGTACTCGCGCACACACACACACACACACACATCGAGTTAGACTTATTAACTGCTATTTTAAATCTATCTTTGCTGGGTTCAATTCTATATTTACGAATTTCAACAGACTTAAAGCCAATCGTTTTTAGCTAATGTTTCGGTTAGCCGAAAAAACTGAAATTCACTATAGGTAAACCTCTTACAGAGGCATTGTTCAGTTCGCATTGAAGTGTTTTGTGGCAGTGAAATTACTGGGTAATGTGATATATTATCTTAAAGTCACAAGGTTGGCAACGGGCTAGTTATATCCTTGTCTATAAGCTGTGGTGACGCTTACTATATTTACCTGGTCTAATAAATCCGAATCCTATTGCTTCATCTGAGCGAAAATATGTTAACTTGCGTGTGAAAACGTTTGTATAAATATCAGATATAACTCACTTCTAGTATATTTTTTATCCCGCATAATTGATAACACATACATAATTGTTTATTAAATTTTTTAAACTTAGCTTTAGAATTATTTTACTACATTTCTATTATCCACAATATACTTTTAGGTACAATGTTTTTTTAACTACAATATATTGCTTTCTCTGCAATAGTGAATTCTACATCCATCTAGTATATACCCAAACATGTAGTTTGGACTTGCATGGTAGATGCTTGCTTAGTGACGGTGTGTATGATTTGCCTACCCTTACCCCTCAGACGGAGGTACAGTATATCATTTAGAAGTGCCTGTTCCGTGTTTTTTGTCTGCTAAAAATAGTATCAGAGCAACGCCTTTCCATATCAAGTAGCCCGTCCTTCCCTAGTGCCCCACGATTTATACTATTAAGATTTTTTTGTTCTCTTAATTCCTTTCTTTCTGCAAGTTATAAAAAGTTGATGGTAGAAATGATTTGGCCAATTTAATAATCTTGTCATTTTTAATTAGTAATAATTGTTATAACAGTAAATCTATGATTTTTTTTGTACTGAATGATAATTGTAAACTAAGTATGGCTCTTGTGAGTTATGTTATGGACGACAGCTTTTAAAAGGTGTATTTATTTTTAAGATTTATTGCCTGCTTTGCGCAGTGTATGACGTTTTATGCCGATCCTGTTCTAATATAATGATGTTATACCGTAGTATGTAAGATCTAAATAAGCCAATTGGAATAAGAAGGAAACGCGTTGTTCTGAACAAGGGTCTGCCGTGAAGGATTACGGTATCTACGTCTGTTGGGCATCGATTGGCACAAAGAAACAGCAGCATATTTGGTTTCAGGAGGATTCGTACTCCGACGAGGACTCTGGCACGGAGGAAGTGTCCGACGCGGACGACTGATGCACGACAACTACTGATTACCCCCACCCCTGACACCCCTAACGTTGTAAAATATTCGCCTTTCGGCACTCTGCCGGCGTAAGTCTGCCTTACGCCTCAATATACCCAAGTACGCACGCGTGTGCGTACGCTTACTCTCGACGCCATCATATCGCTCCATATCAAAATTTTAAGAATTATACCAAATATATCAACTCCTTTTCGCTACTGCGTAAGTGATAATACTCCTGCTAAGTGTCGGGTTTTTTAGTCTCTTAAATCGATAGTATTTAAACGCTAGATGTTATGTACTTCTTGCGCCAGAGGCTGGTCTATGCATGGTTTATCTTACACCGGATAAATATGTTTTAGAGCGAACTATTAGGCTTATGGAGCCATATTGTTTTAGACTAAAGCGAGAAGAATTGAGGTGCCTTCTAATTAATTAAATGTATAATTATTCATAATGCATGTTAACTTGTTAGATGTCTGTTACGATACCTTTATTGCATTTCTAGTTTAGTTATACAATTTCTCGTTTTTATTTATTTTTATACAGTAATTATAGTGTGTATTTTGTTTACGAATTTTAAATATTCGTTTGTGTACTTTGAAATTTCATGTGATATTATTATTCTCTAAGGCTATTATCGATATGTGTCGAAATTCAGATGTTGTCATTCCACTGAGACGCTGTCGGTCCTCGCTAGCAGCTGCGTTCGCCGACGTCCGAGGAAACGTTTCGAATCTCTAGTTAGTGCCAAATGCATTTTATATATTCTACACTCGAACATCGCAAACTGTGATCTTACTCTCGGAGATGTATTTTAATAGAAACTTGACAATAGCTAGGTTGGAGTATAGATGTATATTTTTTATTTATGTAACTTTCTATTGAAGTTAGCATAATGTCTATGATGTACCTATAACGAGCAGCTCGTCAGGTAGATACATACTGGTTATGGCTTATGTTTTGGCATGTCGTAATAGTGACATTAAATTGTATGCTTTTTACAACGTGTGTTTTATTTTCGATTATCCTTATTTTGCATGCATTAGTTGCAAGTTTGAACTACGGATTGCGGATGGGTGCAGAATTCACATTAAATGTACTTAAGGTAAAGAAATACATATTAATATGTATGACTGTTGTTAACGTGTTCTGATGTATGTTACGCGTTGCCAGGAGGAAGAGGAATGTTCCACCGAAGAGAGCGAAGACGAGGAGCCGGCCCCGAAAAGACGCGGAAAGAAGCCGAGCAAGGGCGGGCCACCCGAAAACCCCGTCGAGTGCAAACCGCAGTAGCGCTAAGATCCACCCTCTCACTTACGATATAAGGTCCAATTTGCACTGGTAACAGTAACGAGCATATTTTTAAGCAATGCATGTTGGTGCTGTTGTGAGTCTTCGAGTCATACACGGATGGAGCCTAGTGGTCCCGAGTTTGGGGACAGAGTTCGCGGGTGGTGTTATGTGTACTGTGGGGGGTATATGTTTCAGCAGACCGATGATTTTGTAATAATTTTGAATAGCGTTTCAAACGCTAAATGTACGATGGAAAAAGATTTTTGCTATAAATATTCAGTATTCTAACTTGAATGGGACTGAGATTATTGAGTATCGATCATTAGTTATCCTACATAATGTATCTTATATTTGCCCGTTAGGAGTAGCATTTGGTACCAGCGGTAGCAATGTTAGTGTTAGATTAATCGTCTAGAATCATCATACTATATAAGATATCTTCCTAGATAAAATTGATATTTTATTTTGCGCATTGTCTCTTGTTGTTTGTGTATACTATGCTTTGAACTACACCTGTTACTAGTTAAACCTCGCATATAGAATGAATTACCTTGACATTCCTAAAGGGGTTAGAAAAGATTAGCCATTTTAAGCTATCCGCCTTTTATTTCGTCATATTTTTTGTCCAATGTTATAATTGTAATATTATTGTTTATGTATTGGTGCTGAAAGGCATAATAGCTAAGTGATAGTGAGATTGTTGTGGTGATAACTGACAGTAAGATTGGTAACATCCTGTCTATACATTTAACGGTCTAGAAGACTGTTTTTTTAGTATAATACGCAGTTTCTGTTATGCGCAGCTCTTCTACTTGTTTCTTTTCGAGATGCTTAGGTAACATATGTTGCCGCTTATTACCAAATTTAGTTGTCAATTTACATTCATAACTTAAAAGATGAACTATGAATACATAATTTTTTACACGGGACAATTTATTCCCGTTTCTACGCTACTATTCGAAGACTATCGTAGGATATTTTTGAAATAAATGTCCAATGTCGATTCTATGGTTAACAGATAATGCGTGTATGTAACAATTTTGGAAAAATGTAAATCCATTGCCTATGCCTACAAAATATATTTGAAATCCAGTGTTCAGCTGCATTACGTACACCAGCTATGTAATATAGGGTATTTGTACACATAACATTTTTAAATAAAACAAATTAACAGTCTTATTAACCGTGTTTCATTTTCAACTGTCGATCGAAACTTGGCAGAAACGTCACCGATTCCTTCCGGTTTTGTTCTATTAACTGCTAGGAAAAAAAAATACATAATTTCAAATGCATTTCTTTTAGTAGAAACAAAACTTAAGAACACTAGAATAACAAAGTTTTATCGTTTATAGCAGTTATTACAAGTGCAGATAAGATTTGTTACCAGTTGAAATAAACCCTTCAAAACTGGTTCGATATTTCTTTTAACAATACTTAAGACCATCTTTCACGAGGTACTAGTTAAGACCACTGGTTCCCAAACTTTTCTTTCAAAGACCACTCAAAACTTCTGGATCCTGTAGATACCTGCAGCTAATGTACCATAAATTTTCATAATCTCGAAAGATAAGTGAATGTTAGATCTATTTACTAATGACGAATTAAGTTTTGGAAAAGAAAGATTAGACAATAAAGTCTACTAAACAAATGTTAATCGATTGTGCTGTGAGTCATAAAGACGAGTGAGCAAGTGAGATAAAGACTTGCCGTCTTTATAGAGAATATCAACAGTCGACACATTTATATTTGTATTCTTGCGTAAAATACCTACCAGGTTTCTGTATCTTAGTGTTTCAGAAATTCCGATTAGGCAACATTTGTCCTCATCGCCTGTGTTCTATACATATAAAATCTGATATTCGCTATCGCTTACGAAACAAGCACAAGCTTAAAACGAATCCTATTTTGCCGGGTATAGGTTACAGGGTGTTTCCTGTAATAGGAACAATAAATTAAACTGCAGATTCCTTAGTTTATTTTCAGTCATAACCAATATGTTTTGACTTCCCAAACGCCATTTAAATTATATTGCTCATCTAATACTCTAGAATTATTCTTAAAACGATCCAAATTGGTCTTATGCTAATGAACTTTATACTTTATTCATTTTGATTGATATGAGATACAAACACTAATTTAAGTTTTTTTTTTAAATTAAGCGTTGTTAGCTTCCAAATCATTCAGTTTTAACTGTTTACTGACTCATGTTTGATAATTTAAGGTTGACTTTTAAATTAAATAGTACGAAATTAATAATTTTATTTACTGATCAAAAGATTGGTTGCCTGTAAAGTCGGTATACGGGCGAAAGTTTTACGTGACAACGACTTTGAGTGGTAAAATAATTTTAATGTGAATATGCAGGCGCCTAAGCGAAACAGAAGCGCAAGACATAAACCGGTGTGTATGCCTATCTCTTTTGCTCTGTCTCTCGCTCTTAGGCGGGCTAACTGTGCTCGAGTGGAAGGGACGCGTGCCTTTCACTTTTTATGTCTGTCTCTCAAGCTCTTAGGCGGGCTAACCATGCCCGAGTGGAAGGGAAGCGTGCCTCTCACTCGCTCTCATTGTGAGCGCATAACGTGAGCGGAGCGTAACGCAGTTTTTGAAGTGTCTCCCGGCAAACCAATTTATAAGACGTTGTCACGTCAAAATGTCATAGATAAGTTATGGTGCCTGAGAATTGTGTGACAAGATTTTGTTGTACGGGGCAGCCACAGGCAATGCTACGCTACAAAAGTATTCTTCGAGCGGCCATATTATTGTCTACATCGTATTGCAACTTGGTGCGGGACAACCAGCGCATGTCGGCCAAACAGTGCCGGAACAAGGGTCTGGCGCAACTTTTAATGTAAGACTGTCTTTGGGACGCTGTATACCAGTACTAGGAGAGTATACCAATCAGTACTAGAGACCAGTGGGTCTCCCCAGAAAGGTTTATATCTTAGTGCCTTATCTTAGTACTAATTCTCTACCTATATATATATATATCTGCAATTCTGTGTCTGGGTGTTAAATATATGTATTTAAGTAGTATATTTGTGATTAATCTATTGTCTGATGTCCGTAACACAAGTGTTTTAAACGACTTATCACAGAGTCTACGCGCACTATGAGATGTGGGAAATGTATTTATTTATTTATATAAGTATACGGTAGCCGTAGGGTACCATCAAAGTAGAACAACACCATCCCTTGTACCAGGTGTCATAAGAAGCGACTGAGGCACTAGAACCGACAGATGGCGGTATATCCTTCCGAAATAGTGTAGCTCAAGAGCACAGTGGGGAAATGGCCAGCAGCACCCCCGTCTAGAACAACTGCAATCTGCGATTGCTAATACGCTTGCCCAGCGCAGCAATTATAGGCAAAATTCCCCCCTTTGGGGAGGCCTATGTCTTGCAGTGGACTTCCAATGGCTGTTATAATGATATATAAGAATAAAAAAAATACAATTTCCATAATAGTAAACCGTGTAATTTAGAGATTACCCAATGTCATTTCTGGTCATTATTTGGTTGCACTCAATCTCAATAATCATGTTCGATAAATAGTTATTTTATTCCATTTTTATGTATTTTACGATTTTAAAACGTATTTCTTCAACCTTAATAAATTCTTGTACCTACGTGTATTATGTCATTTGATAGCTTCATTCTAATTAAGTATCATGTGTATATACTTTACGTAATATTTAAAGCAGTTAGCATCTTTCTGATTGACGTGTGTAACTTGTTGCGTTCGTGTCACGGTCAATGGCTGAAGGCATAGCTGCTGTTCATTACAGGTGCCGTTTACTTTGGTAGAAAAAACTAAAATTAACATTATAACATGTAAAACATTAAACTACTTTGATTCGAGATTGACAGACAGTTTTAACACTACTTCCATTTATAGTACCTGTTACAGGAAACATCCGGTATGTTCTCCTCCAAAGTCGTTTAGTCGAATAACAGACTGGTTTTAAATGTTATACTTAATTCTTATTTAAAAAAACAATTTCGATGATGGATGTTTTATATCTATTTAACGGATGGAAATATAGGAGCCATGAATATCTCTAAATCTCGATTATTTCAACCAGCTAAGTATGTAGGTACAAGTTGCCCAAAAATAACTAAGATTCGTTATTATACCAATTGTACCCTATTGTAGGAAAAACGTAACTTATTTCATCCTACATATATAATGCTGCATAGCTGTTGCCTGCGACTTCGTCCGCGTTTCCGTCGTTTTTCGTAAAAAAAGTAATATCTTTGTAAATAGAATAAAAATATGATGTGTCAATCTATAATATATTATTTAGATAAACTCCGGGAAAAAAATTATTTCTATACAATTGATAAGCGTGGGCCTTCTTAGTTTGGTAATTCGCGGTTGCATTGCTGAAAGATAATTTTGAGGCGCTCCGTATGAGTTTGTTTTGTTTACTTCGTTGGCCCACGTTCATTCGATGGTATGGCAGGGATGTCCGAGTCTCGGAGTTGGGGTCTTTTTGTCGTTGCCTATCAGGGAGTTGCGGTCTCAGATTCGTGTCTGAGTTGTGTTCGACCTCACTGGCCGCACCTTCTCGCTGGTAGGCCTTGAAGTCCGGTGGTATGGCGTGCAGCGTCGCGATATTGCGCAAGAAGGTATTTTCGGCGCGCGCGTACATCGCGCTCGATAATATAATCAGCGATAGAACTCATCCAAATATTCCATTCTCAAGTCCCGGTGTATCGTCGAGTTCCGCACCATGCGTGGTGCCTCGACGATTGTGCGTAAAACACGGGGCTGAATATGTCAGGTGTGGTCGAACATATGTTATTGGACGCCCCGCCTTTTTATACCTTCGGCCACGAGACTCGTCGAGCGCGGCGACCGATTGTCGAACGATCACGACCTGCGACCTGCGCGCTTGGCGCCTAGCTGGTAGGCCGGTCGCGAACGTTCGTTATACGAAGCTACTCGCTAGATGACTCGCTAGCCTCTGGGGGCCACCTGCCTGTGTGTTCGCAACCTTATACAAAAGTAATACTCATAGCATGATTCAGTATTTACGCGCGATGGCTCATTGTTAGCGAATTTCATGTATAACTTTGGTGTTTCTATAACTATGATTATTTTTTATGGAATAGTTAATAATATTAAATATGGAATAATATGGAATAGTTAATAATAAACGTAAGAGACAAATATAATCAGAAAGCTTCCAACAGCTAAGCTATTGGGAGTTACAAGTGTAGTTTTATTAGAAATATATTTGATGTACCTACAGAATTATTATAAGTATAGTTATCTATAGAAAAAATCAGCGTACAGCAGTCTCCGATTTAGGGGAGTTTTATAAATATTCCAAATAAATAAACAAATAGCTCAGAAATCTAAATAGTAACACAAGTATAGTATATTCTAATATAATATAAGTATAAGCACCCTTGCCTATACATACCTACTTATTAGATATGGTTTGCTTGAATTACTTGTGAAACGGCTGACGGCTGAAGACGTCTGAAGATTTGAGACATCTAAACAAGGCCTATCATAGGTAGTATTAAATTGTCATAGAAAACAAAAACAATCTATGAACATAAATTTGCTAAGTACAATTTTACACAAATGACCGATGACCCTGACAACCGGTGTTATAAGTCATTTAAACAATAGTCATTGAGTGTCCTACTTAAATATTAGTCTGCCGGCGCTTAATAGGTCTTATAACTGAGTTTTTAGCAGGTTCATTACGCGTGCCAACAGAAAATAACCTGCAAGAAAAACTAATGGTGATATGACACCCAATGGTAGGTATTTTCGGAACCCATACCAGCGTCGGTGCTAACAAACCGTTGTCTTGATAGTAGATATTATATAGTAGATAGTAGATAGATAGCAGTTTCGTCATTACATTAATATTTCAAGCAGTAATAAGCCTTTATCTTTTACGCAATTTTTGAATTTGTTTAGAGGCATATTTTGTAATTAACTTGTAATTTTATTACAAAATCTTACACTATTGCCCCTTAACAAAAAACAATTTTTTTGGAGCCTAACAATGGGCACTGCAAGCTTATACTTATTTCTACTTATGTAAGTGACAATTATTCGATTGCCCAGCGCGGCAATTATGGGCAACATACCCCCTATCTTGGGGAGGCCTATGTCCAACAGTGGACTTTTAATAGCTGGTATGATGATGATGTCACAATTTTTCTTAAAATCAGTTACATTTTTGTGAACATAAATAATATTTTCATAGACATATTGACCGTGTACAGTAAATTTATTAAACTTCTTTTAATTTTTGTCTTAAAGATTTCTGTCGAGTCAGTTAGTAAATCGCTCGAATAGCCCTTTTCAGAACAAAAATAGCATTTATCAGCAGCATTGCTGGGAAAGAGCTGAAATAAACTAGCCACGCAGTTTCTGTCTGTTAACTGTCGGATTTTGTGTATGTACAGTACATAATGTACTGCATAACACGCAGAACTAAGTCTACTCTAGAGATTCACTATATGAGATCCCCATTGCTGTTTGTCAAAAGTTATACCCAAAAATACAGTTTTGGCCAGTTGCAATTCCTCATTATTAATAATAAGTATTTCTTTTTATCTCTTTGAATGTTGGGATGTAACAAATTTTATACATTTTGTCTTCTTTTCATTTAAAAGTAGATTATTTACGTAAACCATTTCACTACATCTGAGATATAATAGCATTGTTTACATCGTCATAAATTCCTTGTTGTCATTTAATATTTTAGATGTTTTTCTGATAATCCTCAAGTTGAGTCACATATAAATAATGAGGCACTGGTTTTCCTTAAATTCAGGACTGCAATTTTTTTAATTGTTTTACTAGGCGAACGCTCAATTTTGATTTCTTTGAGGATGATCCAACATGCGGTTTTTGCAGTATAATTGGTCGTTGTTTTATCTTTTTTAGGCTAACTTGAAAATAAGCTTATGCTTATATCGTTTTAACTCAACTCCATAATTTTACACAGCAGTCCCTCAACAAGGGAATGATGCAGGTTCTAGTCGCGCCTGAAGCCTGAGACAAGTGATTTTCTTCTTATAAATATTACATATTTTATATCTGTTTTAGGTGAGACTAAGCCAAGGTTCTGAGCCTATAGATTTGCAATAAAAAACAAAACTTGTAAGATATTATTTATTAACTTTTAATGATGTAACAATAAAATTATTAGGTATCACGATTTTGTCTTTTATAACACTGTCAGATCTGGGTCCTACAAAATATACATTTCGTGTAATAAAAGATCTAAATTATAATATCATGATCTACTTTGTGCCATAACAGAACGCATCCAACGTCATTCCTAATTTTAATAATTAATTCATTATATAATGACATATACTTTTATTGAACTATAAATTTAGTGTAGCCACAAAGTAGACCTCCGGCCAGCACCTAACTTCAATTGCTTCTATTTGATTACTTTACTGGTATACACGTCGATTGTTACAATTTTGTACTGTACAAAAACACTATACATACTTGCAACACTATTTTAAGTACAGATAATTAAATTAACATTATTTGACATAATTATGAACATGGTAAACAACCTTCACTCAATTCTAACAACTTAGCATTATACTATAATTTATTGTAGGTTATTTCAAATAAGTTTATTAAGCCAAACTAAGACTTCAAAATTAGATGCATTTAATTAATAAGGTTTGCAGTCACAATTAAAATCATTAAATTTTATTTAGCTGAGTCCTGCGATTGCCGGCACGCCCTTGGAGAGGCCTGCGTCCAAAAGTGGACTTTCAATGGCTGATATGATGATGATCGTGTATATCAGATATCTATTTTTTAAAGTCCTAAACAGTTACACATTTAATTTGGATACGGTATACAAAATCTAACTGTAACATATGCCTTCTGAAGCAAAACCTTTCCAAGAATCTAGTTATCTACGATGACAAAATGTCAAAGTGAACGCTGGGCTATTAAGGTTTGAGTATGGCCAAACACATCAACTATTAAATAACTGCAACATAGTAATTACCTACGATACCTTTAACTAAGCCCAATTGTAAAACAACATCATTAAATACGCTTCTTTAAAATAGACAGGATTGTTTAATTGACAATCAATAAAATTTCAACCTTTACTATCAAATATAGTTATAAAAATTTGAGCCATGCGCGGTGTTCAGTCTGATAATGTATATTTAGCACCAAATTGTCTTAAATTAAACTACATACAGCTAAGGGACAAATATCGCTATCAGTATACGCAAACGACTGGGAATGATGCGATATGGTTGGTTAGTTAACAACTTATACAGCAATTATTAGTAAAATAATTACACTAGCATTCCAAACTTGAATTACATCAAACCGTTAGGTACACTTTTGTTATACAAAACGTTTATTACAGTTCATTGCATCACAACTGCATGAATCCAGCTGATCTCTCTGAAGTTGAGGCCCTTTTTCACTGTCGATTCATTTGTACATAAAAAAGTGAAGATTTAAATTTATAGATATATCCATAGATCACCTCACTTTTTCTTAATTTGTCTTATCAGGGACGAATACCTTTTAAGTTCCTGACTCCAAAGAGATTATCGAGCTGTCGCATCTGCGCTTGAAAGTTGAAGAAACATGGTAATAATAAAATATATATATATATATAAACAAAATGATAAGAATTCTTAGTTATAAATTCGTACAATACTCTCTTTCTACAAATATTACTAAATTTAGCAAGCTGCTCTATTGTGTGATTCTAGATATTGCTATAATATGTGAGACATTCACTAGGTATTTACAATATAAAATAACACTGAAGCATGTCACTCATTACTCAATGATATACTGTAATGATATACGGTAATAAAATTGATACCATTTCATAGAACTATCAACATATATGTTAAAGTGATCTAAACGTGTCGACAGGTAATCTCATAAAATACAATACAAAATATCGAGCTAGGTCAATCTAAACAGCAAAACACAAAAACACTTAAAAGTGAAGGGAAAGAAAACGCTAAAAGTAGGCGGTCACACAAGCTTACAACCTTTGTTTCCATCCAGTGTCATATTCAATTCCGTTACTAAATCGCCATCAATTACAACCAAGCACTACAACATCATAATATAATACAAATCGACATACGCCACTTAACGTACGCAAATAATTTACTATACAACACAATTATGTATTCACTATTTATATTATGTGTATATCATTTTTTTGCAATAAAATATATATACATATATATTTTCGTCTCTCCATTTGCCGGTTCAGTACAAGATAAGCTATAGCAGAAAATAGTCATTAATTTTGAAAGCTGTATTTGCATATCCAGATGTGTACTAGACAATAGGTCAGTCAAAGTTAAAACTCGTTCGGCACAATTTATATTATAATTTGTACATATGTATATAAAGTACGTTTATAGACCCAACTTTGTTCAGTCAAATGGGGATTTCCGTTATAAAATAAAACAATCCAATACGAAGACTTTAATGCATATTGTACCAATATCTTGTCTATAATAATATTTAACAAAAAATTACTTGGAAACTAATATTTTGTACGTATAAAAACACTGGATAACTAAAACAAAAAATATTACAAGCAAAAATAAAATCAATAAATTTACCTAAAAGACAAACAAAAACAAGACATAAAAATAAAGGTTTCCAGTAATTCATTCATTAGGTTTATTATTGCTTTAAATGTATTTTTTTAAATCTACAGAATAATAATTTATGTCTAAGACTTTCCGATCTTGATATTAATTATATATAATATCAGAATCTTAACATTTCTATATCTCACTTTTAAAAGCAATCAACATTCAAATTGGGAGTCTATATAAAACTACTCGCTCCAACCAAAGTATATATTTGATACAAAAATATGTTTTCTAAATATCGAATTAACATTATTTTTAATTATGAAACATTAATGTAAAGAGTAGAAATTCTTTTGGAAACAAATGCTAGGGGTGACGAACAATTTTACATTTACTTTTAACATGAGATGATATGACGGTGTATATAGTACATAACACTAGGAAAACTTACAGGGAGGCGTATTGAGACCTCAGATATAATTACAATTATTACATTACTATAGGTGAGAGCAATCAACCCGATAGAAGCTACAACAATCTTGTGCACTAGTTTGACACTTTTAACACTAATCAGCGGGCTTGCGGTCTACTTCCACAACCTATACTTTGCCTTCAATAAATAACGACTGGTCGCTTTATCTATAAAATTGGTTAATTTTATTCGTTAATAAACGTTTATATTATATTGCAATGACATAGTCCAGATGATTGTAAAGTCTAAATATATATTTTTTATTCAAATAGCTATTCGTTAGTACCGTATTACATATATCAAAATTATAAATTTAGTCTATTTACAATCATGTACTGAGGAATAAGAGTTACAAAACAAGTTGACATAGGCATAAACATAAACGTCATATTTAATTCGTCGTCGTCGTTTTACTATTAGCGCAAACACCCATAGATTAAAAAATAGATTGTCTGTAAAGTCGGTTTACTGTCGATAGTTGAACGTGACAACGTCATAAGAAAATACTGATGGAATGGTTGCATTTTTTTAAATAACGTTTTAATTTTATTTATGAAAATGTATTATTGTATTGCAGCTGTCCGCGCAGGCGTATCGCTAACGAGTACGAAGAGACAGATGTCAAACGCTGCCGAACGCGGGGCCGATTGTCTATGTCGGGGCCTCTATGTCGCTCGTCCCGCGCTCTCGCTTGCACTTCAAGCCTTAAACGGAACGCCTCAGAGCGAGGTACCGCCGCATCAGTCATGTTTTTTCGTGCGTGCAGCCGACTCCATCGAATTATAAGACGTTGTCACGTTAAAAAATATCTAAATTATCTATGGGGTATATAAAAGGTTCCATTGAAAACAATCGTTATTTATAATCGCACATTATCAATATAATAAATTTAGGTAGCACCATACATAGCAAATGGATTTAGACAATAAGCCGATTATTCAATCACAACCTACCATCAATCTCAACGTAAGACAGAGACAGCAACATTTCAACAAACAAAAACAATCAACTCACGTGCTTCTGCCGGTGACGTAATCGGTGCGCGCACGCCGCCGACGCCCGACACCCGTAGTCCCGATAGCTGTGATGAGTCTGCAGACAGAACACAGCGCAGGTAGCCCAGTCTCTGTCACGCGGGCGTCTTCGTCTTCTTGCCGAAGGGGAGCTGGATGCGTCTCTTTCTGGGCTTCGGGATGCCTTCGTCCTCCATGAGAGAGGAGTCTGTGGACTCCTCTTCAGGGGGCGTGTTGCTTGATGGCGAAGGCGCGTCCGAATGAATTTGGCCTGTTCGTGAAATGATAACTGAATGACGTTTACCAGGTGTCGTCAGGAGCGACTGAGGTGCTTGAAACGACAGATGGAGGTATATCCTCCCAGAACAGAGTAGCTAAACTGCAATAGACATTGGGATGGACAGCAGCATTCCTGTCGCGAAATCGATCAAGCTACCCTTTACGTTTGCCCCCACGTCTGCCTAGCACGGCAATCTTGGGCAAAATTCTCCGTTTCTTGGACTAATTAACTTTTAACACATTTCGTTATGAAAAAACATCGTAGTTCAATCAAATACAATGGAGTTGGGATGGGCCTCTTTTGAATGGATAACGAAGGGCAGATTCCTAGGTTTGCTTGCCGTTTCTAACATCTGCTCTAATGTGTTAGTGTAGGTAAGAATGACTATCAAGCCTTCACTTTCAACAGCTTGTTCCGTTAAGACTATATATTAACATGAAATTCTTGATCTCACCAAATACTCCTCAGGCAGATAAAAGAGGTAACTACGCAAATACCGTATAAAACACTACACACCGAATGAGTCGGAACGATCTACTAACAGTTCGACCTGTCCTCACCTTCAGCCAACGTCTTCTGCTTCGTAAATGGATGTCGGGGCGGCGCTCGCGGCTCATCTGCGTTGATGGCCACTACGTCCGTGCTGCGCGAACGCACGATCTGGCCCGAGGACAGGGGGCGGCGCGGCGGGGGCAGCGGCGCGGCGATGCTGCGCATGGACGCGCGCAGTTGCGGCTGCGATTGCGAGTGGGGCGCCCGCGAGAGGTCCTCGCCCGTCCAGTTCACGCTACATTATATACGGCACAATATATTAGAAGGTAATGCTGAATGACTCCGGATATCAGTTTTACTGTTGACGGGGAAAGTAAGAAAGCTCCTTAAAACTAAAAACGACTCATGAGATCACTTACTTTATATGGTATTATATTCATCAAAATAATTTATTGCGCATGTTACATACATTTTTTAATACGTATTTGTTAAATACGTATTAAAAAAGGTTAACAGACAGACACAGGTTAAACACAGATATTCAACATAAAAATATTTGTCCCGGACCCTTGGCGCTCAAGATGGATCGCTACTATCAGCGCCGTTAGGGCCGTCAAAAAGATAAATTATAATTTATTGCCTGGCGTTGAGGATATTTTATCGGTATGGAACATTTCGGATACTGCTTAACTTTTGAAATTTGCTATTAAAAATCGACGCCACTGCCATTACGAACCTAATGTAAGTATGTAAGGCACATTCTCACTAACAGATTGAAGAAGGAATTATTATTCATGTGACCTCGTATTGCAACGACGTGGGAATGACGCAATTTATACCGGAATTAAAACTGGGTAAAAACAATAGCGAGCGTCTATTATCCTTACTTGTCTCCCCCTAACACGAAGTGTACTTGGTCCCGCCGCCGATCATCGACGGGACTTTTCCGCACATCGTTGTAGGAGCTCTTGATCCGGAGTTCCTCTATCGAAGTTAATTTGTCGTCCAACCGTCTGTCGTCCAGCCGCCTCTCGCGAGCTTCCTGGGCTAGACGCTCTTCAAGTTGCAATCTGAAAGTTCGCAAACTAAACTAAAGTGTCAATTTCCGCAGTTAAATATGCAAAAGACACAACTATTCCTTTTTAATAGACACGTCGACATTGATACATCACGCCACATCCTTAAAATTGTAAAGGGCTTGTCAAACTTTTTCTCTACGCTATACCGGCGGCGTTGTAAACTAGAGGTCGCGCGGCGGTCGAATTTCGACCAAAATTACTTAAAGTTTCAGTTCGATCTTTGTTCCATTTCTTATTATTGTCATTAATTGTATTAACACAATTTTGACGTTCAAGAAGGCTAAAGAGAATATAACCACCAAAACCTATAGACAATTAATTTTTACTTCATTTAAGTAGATATGTTTTTTTTTATGTTATGAAGTCAGCTTGATCGTGAACGTGACCGCAGTCTATAGATGCTAGTGATCACAAAGATATTACTAGATACTACATAGATAAAACACTAGCGTGTCGCCAAACATATAAATAAATATACTATATCACATTTACCTGGTAATTTCACTGCCTCTCTCACCCTTGACCAAAACAGCAATGCGAACACTGCTATTTGGCGGTAGAAATAGACGAGGGCTAATGCAGACGACTTTTGTAAGAGGTCTACCTCATATATGTTGTGTGCCATTAAAAATATTGTTTATTTTAATTATTTGATTGTATTTCTAGAGCATTTTGTATAAAAAAAAGCTTTATACATACACGTCTACTCGACTCTCAAATTTCACATTCATCTATTTGCGCAATTTCCTTGAAAAGGGGTACAAAGTTGTCGCTCCACGTACAAATATATAGATAAATCTAGGTGCCAATTTATGATATACTTTCAGAATTTACCTTGCCTCAGCAAGCCGCAGGTCGAGAGGATAGTGTGGGGCGTCCGCTTCGCTGCCCGACGAATCTTCCCGCCATCCGAAGTTGTCTGCCACTGCACATGACACATATGTTAATATTACATCTCAGATAGTATTCGAGTTATCAATACATTTGTAATTCATAGCGCATTTTCAATACGACTGTAAACTAATTACAAAAAAGGTTTTAAATGGCATGACATGTCAACATACAACCAGTCCATACAAAGAACATCCAAAATCAGACTTCCACTTTGAATAGACCTGTTATAGATTATCAGTATTTTTTTCTTCAACCTACATACTAATTAACAATTCATTTTACATCATATTAGTATTTAAGCATTTGATTATTATCACAATAAATTACATTTCTTTTATAATACTATACTTTTGATTTAGAGCAGAATTTTCCAGAAACCCTAGTAAAAGCATGTATGAAATATTTTTTATCGTTAGTAAGTATAAAACACTAATAAAAAAGCCACTACTGTTAGATGTTATTGTAAATAAAACGCATATATTTTAATGATATCTTACCTGTTCAGTAGAGCAATAGTGTTGCCATATTAAACACTGAAAGCAGATCTAGACTATGGTAAATAAACTTGCAACACTAACGGGAGTGGGAGCGAGGCAAAAATAAAACAAAAATCACAATCGTCAAAAGCTTTCAAACGTGCACATTAAATGTTTACTATGATTCCACTGCATGAAAAATATAATTAATATATCCCACAAAGGCCAGTTTATATACATAATATTATAGATATACTTATATTTATTTGATAAATTAGCATAAAAAAATATTGCGCATGGTAGATATCTACCTCATATATGTTGTACCTGGTACGATATATCATTCCTATCGAATACAAATTTTTGTTCTGTTTACACTACCATATTAATACATTACGCATAAATCAAGATAATTGGGTTTTTTTAATTTTTTACCCTACAATAGTATGGAATATTTATCTCTGATAGTACTAAAAATAATAAAGCAGATTTGTCAGTCTCTATCTTTAAAAAGAGAAGAAAAGTAATATATCTCTAGTCGGTTTGAATTAAGTCCAGAGTAGATACTTAAATACGAACAATTTATTTAAAAGCAGTTAGTATTTTAAATAAATTATAGTGTAAATATATATATTGTAATAAGATAATAAATACACATAACAATAATTTATATTATATATATTATTATATTTTATATATTTGTATAATGAACCATCTACGTTCTGTAGCATTACTTCTTTGCCTATCTTATAGAAAGTAGGACATTTAAATCCTATACTCATTTATCGAAAGAGATATAAGACACTTGTCAAATAGCACGTCTGTGTGATCTATTGCTATATGGTTGCGAAAAACCAAACGCTAAGCTACTTGAGACGTCAATTACAAAGCTTCGGAAAATAGGCCACGTCGCCAATTTAATCCATATTTTGCTTTAGCTCTTTAGACTCGCAATTGTCGCTCGAGATTTTTCGTGAAGCGTGATTCGGCGAGCGACCACATCGCAAGGGCGCGTTTGAGCGCCTAAATTTAATAGGTTTAAAAAGGAAAACGAAGTGCGCACCTGTGCTGGCTGCACCAGTGTGATCGGTATGCGTGGGGGTCATATGTCACAAAAATATTTAATAACGACTTATATACAAATTAATATTATTATTAGCCTTTCTGAAACCATTATGCATTATAAAAAATGTAACTAAAAATTCATCTGTATCTACATATATTTACAAACAAATTTTAGATAAAGACTCCTTGATAAGCTATAGTAAAAGATCCAATATAATATGTAAGGCGTGCGAAAATCAAACAAACGGAAGGCAGAAACGGAAATGCACACTGCATTTATAGCCATGAATCTAAAATGAATATTAGGAAAAATTAATTTAAGTTAATATACTCAGAACAAATAAACGGTTCGTATATGTATTCTGTACCAAACGTTAGATATAATAATTAACTTTGTATATCTCAGACTAAACGACATAACTCTCAGTGTTGCCAAATTTGTTTCGGCTGTCATAACAATATTTGAGAATATAGTATTATTGTTATTTTAAAAGTACTTTCAAAGTTATATAAATGTAATACCTATATACGTCCCAATTTAAGCATTTATTTCTTTTTATATTTAAAGTTGAGTATTTATTGTGCAAACCAAAGAATTGGCTGAGGAGATTACGACGTAAATGACATAATTATAAACATAAATGGAACAGATTATAAATTTCCATAAGTTCTGAGACAACAACATTTACAATATTACAGAATATACAAAGAGAATATTTACTGATACACTACGTTAAATTATATGCTCTCAAAATTATCCAGAATCGTAATAAAAGCAACAGTTTAACCTTTATAATTTCGCAATCGGCTTCTTATTAAGTGCGAGTTTATAATTGATTGTGAAATTTCGACAGGTTTGGATAGGTACATCCGTTGCTGTGCGTCAAATTAAAGTCTTAGGAAAATTTTTTCGCGAATTATTGAAATTAGTATTGAATTTTTTTTCGTAGTGACTAAACTCAACTAGACTTCAGTCTAAAACATAAAAAATGTCTGTGTCTCCGTCTCTGCCAACAGTTATCTAAATACATGCACAAGGATAAAAGCCCACACCGAAAACATACTTACTGATTATAAAAATGATTTCATACATGCTTTCTGTTTCTTTTGTCTTATTATTTTATTTATTTCACAAGACACAAACATCCGTGTGCATTTTCTTGGGAGCCAAGTCAAAATTGGAACGCATATCTAATCGGCAAAATATCAATAATACAAAAACTATTTTAACGGTTATAAAAACGCAGTATCAATACCGGTTGCCGCAAGGAGACCAAAAATTTCATATTCAAAATGTACAAGTAAAACTAAACCGTATTTTAAAAGCATTAAAATAGTTTTAATCATAGTGCACTGAAAGTGTAACGTAACAAAAATTGTAACGCGTTCATAAAATGATAAACAAAATTATCATAACAATGAATATATTGCCTTTTACATAACATTTCATTTATAAAATAAATAAATATCTATATAATCAATTTATGAATTGGACCCCAAGGTTTTCTTCAACTCCTTATTAATGTATGTACAGCAATAAAACGTTTCCTCTTTCAGTGTATGCGTGAAAGCTTCCTATCGATTGTGATGTCGATGCAAGGATTCAAAAATATTTATTCAATAAAAAAAAAATTAATACATACGAAACATACTTAATTCTACAGAAATAAATAGCAATCAAAACTTATATTAGTATCGTATAACTATATTTAAACTATATCTTATTCATAAAGATCTTTGTAAGGAACTCTATCATGCTAACCGTATAAAAACTACACCCCTTTTTGATTAAATATCTGTGGAAAAATTTATATAATGTAACCTAATACCAGATGCTATAAATAGTTTTACAATATGTCTCCATAGTTTTAGTTAAATCACAGAAACAGTACTTGCATCTTAGCAAGCAAAAGGCACAAATACTCACTGATCGCTATTCCCAGTAATGAGACGAATGGAATAGTCTAACTACACAAATTACATTTATCTACAATAAATATAGGTTACTTTGTCTCTGATGTGGTAACTTTAGCTCACTTTAAGGTCTTATTTTAATTTCGTCGATGACGAAGAGATACATACGTTCGAACACTATGTGGATATTATAGCCGTAAAGAGAGTAGTAGTCAATGTTACCCCTTATCAGATAAAGTTACCCACCCCTATCTTTGATGGCTATACCGTCGTTAATCTGTCGACAGTTAGTTACAGAAGATTTTACTTGTACTGCAAAATATTTTTATCAATCTAGATCTTACCGGTACAAAATTACAAATAGCATCTTTCGACAATAAAAAATAATTTGTTTTATTAATAATCCGCGACCGCGAGATATATATATATATATATATATATATATATTTATGTCAATTTAATATTACCTAATTAGTATCGTCCAATACCGAATTCCTAATATATAGCTTCAAGATAATACTATGTGAACAAATTAGCTTATATTTTATAGTCGGAGTCATTTGACATCAGAAAATTTAAAATGTATTGTTGAAACCAAGAACAATAGAAGAGGCCAGTGCGATGTATAATTTCTACTGTTTTGAAAAGTTATATACACTTAACTCATTTATATTTTAAAATGAAATAAAACGCTGCACGTAATGTTAATAATAATATCGTTATTAATTGCGTATAAAAGTATAATTTTGCTTTCTGTCATTTATTTAGATCGGCTGTCTTTAACCAGCTTCACAATTTTTTCCGGAAATTTTGCACAGATATTTTAATTATAGTTATTAAAAGGAGTTTTTGAAAAAATCAGGATCCATAAAATTTAAAAATAAATTCAATTCATATATACACAGGGAAGGATAGTTGCATTCGTGCAAAATCAGCAGGTGTATTTTTTGCTCGAGGTAAGAATCTTCGCTAGGAGAAAGTGTCTCGCCTTATACCTACGCAGACTAAATCTTAATAGGGATCGAACAGATGTCCCCAAACCCTTAGGGATGTGCTCTCGTGCCTGAAGGGGCTAAAGTGAGAATCATCCAGGACTACACCACCTCAACCCCAAATATCATAAGCCTATGGTATATTTTATGGCACCATAATTATTTCAGTGTATGCACGAACTAAA
Organism: Heortia vitessoides; assembly: GCA_020976665.1. NCBI lineage: Eukaryota > Metazoa > Arthropoda > Insecta > Lepidoptera > Crambidae > Heortia > Heortia vitessoides. Next base: position 9,363,461 of record JACJUM010002279.1, on the reverse strand, counting down.
TAAAATGCAAAATCCTGTGAGACAATTTTCCCGCAGCCACGTTAAAAAGAAAAATACCTTTGATATAAATAATAAATGTTAATGTAACTTTAAGTACAATTTAATCACGTATTGCTGTAAATATTATGTTTTTGAGCCCTACGCTAATGAATATGTTAATTTACTTATACTATTTAATTACTTATATATATAACTTAAATAAGATCTGGTAACATAGTATACAAGAATACATTTTCTTATTTCGTCTAGGTTCATAAAACATTGGCAATAGCTTGAGCTTTCCTGTTAAGCTGCCTTATAGCGTTTAAGGTAAGATATTGATCTGATACAATCTAATTCATCCTAATTGTTATATGTAATGGTAACTTAACTTTTATTCCCAAATTTTATGACCAAATTAAAAACTACATTAAAAATTAATACATCTTGCAGGTAACGAAAATCATAGCCGCATCTAATTTAAAAATATAACTGAAGACATCATTTTGTGAAAGTTTGTGGGCATTAATTCAACTTTTTAATTTAATGCTTCATCTGCAATGGAATTCTATCAATAAAGACTTCGTATAAGTAATGTGAATTTAATTTAAATATAACAATTGTTTTTCGCACACTTGAATTTTAAACTGGCAGAAATCAGAAAAAGATTACAAAATATCGCTGTTTTGACAATATTTAAGCTACACTGTAAACGTTTACCAATATATAAGAGCACTCATATTACCTTAGAAAAACCGTTGAAGTTAACCTTTATAAGAATCAAGACAGAAAAAGAAAATAAATATAAGTGGTTGTCAAGAATCTACATAACCTTAAATGGTAATAAAGAAAAAACAGCTGTGTCAATACATTCGTCAACTTTTTACAAAATTATGACATAATGAAGACCACAGCTCATAGAAGTAAGAAGAACATTCAAATTTGTTAATGGTCGCTCGAAGCCCCGCATTGAACCAGTCGTAGGCTCTATTTCCACTCGATTTAGAATAGAACCTACGACGAAAGTCCATGCATAAATAGACACCATTTTGCAAAGTATCTGTTTTGAACACTTACAGTGTGTGGGGTAAAGGCAACACTGAGGACTTACAAATTTTTTTTGATTACAATTCAAATATTTCTTACATGATTTTTAGGAAAAACTATAGTAGGTACCAGAATATATGTAACAAGTTATCGAAAGATTAAGACGCCGTTATAAGATACTTTAACAACTTAACAACCATTAATATGTATTAGTGAAGACTTAAAATTCATCATATGAATGCATTAATACTCTAAAAAGTGTAAGACTTTGTAGACTAGTCTTATCTACTTGTATTACAAAATGACGGTGGAATGTGAAAATGACTCACATTTAAAAACATTATTTCGTTATGCAATAAAGTATTGTATATCTTATTGCGTTAACTATAAGCACCAAATTAAATTAAGCTACATTTTTTTTTATCTTCGCACAATTTTTTTAATAAGTAATTTATTTTCAACGAAACAATATTCATAGCAAGCATAGCATAGCAAGATAGTTGATAGTGGGCTCTGAATTATTAATACAGGTTATGTACAAAGCAAGTTTAATAAAAATATAATGTATACGCGCGTATTTAGCAAACGGCACAGCTCTGACGTCATTTGACAATAGTTACGAGGCATGGGTATTATTAAAGAGAACTAACGAGTTATACCGACCGATATAAAATCCTTCCTTTTTTTAAAATAAAATACTGTACAATTTGAAAATGACAACTAGTGTTATAATTTTTTTAAGTAGACAAATGGCTGCATACAAAGAAAGTGAAATAAGGGAGAGGATCTCATTAAGACCTCTTCAAAAACTCTTATCAAATCAATTGAAATAGTCATCAATATATTGTCATTACACATGTATAACGTATCCGTCAGGTATAATTACAGTGTCATATTAGTAGGATGCAATATTTCTTCAGGACACAGTGTTACCATTATGTCACAGATCAATTTTAATGGAAATGTATTAAGAATTATCTCTTACAATAGGTTCATTGTGTTAATCAACGAATGAGGCCATTTAAGAATTATCTACGTAGGCATCTAATGCGACCTGTTTCGCTTACTTCAAATATACGTTATGATACCTAATTGCAATTATGTTGATAATAATAATAAATTTAATAGCGAAAAGAACGTTTAGTCCATTCTACTACATTATTACTTGTTTATATTTAAAAGACGCGTCAAAAAATAAGAAATGATAATTGAAAGGTAGTAAAAGAATTTTGAAAAAACAATACCCGTTTTATAATTCGATCTCTACGTATTAAGTTGTGTATTAGCTACTCTTCTTATATATTTAAATATTAGCTTTAATTTGAAAGGGAAAAAGGTTGAAATAAGCAAACCAGTGTACACACAGCAACAGATCAACCTATCCAGATCTGTCAAAATTCTGCAAACGATATTAAACTATAAAAGCGAGCAACAGAGTTCAAAATTGACAGACTTGGGTTGGTAGATCTGTTGCTTACCGTACCTACGTAATAAGTACCGTGAAGGCCTTATGTTATAGTTAATGTCAATGGCGGCACACGCACTGACGTTGTTTCTTCAACCGGACGGATAAGTTATGGTACACAAGAAGTTAGCTCAGTCGGCGTGTTCGTGGAAGAGCGAAGACTCGTCGGGCGCCTTACCTGACCCGCAGATCGAGGCGTCGTCCCCGATGCTGAGGTCGTCTTGCGAGCTGCTCATACGCACTACAACGATAAAAAAAACACAATTTAAAATGCTTACTGTAGACACAAAATTCAATGTCAGGTACATGGAGGTACCTCCCACTGCACCAGGTCTCGTAAGAGGCGACTGAGGTACCAGATACCACAGATGGCGGTGTATCCATCTAAAACAGTGCAGCTCAAATGTACAGGGCAGGAATGGGCAGCGGTATCCCCGTTGCAAAAGCTGCGCTCTGCGAATGCTAACAAGCGTTCCCAGCGCGGCAATTATGGGCAAAAAATCTCCTTTCTTGGAGAGGCTTATGTCCAGCAATGGACCTTTAATCGCTAATATGGTGGTGATGAAGATGAAGTTCAATGGGCACAAAGGAATATATTTCAAGACCAAAACAATTGGCAATTAATAGTCACTGCTCGTTTCGGTAGGAAATAGTAGTGAGCTTAATTATGATTAAGTAACTTTCTGAAACTATCAGAAGTCTGTACGCTACCGCAATTATTCATCCCTTTTGACCACAGTCACAAGTAACAAGTGTAGCTCAGAGGTTGGGAAACTAATTTTAAAGTTCCCCTTGTGAATTATAATACATTCACACAACATCTTATACATTGAGCTGACTCAATGACTCAACTCTCATACTTAGAGCACTTGTGTTACGGACATCAGATAACAGAGGAATCCCAAATATCATTTTAATACCCAGGCACAGGATAAACACAAATATCATCATATATGTGTACTAGGCGAACATAGAACCCACGACCTTTAGCGCACAAGATAGGATCACTTCCATCTGTGCCAACAGGCCCGTCGTGTTTAATAGGTGGACTGTTAAACAAACAAAACCAAAAAATATTACTAAAAATAATGCAAGCAATTTCACACAGGGATTCTGCACAGCACATCTTAAATGATTAAACGATCTATTAAGAGCTGTTCTCACTCTTGTTTATTTACTGCCATAAAATCGTATGATGACATTTATCTTAATCTTAACCGCGCGTGTAGGTTCGAATGATTCATACCATTGTTTTGTCAATGCTATGTGGACACTCGTTTAATATATCAACATCAAGAGAACAGGAAAACTAGTATCGGTATCAGTATTTTATTGCGAGACAAGTCATCATCATCATATCACCCACATAAAGTCCACTGCTGGACATAGCCCTCCCCATGATAAGGGAATTAAATCCTATAATGCCGCGTTGGGCAGGCAGTGACAATCGCTGAGCGCAACTTTGCGACATGGATGCTGCTATCCATCCTCATTCTGTAACAATTTAAGCTGCGCTGCTTTAGATGGATATACCGCCATCTGTCGGCTCCGGTACATTAGTCGCCTCTTACGACATCTTGTACAGAGGGGCACCATGGCTCAAGATAAGATAACCAAAAAGATTACCAATTTTTTTTTATTTTATGGTAATTTCAGGGTAGGGATATTTGAAAATTCCATACGCACGGATATTCGATGATGTCGTTAGTAATCTTGCATTCTTTTCTATACAATACTATACAATATTAGGATTTATTCACAATATATATCTATTAGCAATTATAATTATAAAAAAAAACCTATCGTCCTCTAGTGTATCTGTACTAAAGGCCGTGTGGCAGGCTATAAGTGAGAATAATCACAAAAAAAAGCTTCTATGTATATCAAAATTAGTTATATTACCTCTACCGCCAGGCCGACCGTTCATATTCCTATAGAGCGTGGTCTCGAGGAACTGTAGGCCATTGTTGTTGATAATATTGAAGCCGCATAGCCGCTCGATCTGCTTCCACCTGTGCATTCGCTCCTACAAACAAAATTGTATTCTACCCACGTGATATCGTAGCTTGAGGTGCCACTCGAGGTGGACCCAATACCATAGGTCGTCTGCATTGATATCTCACTCTCACCTATTTCTACCGGTAGCAGTATTCGCATTGCTGTGTTCCGGTCTAAAGAGTAAGGGATGCAGTGAAATTACTGGGTAATCTATATATACATAAAAGGACAAGCTGACTGACTGATATATCAACGCCGGCCCTAAACTATAAAGGTCAGAAACTTGCAACTTTGCACAGGGTTTCCTTTTAAAGTGTGGACTAAGAAAGAAGCACTAAGATAGGTTTTTAAAAATTCTTCTCTAAAAAACCACCCCTATAAAGGGGTAAAACGAGGATGCAAAGTTAGTCTAAAACTTAACTACTTTTGACGTTATTCGAATGAAATTCAGTATAAAGGTTCTTTATTAAAAGTCATGAAACACGTGCAAAAAATTTTTTCCTCCCAGAAGGGGGTTAAGGGGGGGGGTTGCAAAATAAGTATGAAAGTTAAACAACTTAACGCAGGTGCGAACCGTGGGGCGCTAGTGTGACATAATATCCTCTCGTAAATAAGAAAGTTGCATGGAATTATATTAAAACTTACGACCATACTGATAAAATTAACCTTATGACGTTGTTGACCTTAACTTCGTCAGAATTAAACCAAAGAAATATAAATGATCTATTGATTATACCATTAGAATTAAATATTTTGGAAGATAAAGAATACAGACCTGTAACTCTTGCGTGACTTCGTTGAGAGCGGTGCGAGCTTCCACGATAGAGCGGTCGACGTCGTCAATAGACTTTCCGTGCGTCGAGACAAACGCTCCTACTAAACTCGATCGCTTCTTGCGAAGTTTCTCGCACTGTAAAACACGGTGCACTATAAATAATATTTTCTTTCTTGTTACAAAAAACAATCTATCATCATCATATCAGCCACAAGACGTCCACTGCTGGAAATAGGCCTCCCCAAATAATCTTCAATAGGGCATGTTGTATGTATCATGTGTCCAGCGCGATCCTGCGGTTTTAGGCAGATCACCTGTCCATCTTGCGGGTGGACGCCCAATGCTACGCTTGCCGGTACGTGGTCTCCATTCCAGAACCTTATGACTTCATCGGCCATCGGTTCTGCGCACCAAATGCCCTGCTTACTGCCAATTCAATTAACTAAACCGCCGGGCAATATCGGTAACTTTGGTTCTGTTAAGAATGTGGTCATTCCTGATTTGACTACGCAAAGAGACTACGAACATTGCCCTCTCTTTGAGCTACTTTCAGTTGGCTAATAAGGCCAATGGTAAGAGACCACGTTTCGCTGCCATAGGTCATCATCATAGAGGTATGTTGGACGAGAAAATATTCCGCAGTTTTCCGAACGCTGCCCAGCCGAATTAGCTTCGACGATTGACCTCTTTCTTGAAGTTGGACTTACATATTTGCATTATTTTCCCTAGGTATACATACTGGTCAACAACTTCAAGAAGCGAGCTCTCAACTAAAACTGGGGTGGTACAACATGGGCGTTACATATTCCTTTAGTCATCACGTCGTATTATTAACCAGTGCTGTAATTAAACCTGTTCAAAGGAAGGGTACACGAATGTTCAGACCAGGGCTCAGCTCGCTGAGGTCTCTGGGCACAAGAACAAATGCGTAGTAATAATCGAACATCGTATAAGTACTGACCGCTTCCCTAGCTTGCTGTAGCTGCAAATCCGCTTGTTGCTTTTTTCGCAGGTATGCCCGGTTCTCAACCTCATGTGTGAGCTGCAGCCACTGCTGGAGTCCAGGCGGTGGCGCCCAGCATCTGTCCTCTAGCTCGCCTTCTGCTCTCCTCAGCTCGGCTCGAAGCATCTGGATTTGGACACATACTCGTACATGCATAAATTTAAGTGTAAATTTGTTAATTAATCACGTAGCGTTACTTTCTGTAAGTATACCAAATGTTATTTCCGACTTCAACAATCATGCTCATTTATGAAAACATGAAAACTCCGAAATTTTCCTAGATGTATACACCGTTTTTAAGTGAACTCCTTATGAAAATCTAAAGTCCCTTTTTATGTTATATACAGTAGGGGTAGTTAAGTTTACAAAATGTAGTCACAATGTTTGAGTAAAATTGTAGACTAAAAGAACCAAGACACTTAAGGAAAGCCTCAAATTCCATTCTTATTTGTATAAGATCTTTGTATATCTCTTCTTTTATAGTACATAGCAAGCTAGCAGCTATAAGAGAAGATACATGAGATGGTAAATTGTATATTAATTGTTTATGTGCAGTTAAGTTCATAAAGCTGCAGAAATTCTTACCTCTATTTCGGCTTTAAGCTGCGTCACTTCCAGATCTGATGAGGCTGAATTGAGTAGAGGAGTATCACCAGCTTCTCTGAGCTTCTTCTCGAGGTTTTTCTTTTCAGTGTTTACGTTTTCCTGTAAAGAGAGGTAGCTGTTGGTTACAATTTAACTTAGTCTCTTCATAAAATGTGTATGAACACATGCTAACCCGACAGACGTCCTGTCTTAACCATATACATATGTATGCCATGAGAGAAATATAGCGATTATAACTTGATATATAAAATATCCTATCTCTTAAGTTGGGTCAAACAATACACAACAAGCAAAAATTTATTAAAATCGCTTGAGTAATTTCGAAGTTCATCCTGGAGACATTATATAACTGTGAAAAGAATATTAAATAATTTCAACCAAAAAGAATAATTATTTTACAAAATAAATATATTTGTATGAGTAATTCCTTCGTTCTCACTTGTTTCTTGTACATCTTTATTAAATTCCTACTGCAAAAATTTCAGTCCAAGTATCCTTAACGCTTCTATTAACATTAACTGTTTAACACACCTTGGAAGGTTTTTTTTATATTATGAGATCAGCAAACACGCATACGGTCCGCTTGATGAAAAACTTGACCGCAGCCTATAAACACTCGTGTCATCGCCAAGATATCACCAGTCTCTAACTGTGTGCCCCGAAGATACTATGTCACATTTAGCCAGTAATATCACTGCGGCTTTCACACTTCAAACCGGAACAAAGAAAAATGTTTGGCAATAAAAATTGGGGAGAGTAAGGTAGCCTTATAAGAGGTCGATCTCTAGGTTAAATCTAGCTAAGATGAAAATGAAAGAATTTACCAAAATGTTGCATCTTGGCATCGAAATCAAAAATGTACAGCCCTACCTGCTCTTGACGGGCTTTCTCCAATTCCTTCTGCATATCATCCAAGGCCATCTCAGCCTTCCTCAGTTGTTCCATGTCACGAAGCATTCTCTGAACTTGAGACCTGCTTGCACGCCCAGCGCGGAGAGCAGCCCAGCCGCCGACGACAGCGCCCAAGAGTAGGGATGCGAGGAGCCAGTCCTTCCATCGACTACCTTCTGAAATATATCAGGGTCAGCGATCTGGATGAGTGCTGGGGTTTTTAGTAGGGACATGGCTTTTGAATATTAATTTGTAGTTGCCTTATTCAAAACCGATCGGCAGTTTCTTTACATAAATAATTTAGATCTGTTTTCTGATTCGAAACGATTATGAATATTGTGGATTTGAAGTCATGCAATGCTTTGCATGCATCAGATAGGGACATTATTAGTTTATACAAGTATATTTATTCTGCGGTGTTGAAAATGGTTATCGTATTAACATAATTGTAAAACTAAAATCTCATACATTGACCAAACTATGAGATAAGTTGCTTAAAGTATTTGTGTTAAATATTTAACACCCAGACACAGAACAAACACAAATATTTTTTATATAAATATTTGTCATGGTTGGTGTTTGAACGCATGCCCGTACAATAGATGCAAATAGACACCAAGTTAGCGTAAAGACTAGAGATCCTATTGAAATATGCAAATGTAATCACCAATTAGCATAAATAGGTATAAGTAAAAAAGCAAGGATTATAATTAATCAGCGGTATTTGCAATATTACCGTACTAAGATAATTTTGAGACAAAAATAACAACATAATCGTAAATAGATACAAAGTTTGCGTTAGACTATAGTTCCAATCAAAAAATGCAAATGTAATTACCAATTAGCATAAATGTAAAGAAAAAAAACCGCAAAAACGCATTTATTTTAACAATTAAAGATACTCGAGAAGCTGTTATCTTAATCGGAGTGTTAACTTGGGTAACAATTAAGTATTTCTGCAATTAGCTTGTATTCGCTCTGCGTAGCTCGAGTAGAAACACTTGACGGCCTTGCCTCATACCTGTATCATTAACCTATTGTATAAAGTCACATTTTCGTATGAAAGTATGAAATAATTTATTGCACATTTTACGATGTAAACCGTTCCTTATTTAGAACAAGAACATGTGTAAATATTTTCTAACATTAACGCGTTTATTACTATAAACCATAATAATAAATCCTCACCACAATACATGATGATACAATGACCTGACTCCGAGATAAGTTGCTTGAGGTACTTGAGTTACGGACATAAGACACAGGCATTGCAAACAAACAAGAAACACATTAATGGAATGTCGAGCATGTTCTGTTGAATAAACCGCGGTTTTAAGCTTTAAAAAGAGAGTAGTTTTATTACTTAGATATAAATTTTATACCCCGACACAGAACAAACACAAACATCATCATACCAGCCATTGGAAGTCCACTGCTGAACATAAGCCTCACCAATATAGGAGCTTTTTTGTCTAAAATTGCCGCGCTGCGCAAGCGTTTTGGTAATTGTAGAGCGCAGCTATCGCGACAGGGATACTGCTGCCCATCCCCACCCTGTGCATTTGAGCTGCACTGTTTCAAATGGATATACCACATCTGTCCGGTCTACCGGTTCTGATACCTAAGTTGCCTCTTACGACACCTGGTGCAGTGGGAGGTACTATTCTATTCTGCCGTTACCTCACGTTAGAATAGAATAGTACCTCCCACTACATATCATGTATTATTTTTGTTCTGGATCGAACTCACGACTCTTTCTGGACAAGATAGGACTATATCTCCGCTATCGGATCCATCAATAATAGAACTATGTGGGTAGATCAAGAAAAATCTATAATAACAAGTAATAACAACTGCATATTAATCAAGTAAAAAGGAAGTGAAGATGTGCCGCATATATGTACACGAAGCAACAGATAAACCTATACCAAATATATTGTAGAGCTCAAAATTGATTGGATTGGGTTTTTTACAGGCTTGTGTAAGTTGAACTGCGGTCTTGTGTACTCTTTAAAAATACGCATAAATAGGGGGTCAGACATACTCGTATTAAAATACAATTCATCAAATAGAAATAGTTCTTTTTCAGTACTTAGTGCCTAACATCAATTAACCGGGTAATATATATATATATATATCTCTTATCAGACAATCAGACGACAGCGCCTTATCCTTATCAAATAAATGTCTCGCGTCAATGTCCAGCGACAACCTTCATGGAAAACCCCGCACTATCCGCATGACCTCGAAGGCAAATCTCCAGTTTAACCACAATGCGGTACGGTTTTAAACTTAAATATAATAAATACATAAAAATTTATAGATTTATTATGTAATCCTGTAAAATATTATATTTATACCATTATAAACCAGCTGTGCCCGCGAATTTGTCCGCGTGGAATAGTGACTTTGGGCAGCATAGCTTTTAAAGGGGAATAATTCCCTCTTACATTATTTTTGCGTAACTTCAACCGTTCACGCAACGCACGCAACGTGAGCTGCCGAGACGTATATTTTTAAAACGTTTTTGCCACATTTTTGAATGATGCTCCGCTCCTATTAGTCGTAGCGTGATGTTATATAGCCCAAGTTACTACTTATTGTATCAGCTATCTCCAGTGAAAGCCCCATCAAAATCGGTCCAGCCGATTGAGTGATTACCACAAGCAGACAGTCAGACATAAAAATTTAAACAATTGGTATTCTGTTATATGTATAGAGTAGTAAAAAGCAATTATTTTGCTAACTACAATTTTAGTGAGAGTTAGAAACTTAGCACAGATACTTTTATTATATTGCAGTTCCCGAACATATTTTTTATATTGTGATATCTTAGGAGCTTAATTTACTGACCAAAGTTGATTTTTATCACAAAATCATGCACTATTCCACAGATCCCGTGTAATCGATATGATTATCGCTACTGTTCCCAGGAAAACCAGAAGTTCCCGAAAGAGGGGGTTTAAGTGATACCAAGCAGACGAAATCACGGACGGATAGCTAATACTCAAGAAATAAAATGGATACTTCTGCACTATCAACTGATCAGCCTTGACAACCTTAAGCAAATCTTACATTTCCCTGTCCGCACAGTGTACTCACAATTTGGCGCGAAGTTGTGCTTTACGTGTTAATATATCGATCTGCGATCTGCCACCACGCCTGCCCAGCGCGGCAATAATCTCCCTATCGCGGGGAGCCATATGTCATTCAGTGGAATTTCTTTGGCCTGATGTGATGATGATGATATCGATCTTAATGAATATCAATAAATATAGGATTACATACTGAACAACTTAACAAATATTGTTTAAAACAAAAGTTCAAATCACCCTAGCAAGTTTGTCAGGCATTATTTTATCAGACACCAATGACTTCATACGGGCATTTCGGTTTATATATTCTAGTCCATCTAGTTCAACAAGTACAGTACGTTTTCAAAACAAAAGAAGTCGTCTGTTTTTAAGTACTTAAACACATACGCTAGAGTCCAATACTTTTATGACTCTGATGAGAGATGTTTGTGCGAGAACTATTTATTCTCCGCACTCTGGTTGATCGCTCGGGCGTTACCTTCACGGCCTGACTCATCATTAAACCTTGTTTCATCTAAAACACATTTTGTCTTAGTTCCTTTATTTACTTCAAGAGATTTTCCTGATATGTGCAAACAAAATACGAAAGTTTACCTGTTTGTAAAATTTGTATGGTGCAAACATTTGAAATTAAAACTAGACTAGGGATACCAAAGGAGCTTCACACAATATCCTTGTAGTTAAATTATTCAAAATATAATTGAAGGAAAACTCAGAATTGTGTCCTTAATTTAAATTAAACGTTTTCCTTACCTTCAAAGTAGGTTTTGAGGTAAAATAATAATCGTCAGTAAACTTATGATAATTGTAATTGAAGTCATTTTCAAGTATATATTAATTTTTAAACAATATTAGTCTTTATCTGCAGGAAGTATTGAAATCGATCATAGAATAAAATTTCATAACACATATTCCCAACCAGCGTCAATTTCCATTTGCTTCTCCATCATCCATACACATTAAAAACTAGAATCATGATAAAAAAGCGCGTATCATCAAATTTAGTAATGATATCTTTATTTATTTATTTGTAAGAACAAGCATGCGAATACGAAGTCATTTTAAAGGTCACAAAAATATTTACGCCAACATATACAAATACAATAACATTTTTTGTTCCATTTTCTTTATGCAGAGCGAAATACAGTATATCAAGAGATTTGCTGCCTTATTGTGTTATTTTCGCGTTATGTTAATTCACGTTTGTATTCATATTCAAAAAAAAAAACTGACGATTAATTATAAAATAATTTATATTCCGAATTAGTACATAAGTCATAATTAGTGTACATAATTAATCTATAAGTATAATAAGGTATCGGGTTTCTGTTGTGCCTTAGACTTTATTGATGAAACATAAGGTAACGGCCGTGAGGTACCGGCAGAGCAGAATAGTACCTTCCTCTGTATCAGGTGTCGTAAAAGGCGACTAAGATACCAGCACCGACAGATGGTGGTATATTGACCCGAATCAGTGTAGCTCAAATGCACAAGGCGAGGATAGGCAGCAACATTCCTGCCGCGAAAGCTGCGCTCTGCGATTGCCAACACGCTTGCCCAACGCGGCAATTATGGGCAAATTTCCCCCTTTCTTGGACAGGCTTATGTCCAGCAGTAGACTTCAAGTGGCTGATATAATGATGACATAAGGTAACATTTCACAAAATGTCCATGTTTACGATATAATAATCATAAGAAAATACTTTTTAGACACCGGTGTACAAACATACTACACAACTTTTTGCACTATGAATCAGCTCACAAAAAATATATTACCATCATCAGTCAAGTCCACATAGCGCCCACTGTACAGCAGATACACACAGTAAAACGCACCCACCACGATCCAAGTGTCAAACACCATTTATAACACCATCATTACACAGAAAAACCTCACTGCATATCCAAAAAAAAACCACTACACTGGCTTTCCGTTCCGAACTCGAATTTGAACTATGGCCGTGACGTCACAGACTACGGTTCCACCTCGTCACTACTCCACGACCGCCGATGGACGAACCTCGTGTTTGAATGGGACTAAAATCACATACAATTGCCGTGATGTAACTGTGTTAACACCAGCTTTTTGATGGTTTGCGAGACTTATTGGCAAAACGAAAGAATTCGCTTGTTTATCCAACGCTTCAATTAAACTACCAATTTAACGACTACAGCTTCTGCCATTTTTATTGTAGTAGATTTTTTTAGATTCTAGAAATGCGTTAGCACTTATGTTCGTAAATCAAAGCATATCGATATTTAGCAAGAGTAATGACGCATGTCAAAACAAATTAAAATTTAAGAATTTTAGCTTTGGTTAGAATTGTGTCGTTGTTCTTAAAAACCTGCGATTATCCTTTTCGTTTTCAAAATACACTGTCAATGACGTAAATCATCTTTTTAATAAGCACATGAAAATTAATCGTGGGTGACATCTTTGCATAAATTAGACAACTTAGCCCGTCCAAGCTAAACAGAGGAAATAACAAGTTCAGAAATTAACTATGCCGTACTTTTTTGCATACGGTGATTTTCTCAGTGATTACGTAATACAAAACTGTAACGTAACGTTATAATATTTTGATATTATAGTCAGACAAACGATTCGTATAAATATCATATATTTACAGGCTGATACATAATAGATATTAAAAATAAATATATATGTATTACATATACATACATGTTTCAGCAACTGAAGCCAAACTAACAACGTTTATCGATCATTTAAATGTCATAAAAATACATGACATTGAAAGCGATTTTCAACGATATATTGCTCGAGGTTCAATTTAAGATATAGACTTAATTTCGCTGCAAAGAGAAACAATTATATTATAAATTGGAAAGTGTGTTTGTAACGGATTCATGTAGATAGCGTAGATTTCAAAGAAGAACATATGCTTTTTTTGATTACGATAAAGATCTCACGGGATGCGATAGAATAACCTACGAGGCCGGAGTCCTAACTAATATAGGCCTTGGCTATACACGGCATAACCCTACTAAATGCAACTTACGCTTATCTTTTTAAATGAATACAGATAGATAGTATCAGGCTAGTCTTTAAAAACAAACAGGAAAACGGCAGACACACCGTGAGACTTGAGTTCATAATGAGTAGGTACATCGTGTGGTGTTCCTACATGAGGTTTAATAACACGTTACTGTAGTAATAACTCGATGCGATGCCATCGCAGACTGAGCCTCGGAAGCGATTTATGTTAGGGAAAAGAGCGCTTTATTGATGGCGACATTTTAATGTGCGATTTTAATTGGATTCCCTGATATTGGTCATACAAAACTTCTTGCTGATTTTGTTGACTTCATTGTTATATTTGTCATAGGCTGCAACGTCGCGCGCGATCTTAACTAATATTGTAGTTTCTCGTCAAAAACATTCTACGTGAACTACGATACTAACATATGTACATATGCATATATTTATACATAAGTTTTGCGTCGCCTGTAAAGGAAGGAACAGAAGCTTTATTTCATAATTGATGTCCATGTCACGAGAATTACGCAGATGAAACCGCAGCCCACTGCTTTTTTATGAACTGTTCACTTATACATAACCTAAGAAGTGCAAAGAACACCCAACCATCATTTGCAAACATAATGTAAGAGATTTGAGAAATATTGGTTGCCCTTTAAAATATTGTTGAGGTCTCCCGTCCGAAATGCCGGGGCATTACCTCAGCGACAAAGGTCAATGACAGTTTTTTTAAGAGGCTCTGAAGACAGAGCAGTCCCACTCTCTGTATGTTAATCAGAGAATTTATTATTTTTTTCAATCTTAAATGGTTATTTGCACTCATTAGAAGTAGATTTTTAAAGTGCCATTTATGTTGTGTTATTCATATCAGCACTTATGAATACGCAATAATAGTTATCATATCATCCGTAGAACATCCACTATTGGACATAGGCCTCCTCAACATAAGGAGATTTTTTCACATAATTGCTGCGTTAAGCATACCAGGATTCGATCTCAGGGCGTAAGATTGCAACGGAGATTAGCTTGCTGACACACCGTCAACACCAGAAAAATATAAGGTGGTTGTATGGTGAAACCTGGAGAACGATTCAAAACAAACATGTCTATGCAACTGGTAATCATCGGAGCCGTTATTTAATCGTTTATCTTTTACCATATGGTTCTATCACAGGTGCAGATAATATGTAAGTGGCTACAACAAAATCAATTCGTTATCATCAGCTGTTTAGTATTGAATTGGAAATGGAAGTAGTCAAAGACGTATTCAGGTCATAAATCAAAAAAAGATTGTCTATGAAAAGAACATTCCATTAACATACAAATTACACAGTGCCAATTTTAAGAATTTACGATACAATAGCTTGTTGTGGCGAATCGACGCAACATTGTACATTGAATTGGTCTTGGGTTCTGCAATACTAAACGCTAAATAAGTGAAGTCAAACGAAAAATTATTATTATTTTGTGCATGTTTTGCCATATCTTTACTAGGTAAATAAACTAAAATCCGTTAACAAGCATAGCACAATTGCATTAAAAAATATTGAAACATTTAGACCATAATACTTCGTTAAAATTGGTGATTACTTACTACAGCACATGCGTTAAGAATCTTGGCCTATTTATCGACTCTTCCTTAACCTGGCATACACATGTTCATGAAATCAGCAGTAAGGTTACTGGAACGCTTCGTGCTCTTCTCTATCGATTAAAATATTTTCTTCCTATTAAAACCAAAACCCTTCTTATTCAATCCTTGGTTTTACACATAATTGACTATGGTGACGTGTGCTGCACTAATATCTCTCAAGAACTCCTTAGTAAATTGGATCGTCTATTAAACAACTGTCTTCGTTTCATTTTCGGTTTGCGTAAATGCGATCAAATTTCCCATTACCGTTCTCTTCTCGGCTGGCTTCCTATTCAAAAACGTCGCAAAATTCGAGTTCTAACCACACTATTTTCAATACTTTTTGATCCGTACGCACCAATTTACTTAAAGGACAGATTCCAATTCCTATCTTCCTCTTACGAACGTAATCTCCGTTTCTTAATACTCTCTCGCTCTTAACTCCTCATCACTCTAGTTTTTTGACAAACTCTTTTACAGTGACAGACATAAGACCCTGGAACGAGCTTCCGTTGAATATTAAGCAATCCCCAAAAAAAATTTATCCTGAAACGCTGTCTCCGTACTTTATTTACTGATGCTGCTTCTCTAACTTTATAACCCTATTTCTGATGTACGTTATTTTATGTATATATATATCATATGCATTTATTGCGTTTATTTATACAAATATGTATGCCACGT
This sequence comes from Heortia vitessoides, assembly GCA_020976665.1. Lineage (NCBI taxonomy): Eukaryota > Metazoa > Arthropoda > Insecta > Lepidoptera > Crambidae > Heortia > Heortia vitessoides. Next base: position 9,347,287 of record JACJUM010002279.1, on the reverse strand, counting down.
TTATCTATTTTGTATATATATTGCCTGCACCACTATATATATACATTTTTCTGTTTTGTGTAATGGTTGACTGGAAGATAATGCCATCTGGCATTAAGTCCGCCATTTGTACAATTTGTAACATTTTGTGCAATAAAGTTTAATAATTAAAAAATACTTTAATGACGACTAATAAATTAGACCGTAGGGTACTCCCTACACGGTACTCCGTGGAGGATACCGTAAGAGGGTAGAGTACCTCCCCTTGTTTTACGTGTCGTGACAGACGAATGAAGCACTGGAGCCAATATGCCGGTAAATTTACCCAAAGCATTCTAGCTCAAACGAAAGGTCATAATCACGAAGCTACGCTCTGCGCTTAGCTTTGTTCTCGCTTGGAAAGCGCGGCAATTACGGGCCCCCTTTTGTAAGGTGGCCTATGTCTAAACATTAGACGTCCAATATCTGATTTGATCATAAAGATGAAGAAATACATAATTGTGTAGATAAAAATAAAAAATATACTTTTTATATATTAGTAATGTGAAGTTAGTAGGGATGTGTTTAAATTAAAGTTATCGATAATGCAACTAACTAAATAAACAAACCAAGTCGCGGGCGGCGGTAAGTATGAAACTGTTAGTATCGATCATTTGTAACATTACCGTAGTCATAATTATAAAATATTAAAAAACTCAGAACCAGCTGATTTTGAAGACAGTATATCGCTTATATGCAAAACAGGTTTCCCCCTCGATGTATTATAATTTTCATCTGACTTCCGAGCATAATTTATTTGTGAATCGCTTAGTAACAGCTATGCGTATAGGCACGGTTCTCGCAGATACTAAGCGATGATATTTTTTGGGTTTATACAAACAAGCTGTTATGAAAACGATAAAGGCCACAGTGGCCATAGTTGTTTAAACATGAAGCAGGAAAATTATATTCTAAGTCATGCAACAGCCTTAACCATAAGCAGATAGATTTCAATCTTTAGAGATAATTCAGAGGAAATCAATTAGTCAAAACACACACCACAATGTCTGTTTAAACATTACTCAACATAAACTTTTATAATGTGGAATAATGGCAAAGAAGAATATAATCTATATATTTTATACATATTGCGTGTAGACAGAGGTACTTCTAACAAAGGTTATATTATTGGCATTTAACTCTTACTCGTGTCGAATGATAGATAGCTCTGTTCGAATTACTGTGAATCCGGTTGAAGGGTGAGAGAGGGAGTGAAATTACTGGATAATGAGATATATTTTTTTCAGGTCACAATGTTACCAACTATTGATATCCTTGTGATGACACGAGCATCGCTAGGCTACAGGGACGGTTACCATCATGCGGACCGTATACCTGTCCACGGAACCGCATAAAATAAATGTTGTATGCAATTTGATTCAACTTGAGAGAGAGGATAGTTAATACCTGAATTTGTAGTTGCAAAATTGTTTTTTGTCTGTGGCTGCCAGATAAAAACTACAGCACGCGTGATAGTAAGCGTCAATGCAGGCTAAAGACGCTTGTAATATCACAACGATATCACTAACGCGTTGCCAACCTTTAACTTGAGGATGTTATGCCCCATTGCCTAGTAAATTCACTACCTCTCTTTCACCACTGCTATTTGGCGGTAGAAATAGATGAGAGTGAGGTACCAATGCAGACGACTTTTGTACGAGGTCTACCTCATGTAATTGAATAAGAATCCAAGAATATAATAAACTCACTAACGGTATCAAAAATATTACTAAGTACTTGGAGGAAGTTAGGGCTATATGAAAAAAGACTAACGCACAAGAACCGATAGATGACGGAATGGTCATTCAAAACAGCGTACAATAGTTCTACAATTACTTATGTGTCTTACGTGCGTCGGTAAAGAACAAAAAACCCCTCAAAGTTATAAAAAGAATAGTAGAACCAGAACCTACAATGTTACACACAGCAACAGATTAGCCTATCCAAATCTGTCAAAACTTTAATTTTTAACGGAAATTTATCTTTAAAAGCGCGTAATTGAGTTCATAATTGACTGTAAAAGTTTGGCAAATTTGGGTAGGTTGAACTGTTGCTTACCGTACCTATATAATACCTTAGTGAAATATGTTCAATAGGTTTATTTTGCTGCTTAAACCCAATGGTTTCACGGTCCCTTGACCACACGGGTTATGAGCGAGGACTGTACATACTGTCAATTATGTTGTCATTTGCAAACCACAGACCGCTTAACTGACTAAACTCTATACTTTTTACTTGTCATGAAATAGATGGAACTAGTTACGTCTCAGAAAACTAAACATTGTATTTGAAAAAAAATATAAAGTAGTATAGAATAGAGTAGATTTTGTTTTATGAATAAGTCTTTAATTTTGCTACGGGAGATATAGTTTGGCACTTTTTTGAATCTATCCAATACATACATATCCAATATATACAATACATTAAAAATGAAAATAAACCAACTGAAGGATCAAAAAATTACTACTACTTAATACGAGAACAGTGACTCATTGCGCCTGGTGGAGGAGAAAGCGCCGTTATTTTGAAGTTCTGTTCCTGCGTATCGAGATTAGTAATACATAAACTATTCATATACAACATACAGCCGTATCAATACACAAAATGGTTCTCTTTGTAGGGTATAATTTTTACTTCTAAAGGACCTTAAAAAAATTGTTTTTATCAAACTAGTTTTTGTTAAAACTATCCGAAAAGGGCTGTTTACGGTATTGCTCTTCTTTTGGAAGCACCTATTTCTGGCTTTCTCTGACTTTAATTCCAACGCCAAAGGAGAAAATAGGCAGTTCATTACTGACTGAACTCCTCATATCTGAGCATATCTCAATAAACATAACATGTGAAGTGTGAAAGCTCCCTCAAGAGGAATGAAGCCAGGCAGTTCATTTTACGATCGCCCCGGGCAACGAGTTAGTGTAGCGTGGTATTTGAACGAGCCTTATGACGATACTCAAAACCCTGTCTTAAGCTCTTCGTATTTGCAAGGACTTCGCATCTATACTAATATTATAAAGCTGAAAAGTTCAGTTGAACACGCTAATCTCAGAAACTACAATTGGAAATCACTCGGGGTTGCCTTTGTAGAGCAGTGGACGTCCCACGATTCTGACATGACGATGATAATGATCACATAATATACTAAGGTCAACATTGGATATTATCATAATATCATCGCGATATCAATAGACTCCGTGACCGCATACCATTTAAGAGTACATTTTTTTAGCAGACCATATGCTCTTTATTAACGAAGTATTTTACTTTGCAATGCAGTAAACTACAAATTATGTTTTTTTATTAGCTCTCTGTTTAATTTCATTGAATAGTGCATTAAGTATCATGAATAAGGTAGGAAGACTATATAAGAAATAAGAATAATCTATTTACATTTCAGAATTTGAATCCTTATCTACCCTAATCAACTTCATAGTTTATTTAACTATTTATTTTTCCAAAAACAACTTAAAATACATAACATGTCTTTTTGTTTTACGTAAAAACGACTGTATTAGGTTTTAATGGTTTTAACAGCTCGCAAATAAGAATAACGCAATAGGGTAGTTTCATCTATCAAAATTAAATTATAAAAGTTTATTGTTTATATACTTTCTACCATAAGAATTTAGTTATATAAATATGCGGCTTATTTATAATTTCCAAAAATCGTCAAACGAGCAGCAACATACAAGTAACAACAGAGAAAGATTGATCTCTTCAATTCGAATTTGTGGCTTGTTATATTTTTGCACATATAATACGTTATTATTTACAATGGTGGACGGATTTACGATAATTCTCTCCAAACATTTCTCTTATTAACGTCGTTTGCAACTCTGATATATAACTTTTCTGGAGTCTTCAGTTTTGTGTGTAACAACAATTTGGCACTATTCAACAAAGATACGTGAAATGAAATCCCTACTAATATTATAAATGCGAAAGTAACTCTGTCTGTCTGTCTGTCTGTCTGTTACGCTTTCCCAGTTAAACCTCTCAACCGATTTTGATGAAATCTGGCATAGACAATCTTTAGACCTTGAGAAAGGACATAGGCTATTTTTGAACTCGAAATAAGGGTTGTCAGGGGTTGCAAGGGGGGATGAAAAGTTGTTTGCATGGATCGCTATTTTTAGAGCTAGAAACTTAAAACTTATTTTTCAGGCCATTGATTCGATATAAATAAACGTGACATTCAAAGTTTATATAATTTGAAGTAAATAGGTATGGTACCCAAAAAACTATTCCACGCGGACGAAGTCGCGGGCACAGCTAGTTTATAATAATTTAGTTTCGAAAAATATAAAGTCCAATGCACTGCACTCGTACGTTTGCAATGTATTAGTTTCTGTTCATATGACGTCATAATAATGGCTGTTGTCGTTTTGGCGCGAATATTTTTTGTTTAACATTTTCCAGGGAATAAAAGTACCAGTTGACTATCAAATAGATACGAACATTTTAAAATTTATTTTAAAAGATGTAGAAAAGCAGTTATAAAATAGTAATAGTAACCATTTTTGGCTGTAATTCGTAAAAACATGTACCTGCGCAGGCGAAATGGTAATAATAATACTTGTTTTCATAATCCAAGTATTCTAACATAAAAAATGGGTTCAACAACCATTTTTTGCGAGTACAACTATATACATATACATTTGCTATTACACGTCAATATCCCATTTTGGACACGTGTATTACGTTGTATTACTCCCACGCGCATTTAGTCATTGAGTACTTGAAATCTGCCGATTCATCTACACGCCATTGTAATTTCGTAAAAATAATAATACTTATCTACTTATTTACATGCATAGTGTTGATTTTGCAATTTTTGTATCGCTGCCTTTGAAGGTCGACCCAAGGTCGACTGAAAATAATCATCCTACTGGTTATTGTGGATGCGACGGTTTGTGTAGATTGTGACACAAAATGACAATAATATTTTTAATACAGGCAAATACAAGAAGGGATTGGAGATGAAGTACGATAGTGACGCTAGCCTTGACATAAATATATATAACTTTGACCAAACTAGAGATCCGCACATGCGTACCTGGCAGGATAGAATAGTACGTGTTCGTGAACCATTTGTCGTAAGACGTAACTGAGGCACCAAAACGGTCAGATGGCGGGCGATATATCCAACTGAAACAGCGTGGCTCAAATGCAACAGGCCGGGGATGGGCAGCAGCATTCACATTGTGAAGCTACACTTAGCGATTGCCAAGTTTAATTATATCAGTAATTATTATAACGAAGCTTGGTATTTAATAATGAACTTTATTTTTCAATAGACCAGGTCGACTAGCAAGCATACAGTGCTCGTGATAGTAAGGGTCACTGCAGCCTATAGACGGTCGTAATATCACAAGGATATCACTAACGCCGACCTTGTGACATGAGGATATTATGCCACATTACCCAGTACATTCAATGCCTTTGTCGCCTGAAGCTACGTGGCAAGTTTGATCAAGAATTATAAATAATTGAATTTTTAGACTAGGTTGGCAAACAATATTAATAAACGAACAAACAAACATAGATATCACTAGCGCATTGCCAATCTTGTGACTTAAAGATATGTCAAATGTCATGTCACTACGTCTCTCACTCTTCCGAAACACAACTTATTTGGCTGCAGAAATATGTGAGAGACAGGCACCAATGCAGATGAACTTTTGTATTAGGAAATATGTTAATTAACTTAAATAAATAATCTTAATTCCCTGTTTACGTTGTAAGTTACGAATGCAACAACATTTCCTAAAGAAGTAGGTGCACCGAGTAGAATCGTACATAATTATATCAAACTTGATTTTAATACTAAGATAACTTATTATCTCGCTATATAATCATGTTTGTCTGCAACATAATATGCAGAAAAAGGGAATTAATTGTTTTAACTACACGAATGTACATGAAACTGAACAATGCTTGCCGTTTTTTGTATACAGCATACAGGTATACAATACAGCCCACCTAATTTACTTAACGCCTTGGACGCCTGCAACGCCTAATTACATACTGTTTGCTTACACTTTGGTATATTTACACACTTTCATATTCAATAATGTAGTCTCTGGCATTCTTAATAAAATTCGTGATGTCAGCACTACAATTTTTGCTGTAATAACAAGTTTTTTTACCTAGTGTTATAAGAAACCAGCAGCTTGCCCCGGCTTCGCACGGGTAATTACAAAAAATTCAACATTTTTAACTTGAATATTATTTTTTAGTGAAAAATTGATCTTTAATATTATTTTTAAAGATAAGGTTTAATGTTGTTGCATTTTAAATAGAAATTGGAGATGATTTTAATTATTTTCCATAAAAACTTCTAAGCTCCTATTTTGCACCCATAAAGAGTGAAATACAATAAACAATTTATTTAATATTTAATGAAATGAAAAATAATAAAATAAAAACGCTGTGCGTGACGGTGCACGATCTCAATTCGGAATCATTAAGGCTCAATCGGCCATCAACTCTCTGTACTATATTTTCCTATCCTTATCAAATTAATAATCGTGTCGATTATAATAATATATCGATAACTTTTGTTCTTTTACGGATTTCAACTCCTTTGTCTATATACCAATCTCGACTTACTTCTAATAAATGCAACGGACTTTATTACTATTATAATTAATAGAAGCATAATTTGTATGTATTTTATTCTTTACTAAATAGCTAGAATCGAGTATATTTGGTTTGCCCAATATACAAAAAAAAAATTCGTTATAAATTATTCGTATTATATTTAGAATCATTTTTCACTTTTTGGTTTGATGTGCTCGAAAATCATGTTGTTTTTTAACTATATTTATTTTTCACTTTTCTGTTGGATGAGGATAACGAGATAAACTTATCGAATTATTTTGTCACCGAATAATCCTCAATCTGTCCGTTTAGAACAGTTCAAAATCGAGTAAAAAAAGAGTCGGTTACGAACAAACACAAATATACATGAAACTAATAAAATCTTATTACAAAAAAACCTATATTTTGAATTTCACATTCAATAATTAAATACTTCTTAAGTGGTTACTTATAATTACTGCGTTCCTTTTATACCAAGATGCCATAATTATTCTAGAACAGTGTTCAGCAAGGAGCTTGCCGCAATGTATTAGTGTACCGATCACAAAAACACACATTTTATTACGTATTTATGTAGTTAGTAAATCCTTAGCTTTTTTCTTTTAGATGTATTTACATTACACACAAAGTACTTAGCATAAAAAGATTATGGAACTCATAGGCATGCTTATTTTATTTGGAAACTTTACTTCTGAAAGTGCTTATTCGTTGGAAAAATCAAACTAAAAAGGTAAATATTATGCTCTAAATCCGTTAAAAATAATTGAAATATTTTAATTTAATTAAATAAGTTTTATACTGTTCAGTCAATCGAAAGAATCTGAGCCTGTATTATAATTTTTTTACATAGTGAACAAGTAAATATTAGATTATAAAATATTTTAAAAAACAGCAATTTCATAGGTAAAGTCTTCACTGTACCTCCCAATACTCCGTGTCTAATCCTCACCAGTCTTACCTTTAGGGGGTCCGAAGAGGACCACGTCCATGGCTTTGAGAGCTAGTTTCTGTTTGTGAATGGGGTCCTTAATCCCCAGGACGTTGCTCAGGTACTGCATATTGTTCACAGCCAATCTTTGATCACAAAGTATATTTACGTTAATTATGTTCATTTATATACATCAGAGTGATTGATATTATAATTTGGTGCCAATTTTGATCTTATATAGATAATTTGTAAAATATATATCTACAATCACCATACATCTCACTAATAATTTAAACTTCGGGTTTGTATGGGTGATGGGTTTGTACAAGATGAAAGTTGACTCAAAGATTATTGACAATCTGGTTGAAAACATGTTCCCATGGGATAGACATGGCTTTTTATTGTACTCTACGGAAGAAGCACGAGTTTTTGCACAGATTAACTTTCGGAAAGCAACACACGACTTCTCCCCGGAATAACAAGAGTTCCTCCTGGATTAGAGTTAAAGTAAAGATCTCGAGGGCGGAAATCTGGTAACGTTACAAATTCGATAGTTATAGTTAATGTGAATCAATAGGTTTTACATTCAAATTAGAAGGATATAATCATTCACAGGTTTTTTGCAAACGGATTTTCTTAAAATTATCACCATTGTAATTCTCGATTATTGATCCTAACCTGTATCAATGTTTTTTCCAATATAATGTATTCTATAGTAATTTTTTGAGAAAAAATCAATCTTGGCTGAGGTTTACTATTTGTCTACTTTTCACTAATAAAAGTTTTATTGCATCTCTTTGTATTGTAACCCAATCCAAAAGATATGTTAATTTTATGTTTAAATTTAATTCTAATTAGTTTAATATTGTTTTACACGTTGTTTTCTCTTATATACCAATAAAATGATTTTCTTTGACAAATATTTCAGTCTTATTAAACAACAGTTTTCGATCAGCAATGTTGTGCTGTATTTATTATTATCTTCGAACAACGTACACATTAAGTCCATTAAAGGATTAAACCAAGTTTCTAATACATAAAATACCTAGGTAGGGTGGCCCCGGTGACTTTGTGTTGAAGGAACAGCGTCTTGTACTGAGGTAAGTCCACGGATTGTGACAGCCATTCTACTGTTTGCTCCACCGTCCAGTTGTGGACCTGAAAAACAGACAATATAAGTTTTTTTGTATATTTATAATATACAAACAAGTAAACTAGTCATCTGATGGCAAGTGATAAGCTTCGCTTATGTACACCTGCATCACTAGAGGAATCACAGGCGCGTTGCAAGCCTTTGCGAAAATAATAGACTCTGCTAATTAAGGTCCCTAAGTCGTAACGGTCAGGGAATAACGCCTCATCGATTTTATTCCATAGATCATTGAACCGGGGGTACTTTTAGAAATGTTGACTAAGCCTGAATGAACAGGTGTCGTGAGAGACGATTGAGGTACCGAAACCGATAGATGGCGGTGTAAATATTCGAAATAGCGTGGTTCAAATGCAACGCCCCGCTTTGTGATTGCCACCAAGCGCAGCAATTATGGGCATGATTCCCCGTTTTTTAGGGAAAGCCTATATCTAGCAGTGGCTGTTCTACGTCTGTTATAATGACTAAGAATTATCAAAGAAATACTTAAAAGTATATATGAACGATTGCGTAACCAGATAGCGAGTACAATAATAAACGAAAATATATAATATACAACAAAAATTGTACAATATAAACAAAACAATTATAATTCAACGATTTTTTGTTCACATGCCCGATGGTGCATGTGATCGTCAATCAAAATCTTGTGCGCCAAAGGCTTATATGATGATAAACGTGTTTTTTCAGTGTCTGGGTGTTGAATATTAAGTATTTAAATATTATATATGTGATTTATCTATTGTCTGACGTCCGTCACAAAAGCTTTAAGCGACTTATCTCAGAGTCAGGTCAATATAAGATGTAGTGTAAATTTGCGTGGATGTATTAATTAATTTTCATATATGAAACCCATACTAATATAATAAATGCAAAAGTCTGACGTTACGTTTGTTTAAAACGCTTTTTCAGTGTAACCAGTTAACCCGTTTGATTTAGATGATTTATTAAAAATTGGATAGCTAATATAAATATATTAATACAAATTTCATTTCTATATACAACTAGCGACCCGCCCCGTCTCCGCATAGGTACAATAAAGATAAAAAATGAAAAATAGTGGGTTATCTGTAAGAGATAGACATATACCACATTTAAGGTGTACATTTTTGCAGTATATAATTTTGATCTATCTCGTCGGGGTCAGCTAGCGTTTGCAATGTAATCGCAAAAAAATATGTTTATATACGACATCATTTTGGAAAACTCCAAAATTATCAGTGTTTCTCTACTATATTATGCATGTGTTATACATATAAACCATCCTCTTGAACCACTCTATCTTTTAAAAAAGACTGCATTAAAATCAGTTTAAAGTTCTAAGCATAGAAGTTATAAACTTCTTTGATTAAAAATAAGATTAAATATTTAATTAAGACGGCTTAAACATTATCAAAACGGAACGCTTAACCTGATCCCACTTATAATCTCGGAAAGGATCCTGTGGGATGAACTGCAGTCCGCTCGACGGGATCTCGGGCGGAAAGCAAAAGATACGTAAGGGAAGGTCACATAAAAGACAACTATTTAAAAAAAAAACTATTCAAACAAGATGAATCATATTCATTTGAACAATTCCAATGCGATTTTTTGAGTAGAGTATAAAGCAAACATCACATTTTTACTATTAGGAAGATAAACTACGGGATAATAACAATGAGCTAGTGCGCTGGCAATAACTTTCCACTATTTCAATTTAATGGCGGGAAACGCGTAAATCTTAGAAAATGCTGTGTTAAATAGAAATACACGGACATAATTACTCTTTCATTTTACAACTAGCTTAGTAATGAACATGTTAATACTCGTATGTTTACCTTTTGTTTTATTCATTACAAATTCAATGTTGACCTGATTCCGTGGTTTTACATATATAAAACTAATATCTATAAAATGAATCAACCGAATGTATGTACGCACATAACTCGAGAAAGAGAGCAATAAATTGGTTTTTTTATTATGATTAATGCAATCAGGAAGTTAGTTATTTTTGCATTATGGGTTTAAAATCTAAGAACAGGATCAATAGGATAACTTTTGACAATGTATAACCTGAAGATATCGGACCGGTGGAACAATATACTTAACACCAAAACCTTCATGGGGTAATTGTAAAAAAATAACAAAATATTCTAACTTTATAGTATCAATGTATTGCGTGTGATATTCACCTCGGATCTCAACCACGCCTCCCAAAGCTCCTTGACGGATATGTGCATGTCATCGTTGTGGTGGAACGCGCGCTGCCTCTTCTCGTACCCGCTGTCGTACTGCAGCTCTTCGCGGAGAAACTGAAAACATGAAAGTGGACTTTAGCGTGTAATATATAAAGCCTGGAACAGCTTAAGCTTAAATAACAATCCTTATGATATTACTGGAGATTTTAGCGTTTTTTGGATTTATCAGAAATGCACACGTTATCACCGTTTGTAAGAATTCATTATTCTGGATTTAGAATTAATTCATGATAAAATTAATATATTATATTCTTGAAGTGACCTCGAAATGTTTATTGTTCTGAAATACATTACTCAACTACCTTAGTAAGAAGTGACTTCGCAGTTTTCTATAGAAAACGGTCATTTAAGATCTATAATTGTAAATAGAATTTAGTATACACGAGTTTCTATTATATAAAATAAATTATATTTAGAAATCAAAATTATACTAAAGATGGAAATATCCAAAAACGAGAATATGCTCAAATCATCATCATCATCATCATCGGCCATTAAAAGTCCACTGCTGGATATAGGTCTCCCCAAGGAAGGGGGAATTATGCTCATAATTTATTGGCAATCGCAGAGCGTAGATTTGCGACGGGGATGCAGCTGCCCATCCCCGTCCTGTGGATTTAAACTACATTGTCATGGATGGATATACCGCCACCCGTCGGTTCTGGTACCTACGTTGCCGGTACCCCACAATTACAATAGTAACAATTTAATAAAACTGACAGAAATATGACAAAAAATTTCAAGATTTACCAAAGCGTGCAGGCTCATTCGATTTTACAAGAGAAATAAAAATACAGTGTTATACACGAGTATTCTGCTACTCGCACAAAGCCTGGGCGGTTGGCTAGCTAACGATAATTGAGAACTTCAATTAGTTCGTGCCAATGCCGAGGACAAAAGGTAAACTACCTAATTAAAAGCATATCAATGCACGTCTCAGACGGCACTGAAAAATACCCAAGGTCACATTTTTTAACAATCACGCAGTCGATTGTTTTGTTGACATGAGAAAAAAACTATTAAGACTTTTAGAGCAATCGCGTCGAATTTTGTTGTCTATATTTCGTGAGAATACCACAAATATTATAAACAAAATTATAATATTTTCCTAAAATAAAAGAATAACTTATCAACAAGTAATATGTTTAAATTGAGAAATAAAAAAAATCACCACTTATAATTTAACTAATCTACTGTTTAACGGATTTACCTCTCGGTTTATTTAACTTTTTTATTTAAATTTTTCATACAGGATATGATTTCACATATGATAACAAAAACATGGATTTATATCAGTAAAAATAATTATGAGATAAGAATGTAAATACGAGTACATGTTAAGAAAAAGATGGCTTTCGGAATACCTTAGGTGAGTCAATATAAAACTATACAAATATTTTCTTAATTAATAAATTATTAATGAAAATATATACGGAACCCGACATATACTATACAGAATACGTTAGGACGCACTTATTTTTGTGTTAATAAATCAACGGTCAGATTTAATTGGCGTAAGGGACATATGGGCAAACATTTCAATTAAAAGAAGATTAAATTCTAATAATTTTTGCAGCTTAAACATAATTAAAAATTTCAAATAATAAAGCCATAACAAATTAATTGTTTTATTTTCTTGTTTGTTCTTCCTGTAAACCTGCATACTGTTCCTTTACGATAATTGAATTTATGACCGTCGATATTGACACGAAAAATAAGTGCGTCCTAACGTATTCAACAAAATTTGGCAACCAAAGATCGCTATCCATTATATCAATCGTCGGGTATTCCTTGCCGACTAACCCACGTGTTCGGAGTACGCATGGAATACATTTTTTAATACACATAATGAGTTTGTGTCATCGTGTTATATTTAGAAACTAAAACATTTTGATTTATTGAGATAAATTGATTCATGGCGGCTTCTATTGCATTGCGAGTCAATGACACACGGACGCGAAAAAAGCTCGAATACAAACAGAAGTTTCAAAAATATGTAAAATTATAAAGTGCATTATCCTACTCAACTCCAGATAATCTATAAAGTGTTAATAATAATAAATTCACACAATATCTCATATTCATATCAGACTCCCTGAAAAGTCGCTTAAAGCACGTGTTGCAGACGTCAGACAACAGAGCAATTACAAATATAATAGTTAGAGACATATATTTAACACCAGACACAAAAGAAACACAAATATGATCAGACAAATATTTGACTTGGGTGGGAATCGAACTCACGACCTTTGGCATACAAGATAGGATCACTACCATCTGCGCCATCGGGTCCGTCGATAAAGTAGGCCACCAGAGCAATCTTCTATGAACGGAGCCGGGTAAAATTCCATACACAATTTCAATCGTTTAGTGTATGTAGTATCAAATTCCTCTTTGTATCCGTATTATGAAATCATTATTATCAAACTAGGTAGTAGTAGCTATAGACTTTAACGACCTTAACATCTGTATATGCTCAATCAATTAACCAAAAATACCAGAGCACGTTAAGTAATTCAAAATAGGCTTTATATTAATAATGTTAAGATACAATAATACTAACATCGTCACTCTCGCTAAGGTCCACGTTTCCATTGGCGTCGTCATCTAGCTGCCTATGGAGCTGCGTGATGGCTTCCAGTCCAGCGCGGTCTTGGAGGCACGACTGTTCATTGTGACATGCCTCCGCCAATACTGTAACAACATAACATAAATATTAATCCAAATTCGTTTTTGTTTATTACCACTGAACAGAGCACACTAGCTTATATCACGAAAAGACTACGGTTATATAGAGAAAATTCATCCAATGGCCTTAATTCGCCTGTTTTTTTTATTTTAACATGTAAGCATTTGTGATATTTTAGGCTTGAAGCTTGGTTAAAATCACTATTGCGGCTCAGAAAATTAAGTCACGTCCACAAACCAACACAGAAAAACTAGAAATAGAAGGATAAGTTAGCTTTCATGCTGATGATCGCGGGTGACTGAGGCGACTTAGATACCAGAACCGATAGATGACTGTATATCCATCCGATACCGCAGGGCAGGGATGGGCAGCTGCATCCCCGCTGCGTAGGTATTCCCAGCGGTTGCCACCGAGCCTGTTCAGTGTAGCAATAATTGTAAAAAACGTAGTGTAATTATAAAAAATCTTTAGGGAAGCCTTTGTCCAGCAGGGGATGTCTAACGGCTAATAATAACCTATACCAAGGTTATTATACCCGACAAACAAATAATCGGAAAATATTATCATTCATTTTTGATGGGCCCAATGACGCAAATTGTAGTGATATGTCTTGTGGGCCATAGATCATGGGTTCGATCCCCCCCACCCGGGACAAATATATAATGAATATTTGTGTCTAGGTGTGTACATATGTATTTAAGTATTATATTTGTGATTTGTCTGTTGTCTGATGTCTGTAACACAAATGCTTTAAGCGACTTATCTCGCAGTCAAGTCAATATATAAGGTCAGGAAAACTGCGCTGATTTGCCAAACTATTTCAACATCACGATGAAGCAGATTTTTAATTTCGAATAGGCCTCACTTAAGTAAAAACAATGAAGCATAAAAGGTTTCGTTCAACGACATACATATACAAAGTTTGCGTTCTTAATCAATTGTAGTTTTAAATTAAGGAGTTTCCATACTCGGTCTCTTTTAGGTCGAAGTTTGATGTGTATTCCATAATAAATAATACATAATTCTTGATGAGAACCATTCAACAATGATTATGTCAATCTGTAAATAAAATTAGCACAAAAGGAGACGGCTGAGTGTCATTTTTCATAAAAACTCACACAAGAAGTTCAGTCACATGTTTATTTAATTACTTTATTTCATTAACAAAGTGCCAAGTAGTACGTGTCTTATCTAGTTTTGAAACATTTATCGCCTATATTAATGTACAATGAATTTATATTTCCAAACAAAAGTCCTCCATACATTTGTCAGCAAAAGCATTGAAAGGGACTGTGACAAGTTGAAGAAACTGTCACCCAAAGGTCAGACATCATACGAAAATAATACCTCCGGCGAAAATAGCTCACTGGAAAAAATATTCACGAGTGTAGCCTGAAAATATTTGGTCACGTTTTCCCTCTGCATTGAAAAGTATATTTGTACCGAAAGTGCTAAATGGTTTGTATACTAAATTAGTTTAGGCTAATATTAAAACAAATTGATAATAGAATGTAAAAATACAACAAAGGTTATTTGCAATAGTCCGATACTTTAATTTAGAATACATCACATTGCTTTGTCCTATTACATTCTGATTGACATTAGACTACTCGAATTTCAAACCAATCACATTGACATAAGGTTGAAAACGATATATAATTGAAGTGACAATTCAAAACTGTAGGTTTATGCAGATCATTCAGAATTGAGATAAAAGAAAGAACTTCTATTTTTATAATAAACTAGCTGTGCCCTCGACTTAGTCCGCGCGCAGTAGTTTCTTTGGGCACCATGCCTTTTTACTTTAACTTATATAAACTTTAAATGTTATATTTATTTATATACATATATCAATAGCCTAAATAGCTTCTAGCTTTAACAATAGCGATACTTCCATACAACCTTATGAAATTTCATCCTAACTTTAGACCCCTTACAACTCTTATGTCAAATGCAAAAGTATGTCCTATGTCCTTTCTAAGGCTTTACATTATCTGTGTACCAAATTTCATTTAAATTGGTTCAGTAGTTTAGGCGTGATTGCGTGACAGACAGACACACTCAGTTACTTTCGGATTTTTAATATTATACTAAGGATAGTTGATATTTATACTGTGGGAATTATTTTTTTTAGCTTTTACAGTTTTGATGGAGTAATTAGTATTTGAAAAACGTGGCGTGATTTACTCTCAACTATTATGTTACTAATGTAGAGGGGGGGGGGGCAACAATTAAGTCTGCTTATTCGTGTGGTAGTGAAAGCTTTGAACCCAAAGTCATAAAGAGATTTCTTTAGGCTCATGGGAGTTGTTAAATATTATTTGGAGAGAAGCAGTGCAGATTATACTTTGTGTTACAAATACACTTGTGAATTAATGAATACTTTTATAAGTAGCAATAGACTGTATGGGCGTTTATTACTTAATATCCCTATCTTTGGCTCTTAATATCTTTATTTTTTCTAATGACTACAAATTAAAAATCAAAATAGCATAGACCAACAACTAACCAATCTTGCTTAATTGACGAAATCTTTAAAAACCGATTATGCCGTAGAGCGAATTTCGGGGCAAAATTTAAATTAAGAAATAGGGCAATGTATTTACTTTATACACAAAAATAGCTATTAACAAGAAAATAAAGTAATGTATTAACTGCTAGTGCCTAATATAGAAATTTAACCAGTATTTAATTTATAGACTTCAATTCCTAAAACCCATCAATCTGCATTGGAACTCCATGTTGGGTCCAAATATTACTAAATGTGATCAGATCAAGATGTGATGTGATCTCCATGTGTAAACAAAACGCATAATCTATACTAATATTATAAAGCAGAGGTGTTTGTTTAAACGCGCTAATCTCAGGGTCTACTGGTCCGATTTGAATAATCCTTTTTTTGTGGGATAGTCCATTTATAGAGGAAGGCTTTAGGCTATATAACATTACGCTGAGACCAATAGGAGCGAAGCGTCAGTAAGAAATGTTGCAAATGTTTTAAAATCCTTATTTTTTTACATATTATTTTAAAAAAAATATTATTTACGATTGTACAATAACATAAACCAACGTGAGCAATCAAAATATAATCTCGATAGAGTTTCCGTCAACCACGCGAACTAAGTCGCGGGCACAGCTAGTTAAAGTAGATAAATGTAAATATCATTAATAATAATAATAATTCTTTATTTTCTTCTCTTACACAGAGAATCACAAAATGCTTTAACTATAAACTTATTACAATATAGTCTATGACTGGCATCCGTACTAGGAAAACCCTGTATGACAGATCAATCAAAACTTATTTGTTACGTCTATTGTCTATGCAGCTATAAGGACAATATATATGTAAGAACATGTCAAAACCGATGTTTACAAGAGAGCAGAAATTAAAAAAAATATTGCTTTCAAAAAAGATCTAATAAACATTATAAATAACTTTTATAGTTTTTTTAGCACAATAAATCTTGCTCTAAAAATCTATAGGATTTGTGCAAGCTGTTACTCCACCAGGATGTATGAACAACATGATAAGCTTAACTAGGAAGCACATGACGGGCCCGATGGCGGAGATGGTAGTGATCCTGTCTTGTGCACCAGGGGTCGTGGGTTCGATTCCCACCATGAGCAAATATTTATATGATGATATTTGTGTTTGCTCTGTGTATGGGTGTAAAATATATGTATTTAAGTAGTATATTTGTGATTCCTTTGTTGTCTGGCGTCCGTAACACAAGTGCTTTAAGCGACTTACCACGGAGTCAGGTCAATGTATGAGATGTTGTGGGAATTTATTATTATTATTATTATTATTACTTAATTCATTATGTTATGCTGCAAACGTTCGTTTTTGACGTGACCTTTTACCATGAAAAGTATCCGTTTTGTTGTAGATGACAGATTTATTTATCAACTGCGTTTTAGGGTCGCAAGTTTGTTAATAGACAAAAAAAAACCGGTCGGCGATAAATACATTGTGTAGGTGGGCAAGCAATGATAAGAGCTAGCGAGTTGTTATTGTGTAAGCAGATAAAGGCTTAGGGTGACCTTCCACTAAAGCTGTGCCAGGGAAATTTGTAATGACCGAGATAAGTAATTATCCAATTTACATATTATAGTATGAAATATTTGATGTCGTCCTGTTTTGGCCAGAATAAGAAACAGTCCATAATATGATGTGAACTATATGTCTGTTTTTCTTAAAGATAGCGAGATTAAAAATAGCTTTTAGACAGAGACAAATCTACGATTTTTTTTTAAATGATGTGAGTATGATACTTATCATGAATGCAGTATCAAGACATTTTATATTATTACATTATAAATTAGTTAGAAATCGACAGTTTAATAATAATACGGGAGCAACTTGCTTACTAACGCGTTGCCAACCTTGTGACTTGGTGATATTATGCCACATTACTCAGTAAATTTACTGGCTCTCTCTCCCTTGAGGCCGGAACACAGCAATGCAAACACTACTATTTAGCGGTAGAAATAGGTGAGAGTGAGGTTCCGATGCAGACGGTCTTTTGTATGAGGTCTACCTCATGTATTTACTTTAAAATTGTTTGTTGGCATACATTAACAAATAGTATATTTAAGAAATGTAAATCTGTTAATACTGTATACATTTCTTTAATATACACACAAAATCATCTTCTGATGAGTGGCAAGCGTACCTTATATAGAACTAGCCTAAATGTTTATTTACCATGCAATCAAAATCATGATTAACAAAAATATGAAAGGTTAAGTAACTCAACAGGAACAAAGTATGTGTCGCGATCTATTATATTTTTTATATTTGATTACATAAAAAGTTTAAAGACAGCAAATAAAAGAGTAGACAAAGAGAAACACATACATAACCAATATTGAGATACATTTACATGCGTAATAAAATATCCCATTCCAACTCAAATATCTAAACGATGTCAAATACTAAATAGAAAATGAATATAGACCTATAAGACTGGTTATACAACCAGGAAATGAATCTCTTGATCTAAATCCAAAGCCGTACCGTTCTAGTCAAAACGTCAGTTTTTTGCTTCGCTGGCTATATGCTCTGCCCTCTTGTATAATTGTACTTAATTCTTTTATAAGGCAAGCCTTGAGAACAAACAATACAGGATAAATACAGAATACCAAATCGCACATCGCATAGCTCAAAGATCCAACAATTTCCAAATATATAGTGTACATCAGAAATAATATACATATTCAGGAAGCGATGAAAGTTGGCACACAATGTGCTCCAGAAAACTGATTAAGTTCTAGATGGAAGCAATATCACTGGACACGAAAAATGGGGACACATAAAAAGAAACGGTGTGTGTTTGCATAGTTTATTCATGCTTCATTTATGCCTAGTTTTGCTAGGTCAACGTTTTATTAACACAAATCCCAACACGTGTATGAATTGAACAAAATATCTGAATCGAAGTTTGACATTCGGCTATCGTCGCATTAAAACATTGATTTATTAGAAATATGTCATATTGATTTTATTAGAAAATAAATATGAAATATTTCTAATATTGAAATCAATGAAGAGATATATACAGACTTATCTGTATATATCTCTTCTTCATTAATTTCTTATACTAATTAACTCTTAAGTTTACAAACTTGTTACGACGTAGGTATTATTTACAAAACTTATAATGAACAGTCATAGTTAAGCTACTCTTAAAAATATTGTAAGAAGCGATTATGCAAAATTATTATATATAGACAACATATTGAGCGACAATCTTTTGTTAATATTTATGTTTACTAGTAAAGTACATGAAAATGTCGCATGAATACTTCAGAGCGATCAACTAAATTTGTGCTGCATGTAATAGCTGCAACTACAGCAAATCGTCATAAGATCGAGTTCAGCAAAATAACGTTAAAATTAATTTGTCTACTTATTTTAGCAGTTCCTGATTTCCGTTTATTCTTATTCCCCGTATCTTCGGAAAGGACTAAAGTGCTCGCCTCTTGATCGAGATATATAAGGACCGAAACAAGTGAACATCAGGCGTGTCTGTGTGCCCTCATGTGATATAGATTTATAGCAGTACTACAATAAAAGAATATCAACGATTATTTCAAATTCAAAATATATTTTAATCTACACTGCGGTCACTAAATGCAACTCAAGAAAGATCCTGCAATAAAAACTGATGGTGAATGGGGTCCCAATGCAGCTTATTCATTCATTAATATGTATATGTATATATCATACATTTATGATATCTAACAAGCCATATACAATCCGGTTTTAAAAAAAACGCATTTAATTAATAATACTAGTACTGGAGTAGAATACTACAGGCACATATAACAGCTGTTACTAGCATCTCATAATTCAATCAACAGTGTACTATTTATGTCAAGACGAGGGGAAGGTTATTGGTGCAGGTGATTTCAATGTAGCTCGAACCGTTACCGGAATACATGCATACTTTAAACATATACAAACCAAGTGTTTCATGTAAGCGTTACGTAAAATATATTTATTCAAATGTCTTGCATTACTATCATTTCTAGTGCAATGTTAAACGTACAAAATACATACTTTGTTTACATGCTTAAATTTTAGGAAGAAATATTATTTTATTGCGTATTTTTTTCACAAAACTAACACAAATACCCAGTAATATAGCTTAAGAATGGTGAAAGAAATTACTAAAATCCGTCGAGTAGTTTTTGAATTAAATCGTATTAAACAAACAATTACTTAAAGGTTTTTCCTTTGTAATATTTGTATAGATAAATATAGCAGGCAAGTCTAGTGGTGCACGACTCATGACGTCCCTGATATCGCAGCCATGAGTCGAGGTGGAGGTCATGTTTGTTTATCTGTTACTTATTCCAACTTGCGATAGTTGCTAACTCCCGATATGGCGTTCAGACCACCTAGTTAATACATTTATAGTTCATGTAAATTCCATTTATATAAAAGGTGTTTAGTGCAGTTTGAAATTATAATAATTAAGATAGGCCGCTGAAATCATTTGTGTTACGGACATCAAACAACTATGAACCAAGGCCATGCCACACATCCCTGTTTGACACCTCTATAGATGTCAAACCATTCAGTGTAGGGGCCGTTTATTCTAAGCAAGCAGCACGAAAAGAGATTGTTGTAGGGATTCGAAAATAAAAAATAAAAATTCACCATATAAACCTTTGCGCGCAAGATAGGATCAGTGCTATCAGCGTTATTGAGCTCGTCGTAATTAAATTAAATATTAAGATTAAAGTATGATTTTTAAATATAATACCATCTAAACATCTGCTTTTACGATTGTATTACTTCTGCAATCGGTAGTTATTATTAATTTAATCATGTCCACACGTAACAGAAATAAATACTTAGGAATACCTACCAGTTGAACTAGATATTTAATAAGTGGGCGAGCCTTACTCTTGCGATAGACCTGATATTAAGGTCGTCTACATTGGTACCTAACTCTCACCTATTCCTGCCGCCCGATACTAGTGTTCTGAACGCTGTAAGAGTTTGATTGGAGAGGCAGAAAAAATAATAAGTACTAAAAAATACTAACTAATGTGACATAATATATTTTGTCACAAGATTATTAGCAAAGCGCTTGTGATATCCTTGAGATATAACGAGCGTCTAACGGCTGTAGGAACGCTTAATATCACAATAAACTTGACTTGCAGTCAATTTCAATCAGTCAAAAAAAGGCCCGAGGCGGACGAAGAGTTGATTCCGTAAGAGATTCTCCTAAATGAGGAGGATAGACCGTACTATAGGGTATACCAACCAGTAAGCAAAGCTCAGACTTCTTGGGAAAGCTAAGCAGCTTTGCCAAGCGGGACTCGCTTGACCTATTCGGTGCACTAGGTCTTCAAAAGATAAGGCCAGACAAAAAAATATACTGAATACGTCACTGCTTCTAATAATATATTAAAAGGGAATAATGAAGAATAGGATAGGTCTACTTACATTTTTATTTAAGTTCACGACAAACAAACTGTTTACGGAAACATGAAAACAAATAAAGAAATAAGTACATCCTGTTATTAAAGATATTTTTAAAGCTTATTACTGCAAACTCGGTAGATACTTGCACCAAAAACAAGTGTTGTCAGAAAGACTTGTTTATTTTCCTCCCAATACTAGTACATACTTAGAATTTCGGCTGTTCTAGAGAAAAGTCTGTTGACTTTAATGACGAGCATTAAACATAATGACCATGCTAATATCTAGAAACCTTGAAGATATCGTGTCTCGGTTATAAATGTACAAATAGCTTAATTATTTGCAAATACCGCAATACTATCGGAACTTGACTTAGAAATTGGCTTTATGCTTTTTGTTATTGCTGCTCTTTTGGTGTGTAATTGATATGAATATTAATAATGATATCAAATAGATACAAATACAAGACATTATCGACAATATCCCGCCGGGGTGTGTAGTGTGTTTTTACTCATCCATACACTCCACTTTTTTTCTACGTTCATCATTACAGCCATTGGAAGTCCACTGCTGGACATAGGCCTCCCCGAAAAATTTGGAATTTTTGCTCATAATTGCTGCACTGGGCAAGCGTGTTGGCAATCGCAGAGCGCAATTATCGCGACGGGGATGCTGCTGCCCATCTCCACTCTATGCACTTGAGCTACACTGTCTCGGATGGATATACCGCCATCTTTCAGTTCTGATACCTTAGTCGCCTCTTACGACACCTGGTACAGAGGGGGATACTATTCTACTTTGCTGGTACCTCCAGGTGTTAAGTTTGTGTGCAATGTGATAATGTTTTTGCGAGACGTTTAAGACAAACTATTCAATAACATTCGACGGATTAGATTAATTCAAATTAATTACCGTAACTCTACATACATTATAAATCTATCAGTGTCTTTGTTACGCTTCTACAACAACCTATCATCGTGAAATTATGTACTCACAGTATCGGGAGTGCAAAGACATACATTATTTTTTAATTATACACAAGAAATATGTAAGTCAATACAGTTTTTTAAGTTTAGCAACATCTATTTTTGTTTTGCTTCTATATTATTTATCGTTATTTAAAAAAAAACGAAACAGTTGTTTCGAAACCTTTGAAATTTAAAACTAGATGGAATTCGTCCAACAATACCAAAACCATACAATAGTCTAATTTAGCGGAAGTGCGTGTTTCGAAGTAGATAGTTTTTTTGTTTGCGTCTAGTTAGGTATAATATTCAATTCTCTTTTATCAATAAAATATTTATAATTACACCTCAACTTGAACTGAAATATATAGAAACGAGAGATTTATAATCCTACTACCTGACCCGACAGACGTCTTGTCTTAACTAACACTATTCGTTTACCGAAAAAAAGTAAGTATGCTGTATCAATATTCTGGTGTACAATAACAAACTATTTTATTATCATTCAATAGTTATTGCTGTTCAATTTTTGAATGTTTAAAATTGGCTGATAGTCCTGAGACAATGAATACAACCCAACCCATAAAACAGTGCCGTTATCGTCTGATAGATCTTTGGGAATTTTGCCCATATTTGCCGCGCTGGGCAAGCATGTTGGGAATAGTAGAGCGCAGCTTTCGCGACGGGGATGTGGCTGCCCACACCCGCCCCGTGCATTGAAACTGCACTGTTTCGGATGCCACCATCTGTCAATGCTGGAACTTTAGTCGCCTCTTATGACTCCTGGTCCAGGGAGAAGTACTATTCTACGGCTTGCAGTGAAATTAATTTAAAAAAAATAACGCTATCGGATTTCAGTACGAGTATTGGTGAGATGACTCGTTTGTTTATCTTCCCCTTGGCAATGAACGAATGGCTTGTGGTAGGACTTCCGTTTCACAAATATCGCTGTACCCTGACCCAAGTCCTATATACTCCATAACAAATAGCCTCAGAAAAAATGCACTGCCACATATTCTGTGGGATTAACCGTTAATTACTTATTAATTAAGCTTCTCCCAACTATACTACAGTAAAACTATTTATTGTACTAGACGACCTTTATGGCAGTCCGCGATATTGATGCGCGGGAGTTGATTCACACGCCTCTGCCAACGCACCGTACGCGGATGTTGTCAACGAACTGTTTGGAATGCTCTTATGTCTGTCCTGTCTGTCAATATTGATTATGAATATTGGTTAGATGCTTGTATGACTTGGGCGAAAGGAATATATCAGACGATAACGGTACAGTTTTATGGACACTACAGTTGTATTAATTTTATCAGTAGTATGAGCTAATTTTAAACATTCTAGAATAGAACAGCAAAAACAATTGAATGATATTAAATACTTTATTGTTGTACATTATAGTCACGATACAAGAGTCCAACATTTTTTTCGAGGGCTGACGGCTATCGCTCCTCGTCGGGTCGCGTAAGCCAATTTCTTTACAGGTAACTTTTAGATGAAGAAATGTTAATAAGTTCGGCAGTTATGTAGCTAATAAAAAATTTGAGTAGATACTACTAGTTAATACTGCTTCACCACCTTTATTTTTATATTACTAGCTGACACGACAGACGTTGTCCTGTACTCAATCGAGATAAAATATTATGTCTCTAACTCTGTGCATCAAACTGTACACAGTTAGCAAACAATTAGTAAAAATATATTTAATTTATCTTTACAATAATAATAATATTTATATATACAGACACACACACACACACTACATCTGTACATATATATTTCTACGATACAGGCTTGTCCTAGTGTGGCAACCATCGACAATCGTATTAATAATGTATTTTTTTTGTTTAAATAAATTCTATATTTATTTATAGATTTATTATTCGAAAGATACGCTTCATGTATACTAAAGGTTAATTTCAAGTCAATTACATGTGAAATCAACGTAAGATATTGTTGTGTGACCTTTCACGTCATAGAAATCAAAATACAGGGTCAGGTTAACAATCAATCTTGTTTTTGCATTCTAATGACTTGTTATTCAGGTTATATTACGCTTACGAAGACGTGAATTTCTTTTTTCTTCCAAATACCGACCAGGTATTTAGTAAAAAGTTAACTTAAAAGTTCTCTTGTTAGAAACTTAACAATTAGCACCTATATTGCCATCAAAACGCAATCGCCATCGTGTCCTTAAGCAATTGCTATATCATCGAATCAATTGACGTTGTAAATTCAACCGGGCCACAGCAGTATTAACTGTGACCGCTCCAAAGATCAAAGTATCCATTGCACAACTGGGACCACAAATAAATCCAGTAGGACGAGATGACCAAGTCCAGGCGTCAGGTCGTCATTTAACTCCCCCTCTATTGGGATCAATTAGACTGCGGTGACGCAACGCGTTCGCAAGTCCACAGCAATAGGACGACTATTTGTTTACGCGCGCTCATTGTTTAAAATGTTGTCAGCTTTGATTGTTGCCATCACAGAATTATTTTGTTTGTAACATTGCCTTCTCTTAAAGGGATCGAGAATTTACCTTTAACGTTTGAATAAAGAATCACTTTAATTGTATTTTTATAAGATTGTTTTTTTTGTATTTGCACACTAGTTTTAAAAATATGAAATCGATTTGGGCACGTATAAAGCTATGAGCACTTTGCAATCTTATAGTTCCCGCAGGACGCGTTAAAAAGTGACGTCGACGTGGAAGAAATCTAGTATTATAATTGAGAAAGCGTGTGTCTGATCAGTGTCTCCATTTTTTACGCTTTCACCGCTCAAGCAGTGATGCAATTTTGATGATTTTTTACATGTGGAATAATTCTAAGGAAGAACGTCAACTACTTTTGATTCCGAAAAGGTAACACAAGCAAAATATACGGGCATTTTTTAAGAATGGCATATTGAGACTAGCACGCACGACAAAAATCTCTTGTGGAACGCGCCATAAAAAGACGAGCAGACGGAAAGCATAATATTAAACGTACCACAAAATTATAAATGCGAAAGCAGTTATTAATCTAAGGGGTTTATGCATATTTATTTTATTATATGTATTTACTAAAAAAAATCTATTCTCGGCGGGTCTAAGTATTTGTAGACGTTATTTACAAAATTAGTAAAAACCTACGTGACTACTAAGGTCTCGGCAGCACAACGATAGTGCAGATCCCCATCAAAGAAAAGATGCAGGTTCGAGTCCCGCCTAAAGCTCAAGACAATTTAATTTTTTCTAGCAAATATCATCTTTAATACAAAAACAGTGTTTTTCAACGGCCACCCGGCCTTCTTTAATAAGTATCTGGGTTATCTACAATCTTGTAAACAGATGCGAAAACGTGAGTCAGATCTGATGCAGCCGGTTCCAATAAGGAGGTATTAATAGCTGACCACACAGGTAACAATCGACAGTTACACAATCTCCTATTGCTTTGTGCCATCAACTACAATAAATTGTATTGTAATGGTCACGACGGATTAGTTCTAGACTAGACTAGACTGTTCATCTGCAAAGAGGCACATTGTTACTTAATGTTTGTACCGTCAAATACCAGAGTTCTAGATAGCAATTGACATTATAAAGCCTCAGGTATTGACGAATATTTTTAGTCGTTTTACGTCATCATATCAGCAGCTTTTGAACATAGGCCTTATGAAGAAGAAAGGGTAGGCCTAAAGGCCCCCAAGAAAGGGACAATTTTGCCCTTAGTTGCCGCGATGGGTAAGCGTGGTTGCCACCACGCTTACCCATCGGAGAGTAGCGTTGCAACGAGTATGCTGTTGCCCATCTCAGGCATGTGCAATTAGCTAGATACGCTGTTCCTGGTGAATATACCTCCACCTGTCAGTTCGAGTACCTAAGCCTAGCCTTTTAAAGGAATCGGTGCTATTTTACTTAGCGTTTTCCCCGCGACTACTTTTGAACCAACACACGTGATAAAAGTACTTTGTAGTAAATCCATAAATGTTAGAAAGTATAACACACACGATTTGGGAAGGATCTAAGTATTTATTAAGTCTTTTATGGGGTCAAGGTGTATGTGATGTAGTTTCAGATTAATTAATATTGTTATACGTAATTATAATAATCAACAATGCAGTGACAAATTGTGTTCGACGAATCAGTTATTTTAATAACAGGATAGCTTAGAACAGCTCATTTATTATGAAACGGTGCGATGTTACGTAACTGAGTGGCCAAAGTTATTCATAAAATAATAATTTAAATTGGTGTTTGAACACGAACAATTCTATAAATTCACGTCAAACATATTATGATTTTTAAATGACCCCACAAAATTATTATTTGCCAAGCAAATTGCAGATCAGTGACCCACAATCACGGCCTTTGACGATTCAATGTCATTGCCAATAGCAATACAGAACAGCGCACAATTTGAATAAATGAATTGGCAGAAATTTAAATATTTTCGCTACAATCTCTAAATAGAAGATGATTATGCTGTAACATTCACTCACAATACACAGACGAATCACAGTCAAATATGTGAGGAAGCATTTAGTGTGTTTAACACAACATGAATAAGGAAAAATAATGTGCGAGCGAATCAACCTTGATTTGATGGACAAATTCGTCACAAATCGCAAAGCGAATTTAACTTCCACCTAGATTTTTATCCTGTTGTAATACAGAGTATTATTAACAATTTACTGTATATCACCAAAATCAGTTTAGTCTTAATAGTTTATTTTGGTTTATTTTATATTTTATTTTAAATAAATAAAACAAACAAGAAACTAAAATATTATAAAATATTAAGACACCTGGAATTTTCACGCTGAGACTTCATTTGATATCGCGTCCCGCGGAAACTTAAGCATGATAAAAAGTAGTCCATTCCTGGAATTTAACATACTTCCGAACCAAATTTTATCAAAATCGACTCACTAGTTAATCCGTGAAAGCGTAACATTTTATATTAGGAATAAATAAAGATATTTTATTCGCACTTATATTAGGAATGAGGACAGATGTTTGCATTTAAGGACAAATGTTAATTTCTTTTACATTGTGTGATTGTAAATCATGTCATCGTGATTCTGTTATTACCAATTATTAACATCCGTCTTCCTTAATGGGATAAATTGGTTCGATATCCTCATTGATGCATCTTTTTATGAGAAACAGCATTATCGTTTTAATTATTAATGTTGGATGAGGAAAAGAAATATCAACGTCGTAACTGATTCTTGACCTATTAACAATGAATCTCGAAAGTCCCAATGTCTCGAAAGACCAACTGCTAATAGAGACCAAACTAGGTATATACACTATGAAAACTGGAGTCGAAACGTTTTTTTTCTATATGACTACATACATAAAAAAAGCTTCGACAAACAAACGTAAGGTTAGTGTGATAGTAAGCTTCACATTGTTATAATATTATCGTTATTATTATTATAACTTTGTGATATTATGTCACCTTACCAGTAATTTGACTTCCTCTCTCACCCTTCAGAATGGAACATGGATACATAAACACTACTAATTGGCGGTAGACGTAGCTGAGAGTGAGGTACCAATTCAGACGACCTTTGTATCAGGTCTACCTCTAATGAGGTAAGCTTAGATGATAATCAAAGAAAGCGCAGACAAAATACGCAAGTATGCTTATTATTAGGGTACGATAGGTAGATGCCAAGGAATTAATCAAGCAATCGGTGCCGCGCGCCAAACGCTGTTTACGTTTATGACAAATAGTCAACAATATTGCGAATTTTCGCCACTTCCTTAGTACTCAATCATCGTTTCCTATGTATGAATGAAGGTAACGCTCGAACAAAATATTCGAAGTTTAACGGTAATTTTAGATACTAACACCAACAAACAAGCCTAGCAGCAAACGCGTGGCGAAGACAGTAAGTAACACGTTATCGTACATTCTGAAACGTTCCAGACATCGATTTGAATGTCCGATAGCTTATCTGTAACTGACTAAGTAGCTGAAACCGTTTAAGAAACCAAATAGTGTAGCCACGGCTTAATAACGATATACAGGTACACATAAAACATATTTGTAATTGGATGAACAATGCACCATCATTTCAGTCATACATGCACCCTAATAAATTACGATCACGTGTAAACCCTCTTTATATCACGGATGTCGCAAAGTGCACGCCTATAGTTCTAAAATAAGACCAAGACTCGACTCGGTCTCGCGCTCGACCGTCTGTTATCGATAATATATTTTGGTGAGTCATTACGCCGTCTATCCGAGACCATGATCAGATAAGACCAGGCCACTTTGTGACTATGGGAGGTCTACTTACACACGATGTACATGCACGAAGACATGCATGTGCATGTAAATTTTGACACTTTTTGTATTATACCTCCTCCTCCTATGTGCCCTTTGGTGTTATGAACATAATCATGTAGCTAATAGCCTTCGTTATACCTCAAAGCCTAAAGATCTAGTACCTAATTATGCTTGTGACGGACAACTACATCAATTAAACGCTTTTATTTTTTTTATCAAGTTCACGATCATAGTCGTAAATTGTTTTCACATATTTATATGTATTACGTAAAGCATAAATCGATCATCGAAGTGTCGAATTCTTTTAGTTACCAAAGCCGCTGCAAACGTCGTGGTAGTGCAATAAAACAAGTTTTGACATATACTCTTTTATGTGGAATCGAATCAGATTTTTACAGAACGTTTCTATTCTATCGATACTTGGATATTATTCTTACCATAGTCTTTGAACAGCAATAAAATCGAAAGCAAAAAATACGCTATTCAGATTTTTACTACGAGGAAACGTTAAACAGATGCTGCTATCATTCTAGACCTTGTACAAACAGTTTTATAGAAATCTAAATATTGACAATGAAATCAAAAATGTTTACTAAACAATGGTGAAGCCGATCACGCATTCTTTTAATTGTATAAATATCTGATCAATTTAGATCAAAAAAGTTTTTTAGAATGCTATAGCATCATTTTATGTACATTCCCCGAGTTATGTTAAATACTTTATTGCGTTAATCCATTATCGTAAATTATTTTGTTAACGAAACAGCTGGAAGTTTCAATGTTTCCTTGACCCTGAGTATCATACATAAATTTTCAATTCATACTTATAATATAAATTGAAAAGTGTGCCTGTGTGTTACCTTTTCACGACTAAACAGATGGTTGGATCTATTGTTACATTAATAGTGGGTAGCTTGATCCTTTAAGATACTCGACCTAGGATACTATAATTGCGGGAAAGTTCGTGCGTTTAAGCAATATTTGGTGAAGTTGACACGGACAAAGTCACGGCCGAAAAGCTAGTTTATTGTTAATACTTTCGATTACTATAGATATATAATAATTTAATATTTTTGTTGTATTTTGCATGTGGAAGTGAAAGAAAGAATCACCATGCAAATGTTGCCTGGTTTTCTACCTCCAGTCTCAACATAATAACGAAGGGTCATCATCATCACGTCAGCTGTAGGACGTCTACAGCTGGACTTAGTCCTATCAACATTTTTACAATTGGATCAATCAAATTAAGCTCTAGGCAGGCAAGGTGGCATTCACAGAGCGTAACTTCACGACGAGAACTCTGCTACGTTTCTGCATACATGGTACAGAATGAAGCAAATAATAATTCTACTCTAAATGTCATATCATGCGAAAAGGTAAGATCTTCAGCGGAGTCGGCAGAATGTACTGCGACTAAACAATTACATACTTACTTAACTTTATAACAAGTTGGGCATCTTTAAGACGTGTATAAGTCCATATAAAATACGGCGTTGTCAAGTCATACGAGGTCTTTCCTCGAAAGGTCCGGTCAAGGTGAACAAACTCTTAATATGGATGTTATAAGCTATATTTTAAAAATAACGGGTAACGATGCAAATTTCGGTTTGCTGCGAGTTTAAGTTGAATAAAATACTATCAAGTTCCATTGAAGAGGCGGAAAGAATTCGGGACAAACGATTAATCTAAAAATAATTGAACACGCTAGCGATTTAGTATGAGCTAGTGTAGATTGGTCTAGTGGAAAATTTTATGAAACAATTGTACTGGAGTACAAGCATCTTAAATGATTGGTAGATTATATTAATCAAACATAGCATAAGCAAAGTGTCTTAAAATTGTACCTACTTACTACTGCTTCATAAATTGTCGGTTTACCATATTGATTGTCGTTTTCAATTTGCCGAATTGCAAATACACAGAATATCAACTAAATTATTTATTTAATTTAACATAATAGAATAATAAAACCACACAAAAGTTTTGATTAAGTAGTGAAATTCAGGGAGTTCCGTATTCACGCATCGAGAGTTCCGTACAATTCGTAGTGATCTAATGTTTGTTCCTGAAGGATCCAGTTTAGAATTTATTTAGCGCTATGTACAGTTTTCTGATTTTTTACCTTTAGTACTCTACACGAATTAATTTGAGTGATGAGTTGAGACATCTTAACAAGCACAAACAGCCTTAGTTTTTGCTTGTGTTGATTTTTCACAGCTTTACAATTTAATTCCACTTTAAGACCTCTACAAGTTACTGGAGAAAAGAAAAGATTACTGGGACATATAGTGTAATATAATACCTACAATAATTTTGTGGTGAGGAACCCTAAGTTATAATAGGCAGTTTTAAATGCACCATACATTTTTCCAAATAATGAGAATGAATGAATAAAACTAGATGTTAAAATCTAATCTTGGATAACCTGTTATTACTCAGAAGTTCTCCTTAATAAGGAGAATGTCTGTGCACACAATCTGATAAGCAAACAGTTGTCTCTAGATTTGTTTGTTCATAACATTTGTGCTGAATACATAATTTGAGGCATGTATTGGGTGGTAAAAATATCAATAATGTGCAGATTTCAGTTAATTTTTAACAGATATCTTGCCTTACTAACATTATTAGTATTTTATATATTAATTCCATCCATTCAATAATGGTACTGTAGTCAACAAAGTAGCAGTTCAATAACATTATTAATAACACCATGAAAATAAATGTAGCCTCAAAAATTTTCAGAGTATCGAGTTTATAGAGTACACATTATCCTATCATAAGGAAATTGTTACTCAACACTGCCATATTTTTTACACAGATTAAACATCTAAACTGTATCAGTTCTAGTTCTGCCATCTAGAGAAAATATTATAAAACTAAGTCTGGCCACTATGGCATGACCCACTGCAGATATTTTTTACAATAAAAATACAAATTCCACACAGCAAAATTATGAGTAAGGCTCCATATCTAATGGTTATATATCTACAGGTTTTCTACTTGAGCAAATCTAGGTATCATTAGAGGGATTTTAATATTTAATAGAGAAACAAGTATATTTTTTTTATTAGAAACTATATATATTGATTATATCTTTTACAGGAAAAATATTAATTCAAGATACAGTAGGTACTGAAGTTGTGTAATAGTTATTAATTGCTTACAAAGTCAGATTAATGTAACACTCTAACAACAAACACAGCTACACTGTTGGACAAATTCCAAGCTATATTAAATCAGCTAATGAGCTTCTGTCTTATTCATATATAGTAAGCACTTTAGTAGTTCCTTCTTATACATTGTGTCCTATTGTTTATATTAGTTGTGTAGTGTGTAGTTAGTTTTAGACATGATAAGACATTGAGATACTACTTATTTATGATTTTATGGGCCTAATAAGAATAACTATTCAATTATTTGACAACAATCAAATTCCAACAAGCAAGCCTAATAAGATTCTAAGAGGTAGAATTATCTACATGAATGGAAAATACTAAATATTTTAATTTATTTATTATGCAATGAGTTTGTAAGCAAGTATACAGTTCACATACCATAATAGATAATGTATATTGTCATAATAGATAATGGATATTGCAACACTACCAACATATCACTAGCTTTGCCATCTATATCAAATACACTATATCACATAATTCAAGAAATTTCACTACTTGCCCTATACTTCAAGGCAACACACAAGATTGTGAGCCCTGCTTAATATAATGCTTTATTAATATAATGACCTATTTTCATAAACATTTATAAAAGCAAAATAATAAAATTTATAACATATTAGCCAATCACTTATCTATTTATTTAAAAAATGCACTAACAAGTTTTTATACTTTAGCAAGCAAAGAGAAGGCAAATACTATGTGCTATTAAAGTTATTAGAATAAAGCACCAACTTCTAGCAAACAACTAGAAAACATGAAATTTATTCTTGGGGTTACAATGTTCGTCTTGTTATACATTTTGTAATAAAAATCTTAATAATTGAATGCACTTGGCAGTATTCTAAAACGTGAATTTGTAATGAAATGACTATTTAAATAACAAAATCTTACACACCTGTTATCACAAAAACTTCTGTAATTTAATTAAAACATGTATAACTCTTGAAATGACACTTAACTTATATTTTAAGTAACCAGTGTCTTGATAATATATAATAATTTCTTAGTAATAATAGTAGTTATGCTGCAAACTCATCCTTATAAATGCTAACTTAAAATGGTTTTAACTAAAAAATGAAATAGGACAGGCTTATTTTTAAATCTCTTAAGAATGAGGTGTAACCACAGCCATGTGTCAATGTGTTAATACTTCTTGGAAATATTCAAATAAAGCAATTTGAAAGTTTAATTAAAAGTAAATAAGAAATAGAAATTTAGAGTTTTTTAAACCAATCAGTGATTTATGGTTCACACTTAGCGCTATAAAAAGACAGGTCAAATCTAAAAAGTATAAGTCAAGCATTATCAGTTTTACATTTCTTCTAATTCTCTCTGCTCTGAAACTATTCTAATATTTTATCACATTGCTCTACTAAGAAATACTTTAATGACTTGATAACAAGGCAAGTTTTTGGTAGATTGCCATTAAGCATAAACAATTGATACTATAAATCTCTCATATGGTCCAATCATGTGGTTAACATAAAAGAGACTACAATCAAAAAGTCATTAATTCCATTCTGATCTAGTAAAACTAACATTTTACATCTGGTTCATAAAAACTTTATAAAAGATACTGAAGTTTGAAAACTAATACAATGAAATAAGGTTCAGTGTAGACAAATTCAATGTCACTAACATTTATTTATGTTTTAAAAAAAGTGAATATACATGAACTTTGAAATAGATTCCCACAATTTGTAGCAGATTCGACTCATATTATAATAACCAGTTTCTTTGATTAAGTAAAGTTTATGAAGTTGAATTCAAACTTACTTTGCTCATTGGATGCTGTCACTGCTGCGTCGCTCACATATGATCCACTTCTAACAACAGGACCCCATTGTTGCCTCCGACCGCCTTCCCTAGTTTCTGTCCTTTCCACATCATCTGCTTTGCACAAATGTAAAGCGAATACGCACCAATAAAACACAAAACCGATACGCATCGTGATCTCTCAATGACATTAAATTAACCGCACAAAATTATACACCACTGCTGAGACGTTACACAGCTAATCATTATAAATCTACACTAATTTTATAATTCTTACTTCTCTAGGGCCACATAGCAGGTTCAATCAAAAACAACAAAAAATAACTATGAAATTTATCACAGAAAGAAACCAGCAAGGTTCGAGGTCGAAAAAATTTGACGTAGCCATCTACAGTGTAGCCATTACAAAAAAATATAAATATTTACATCAATGCTGCAAGCTGAAAAAATATATTGAAATTATTTTGATAGCCAGAGGCTCTTAATTTTTACGATTAAAAAAACTATATAATTATAAAAAACTCACATTGGATAATTCAATTAAAAACTGTTTTATATTCATCATCATCATCATTCAAGCCGTACAACAACCACTGCTGGATATAGGCCTCCCCACAAAGGGGAAATTTCGAAATTTAGCGGTTCTGGTACCTCAATTGCCTCTAACAACACTTGGTACAGAGGGAGGTACTATTCTAGTGTGCCGGTACTTTACGGTTTAGAATTTTAAAAATTTATAATGTCGATGTAGTCATTAATCAGAATATATCTATAGAAATATAAGTAATAAAATATATTGTTTCTTTAAGATATTAAATTTAGTGCAAACTAAAATATAAACATTTTAATTGTCTTCTCCTCTTCTTAAAAATAAACTATTAGAATTAACATAAAACTTCTAAAATTCATGTGTGTTAAAATCAGTTATAGGCACACCCATTCGTAATTGTTAATTTGATCTTATTTTATGTTTATGTGTATGTATGTGTAACGGGATTTAATATTATTCAAACGAAACTGTGATTGGAAAATTTTATGAATGTAATACAATTTTGCTTATATACAGATATATTAATAATTTCAATTTCTAAACTGGTTGCAATAAACAATATAATGCAATAATAAAAAAATATATATTGCAAGCTACCTACGTGACTATATTTAAACCGATTGATTTATGAATTTAAAAATATCTTCAATAAAAGTAATAAATCCTGTTGTTAAAAGTCACAAAAAGTGCCAATTATTCCGAGCGATGTTTTCAAGTTGCGTTCGGTTACAATAATTATAAAAGCATTCCCATATAAAAATTAACATTACTTATAGCATTAAAATACTGATTGTATGAAAGAGTAGCTTCTATTGTGCTGTCTTTGTCTTGTTTGAGAGCAATACACTATTTTATGCTCTATCTTAAAATTAAATACTTTTTTAAATGTATATACGTGGAACATAGGAATATAATAGCAAAAAAAGTGCTTACTCACTTCAAAACCAATTTTTCCTGAAATTAATGGTTGTCTTAAAATACAGCGGCTTAAAGCCAGTAAAGCAGTCCAAAAAAGTATAACCGAAATATGTCAAATGACCTTGCCAGTTTGTAAACAATACCTTGAGTTAATACAAATTTATCTAATTTCCTCATTGATCTCCTGAATTTTAATATCAACTGATTATTCCTTGTTTGTAAAATTACTCTGTGAATATAGAAAATGAATATGGGGTTTGAGGCTATGGCTGTTTTGGAAGAAGAGTCACAGAATGTAAGTCCCAGTTTTCTTTGTTTTGTCAGATTTTCTATTTGTGTCATATCTGTTTACTTCTATTTATAATCCTACTGTGCTTCAGACGAATTTTTGCGTTCATAAGTCGTGTATCAAAGATATTATAATTATTATTAGAAACAGTGTTTGATTTTAAACTTCCTGGTTGTTTTTAATATTTAAGACACCATTTTAAAGATATTAGAATCAATATCTTATATATCTATCTTAAACGAGGTCCTATTGCACAACGAGGAGAGCCATTTCATCATAAATTTATTACATTAAATGCGGCATTGGGAAGGAATAGGATTATATCACATGAATATACCCAATTCATTCTTATGGTCTCTAAATGTAACATATATTTGACATTTATCTATATAGTCTTTATCATGTGTTCCACAAGATAAGCCTATCTACATAATACAAGGTTATATTTTGGCATTGCTTCATTATGAAGCCTGCTGTTTTAAACATATTATTGCATTTACATATTGAATTGAATTAATATATATTTTTTGATTATTGATTTTGATCACTATTCTAATTTGGTTTATTGAATGTACACTTTTATAATGAAATAAGTTCCACATATTTTTGTATATGCACAGTGTTACAGTTTTATTAGAACTCATTGTATAATTAAAATTTTATTATTAAAATATTTATTTACATCTATATGTTCACTACTCTAATAAAACTACTGTTTTAATGGCTTAAACCTGGTTTAATTAACTCTTACTTCAAGGTAATCTAAACATTGAACAAAAAATGTAAAAAGATAAAACCATGTTATAAAGCTATTTAAAAAAAATATAGTTACTAAAATATACTTAAACTTGCACCTAATTTTGATTTGGACATTAATTTGTATGCTTGTTTTATTGATAGGTACTAGTCCTTATTTTCAGTGTAGTTGGTTATTAAAACAGTGAAATATACGTAATAAGATAATCTTATATTTATTATGAAAATAATATAATGTAACTAGCTATATTATGAAAATCAAATTTTAATTAATATGATAGTGTTATTGTTTTTAGTATATAATCATTTCTATAGTATGTTGTTTTTATTAATCTTATTTTCAAAACGCTTTTTGCTCTGCTGCTATGTACTATTCAAACACCAAAAACTTTAATGGTGTATTGCCCTGCCTCATAAAAAACAATATTTACCTATATTTTTACAAAATAGTTTGCTGCCATATTGAATTCTTGTAGCGTCACCTAGTATAGGTAGGGCGAAACAAGCGATTGTACCAAGAATAGCATGCTGATAAAGAAATTAGTATATTTACACATAAACAGATGGCGCCACTTACTAACAGAGAGTAAAATAAAATTTACTTTATTTAGTTTCAGGAAAATCTCTAACTGATTTTGTTGCAACATTGTTTCAGATAAGCATAATTATTCAGACATTGTTTATTCAATGTTTGCAACAGCATTGTTCCAATGTAGATAGGTTTTTAGAGGGATATTTTAATTAAGATTATCATAAAAAAAGAAATCATTATGAATTTTGTTATAAATAAAGGGACTGATTCGAATTGTGTATAAATTACTCTTTGATTTCAAGCCTATACTATTTAATAGGCTTGTTAGCTTATTGCAGGGGCCTGGGCAGGTAATAATTCTTAGAACCAACATTGTCAAAATTAGAAATGACTAAATATTTGTTTAAATTCTTAGTACAATATCTGTAATAATGTATTTATGTGCATTTATAAGATGTAGACTGTCTCCTTCAACTTAACAGCCTGCAGCTTATCTTCATATTGGTCTGATAAGATTGTTAATCATAAACAAATAATATAAACTACAGTGGACAGGGTGATATATTGATGTAGATACTAGATATAATGATTTTATACCATTTGTTTTTATTTACGATGACTATTCAGGATTGGACATCTTTATAAATAAATAAAATTGAATTATTTGTTTGTTATGTAGAAATAGCGAATGTCTATTAATTCTTTTAGAAATAATAAGAAAGTTATGGGGTTTATAATAACAACACAGTTTATGTCTGCTATATGTAACGGCTTAAGCATTTACTTGGGCTACTTTTTTTCAGAAAAATGATAATGTTTCTGCTCAGATAATTAAAGTATAACCCCGTTCTGTACAAAATACCATTTAATAAGAGGAGTATCAATAGTAACTACTTTACAAGGATCATATACATTTAGATATACAACAATTAGAGTACCGGACTCCCTCGACCCTTATTCTCACTTACATATGACCCCATTACAATATTGTGCAAAGCAGGAAACAAGTTTAGTGACGTCATTGATATTTATGCCGATACGCCCAATAACCTCCGCCACACACCACCATTTTGAATGGGTAATACCTAACGTTTGTTTAATGGTTTTATTTTTGTTAGTTATACCCTATTAATTTACTTTTACGCACTTTAAATAAATATATATAATATGTAAATAAGGCCAAATTTGTGATTTTAAAACAAAAATACGCTTTTCTAATGGATTAGGTTATGCTAAATATCGTACATTCGTAATTTAAAAAAATTAGATAGATATCGCAAATCAGTCTAGTTAGCGATCCCATTCCAGGCCATTGTTTCTCAAAATACACCCTGAATGCGAAAGATGATTATTTAGTGTGCCTAAATAGAACTAAGTGGTTTTAAAAGAAAATAAATTTATTATTGGTGTGTGTGGAAGAATTCCGCGAAACGTAATCCAAAACTCGTGTTGATTTGTTGTTAATCGTCACATACAGGCTCGGTTATTACTGTACATAACATCGGTAGTGTTAATTTGTAATAAGCTTGATCATAAAGTCGATGTGTTACCGGTACAAGTATACGTGATGGAAAGCGCGTACAGTGTAGTTTACAGGTGTCCACAACGTGTCATGATTTTGTCACACTAGCAACGCCGCGCGGTTTTACCCGCGTTATGTTCTAGAACTTTCATACTAAACTTAAACTAAAGAGAGGATTTTCGAATAAATATTTTACACGTGTTTTATGACCTTCAATAAAAAACCTTCATATTGTACTTCATTCGAATAACTTGACAAAAAAGCACTGTTCCGTACTAACTTTGCACCCCTGTTTGACACTCTTAGGGAGTGGATTTTCAAAAATCCTTTTTTTTATAACTGACTTTGTTATTAAAAATAAAACCTTGTGCAAAATTTAAACCCAACGCCAATCTAAACTATAAACCCTTGTAGTTAGACCCACCCTGCGTTGATATGTCAGTCAGTCATTTAGTCAGCCAGCCAGCTTCCCAGTTTATATATAAGGATTGCTCAGATGTTGCGGTTTTTCTGACGCTTGTACGATGTCAGAGTTAACCGCGAAAAATATAGCAAATCCCCTAATGGCAGGTGTTGTAAGAGACTGGATTCCTGGAACCGACAAACCAACAAATGGTGATATATCCATCCGAAACAGCATAACTCAAATGTAACAGGACGGGTGGGGCAGCAGTATTCCCGTACCGAAACTTTGCTCTTCGATTGCCGTCAGAACTGCGTGGTGGTCAAATTCCCCTTTTCATGGAGAGGATTTCCGTCTCGCAGTGGACGTTATACGTATGACGATGATGATGACTGCTAGTAATTGCTCTGTTTTTCTCACCCTTGTAATTAGCACAGCAGTGCTTGCATTGCTTTGCCTATTTTTTTTTAAATATTTTATACCGCTTATTTCTCGGCAGCCTTAATCTAATTTATATAAGAGGAAGGTACTAATTAGGACATTAATGGTGGTACAGTTTGAAACCTGAGAAAAATCTATAGTCATTAGAATAAAGCTTGATTAGAATGACAGCTGTAAAACTCATGTGTTTTTAATGGTATTTTGTCTTAATGAATTCCTGCAACATCTCATAAATTGATCTGACTCTGTGGTAAGTCGCTTTAATCACTTGTGTTACGGACGCCAGACTACAGAGGAATCATAAATATAGTAATTAAATACATATATTTAACACCCAGACACAGAACAAACATAAATATCATCATATCAATATTTGTCCTGGGTGGGGATCGAACCCACGATTTTCGGCGCATAAAACACCACTACCATCTACGCCATCGGGCCTGTCAAATCAGATAAAGCATATAATATGCTTTATCTGAAGCTTTTGTAATATAAACAATATTAATATATGGCAAATATAAATAACACTTGCGACTCTACTACGTTGACATCTGTCAATCTGATCAAGCTATAATGTAAAGGAGTATAATCTGTGCTAGCTTGTTGACGCAAGCCAAGTAATACAATGGTCCTCCCTTTGTTACACTTGATCTTGGTCTTTCATAATCTGAATGATAAGTAGGCTCTTTATGTCCTTCCTTTTTCATTTGCGTCCTATTTTCCTCTTTCATACTGATTTTATTTCAAGAATGTGTCAATAGACAGCCATGTAGAAGGCTAAAAGGAACCCGTGTAAGTAATGAGGCGTACTCGGTCAAGGATCAAGTTTATGAATGAATCTTTATTAAATATATTTAATGAAATCGTCTTTAGGTAATTTAATAATATGATGTAGACCCGAAATATTGAATATAGCATATTAAAAACATCTGCATAAAATGTCAAAAAAAAAAAAAAAAAAAAATATATATATATATAGACGGGAACAGTAATAGATGTTGATGAAAATAGAATGAAATATTTTGAATGTTCTCGTATTTTCACACACAGCATTTGACTTTGTGATAAGTTGCTTAAAGTCCTTGTGTTACGGATATCAGACAACAGAGGAATACTTTTACATTTAGATTTAGATTATTATTAAATATATATTTTTACACTCACGCCCTGATTAAACATATATATATATATATATATATAATCATATACATGTTTGTCTTGGGTGGAGATCGATCCCACAACACTTGGTATACAAGATAGCAACACTACCGTATGCGCCAACGAGCTTCTCAATTTATTCCCACCTATAATTTCCATATATTTTCATGAATTGTGATTATGTATATTACAAATTGATGAAGACAAAAGAGTATTTAAAAAAATATTTATGTGTTCTCAAATTATAAGAGTAGGACGCAAGATAGAAACAGTAACTCCACGCTCATTAAGTGCTGTAAATCCTAATACAAATATAATTGGATGTTTGTTTAAAAACTTGTAATACAATGCACAATAGTAACATGTAAATGTGTATGTATAGTTATTTTAATATGTATGTATATCTACATTAATATTATAAAGAGGAAAGATATATATTTTTGTTTGTAGCGAATAAACTTAAAAAGTACTAGACCGATTGTAATAATTCTTTTTTATTAGAAAGCTACATTATCATTGAGTAACATTGAGTAACACTATATTTAGTACTAGATTACTTTGGAAATTCCTATTAAAACCGACCAAAGGTGTAAAAAAATTAGCCATAAAATGTCTTTCATGGCATACGCTGCGAAGAATGTTAATGATAGGACTAGGATATAATATAGATAAGGATAGGAATAACCACATTAATTATGACAGCGGTATACAAAAAAAGAAGGTAGTATACAATGAACCCGAAAATGTTTTATTGTGTCCATCCCCAAACTGTTTTATTGTTGACCTCCCGGGTTATATATTAAAAACCTGAAAATTATCGACTAAAACGGAACGGATTAATGTTTCGTCTTAGCCACGTAAATGTATGGATACTTGTACATTACCACGTTATTCTCGGATAAACGGAACATGCTTGTGTAATTTTATGAAGAATGTATAAAAACAATGGAAAATTCTTACTTTTTTGTCGAGAAATCCCAAAAAGTTCCACGAACATGCTCTCTTACAAGCGGCGTGCACACAAACTGGGCTGGTGTACTTTTTCGCAACCCCGCGTTTTTGAAATATCGAGCTGTTTCATTGTATCCGACTGTTTCACTGTTGTACACCCTACCATTGTATTTTTGTTGCAAAAAATAATATTTATACATAAAAGAAGAAGCTAACTGACTGACTGAAATATCAACGTATACGTAACGGCTTAAACTATAAGGGTTAGAAACTTGAAATTTTGGCACAGGGGTTCCTTTTATAACATAGGCCAGCGCTAAGAAAGGATTATTGAAAATTCAGTGGTTAAACGGGGGTGCAAAATTAGTCCGAATCTTTGCTATTTTCAGTCATTCAAGTTCATTAAGTTCATTTAAGTATTCATTGAAAGTCTTTAACACGTGTAAAATATGTTTTTTGATAATCAACCCTTGTGGGTAGAAGGGAGAGTGCAAAGTTAGTATGAAAGTTCTATAAATTGACGCGGGTGAAACCACGGGACACTGTTAGTAAATAAATATATGCAAAGAACAACGAAAAAGTTGGCCGTGTCACTCAATATGCACGATGGACGGTTATATTTGACTTCTCATCCCGTTTCGTATAAAATAAAGGAGTTTATACAATGACACCTATTTCATTGGCGTTTGAAAACAGATACAGCATTCACAACCATAAATCAACTTTAAGAGATTTGACCGAATTTTCACAATATTGACTGTTATTCTTGGGATGCCCTTTATAAAAATCAGGTCTACAAACGTTGCGCAATTCTGGCCGAGTCGCTTTTGACGCAATAACAAAACAGCTTGTCGGGTATATCTCTCTATTGATGGAGAACTATACCATTGTCGAATTTTTTAGTATAATATGTGTGTATATGCGCGCGCACCGTTAGCATGTCGCGTCAATCGAGCTGTCATTGTCAAAGACATGTCATTTTAGTTTAATTAATTAATATTAAGTTGTATAAATCGAGAGGTAATAGTTATAAACTTTAATTGTTGTTTCTTTATTTACAGGTAAGATTTTTGGTTAGTTGTGTAAATATTATATGATTGTGTGATCTACTCGATATATTCAAACAAAATTGCTATATTTTTAGAGAAACAAATTGGAGTTTTATTTTACTTCTGAGATTAAATTACAATTAATTGTCTTATATATACGAAGTATTATTCTTTTTTATTAGACTAGGTCAACAAATAAGCGTGCAGGCCATGTGATAGTAAGCGTCACAGCAGCCTCTAGACATTACCCAGTAATATTACTGCCTCTCTTCAAACTGGTACACAGCAATGCGAACACTGTTATTTGGCGGCAATGCACACGACCTTCTGTATGAGGTCTACTTCATGTAGATCACCTGACCTCTTACTATCATTCTTCATTCACAAACAATACTAATAGTCGTATACCTCGGTACACCGCACTTGTCGGCGAGCGCATGCGGTCCCTTCCCCCGAATGCGTCCAGACCGTATTAAACCGTGTTTACCTTGTTATTTTAAAATTCAAAATGGTGTCTCACGTCTGCAAAACAGCTTTGCTTTAACTACTTATCTCGGAGTCAGCTAAATATATAAGATTTTATGTGATTTATTTATATTATTATTATCACCATGTCACCCATAAGAAATCAACTACTAGAAGGAGGCCTCCCCAAGTAATTCTAATAATTAAGGGCTATTACCCTGTATATAAGGGATGTTTTCCGGGAAAAACAACGGCGTGTTTCGCAAGTAGTCAAGGTCTATCAAGTACTTTAATGTTATTTATATATCATAATAATCACTTATTTGCGCAAACATGCCTAATTTGTTTTTTTATGTTTACCCAATTATATAAATAATATAAAACATGTTGGTAGATACTCTATAAAGTTAGTGTTGTTTTTATTTATTTATTTATTCAACTTTATTGCACAATATGTTACAAAATGTACAAATGGCGGTCTTAACGCCAGATAGAAAAAATATATATAAACAGTGGTGCAGACAATTTATATACAAAACAGAAAAACGTGGCATACATATTTGTATAAATAAACGCAATAAATGCATATGATATAAAAAAAAGTATATATACTTATGTATATTATAACGTAAACGTTGTTTTAGTTCGCAGATCTAAAAAGGTTTCTGTCAACTTACTGACCCCATGGTTAATATTTCATGAATTTAAGTAATTTACTTCTAAATTATATATATTCGAATACAAGCGTGCGATCTCAGATACAAATAGTGTAAGCACCAGACTAAACTTGGTCGCATTCTGCAACACTAATATTGTACATTTCTGGTTGATAGTTCTTAATTGACTCTCGAAAACATATTTTTTTTATATGGCTATAAATAAAAAATACTGAAGCGTCTAGCGGTATGTATACTGAAAGTATATACTTAAGAAGACAGTATTAATTATAAAAAGTATAAGTTATTGGTAGTTTAATAAATATCCAGATATTCTTTGAAAGGCTGCGTTGATTTAGACAATCGGTTCCTATTCTTTTATTGACTTGGAACCGCTATATTTTTTCAGCACAATTCTCTCAATCATACATCATCATTTCTATACTAATAATCATATTAATGCTCACTAATTTCAATCAATTTCTATCCCTGTTTCGAATTACCATCAAACAAAATAAAGCTTGACATATTTCGTAGAACAAATTTTGTTCCCTTTAAACCACTTTCAAGAAGCTTTCATATTAGATAAAAATAAAAGAAATAACGTATATTTCTATATTTGTTTTTCACATTATTATACGCGTTCACTACTCATAATGAAGTACACATTTTCACAGCTTTCAAACAAAGTTTTTGGAAAAAGCAGCGCACCACGGTTTCAGCCGCTGTTGTTGTTG
The DNA here is from genome assembly GCA_020976665.1 of Heortia vitessoides. NCBI lineage: Eukaryota > Metazoa > Arthropoda > Insecta > Lepidoptera > Crambidae > Heortia > Heortia vitessoides. The sequence continues at coordinate 9,303,068 of JACJUM010002279.1, read as the reverse complement.
TGTGAAGTTGTAGAACTTTTATACTAACTATGCAGCCTCCTTTTGGGTTTATTTTGTTTTACCCCTTTTGGGGGGTTGAGTTTTCTTAAATACTTTCTTAGTCCTCTCTTACGTTATAAAAGGGGTTTCCCCTGTGCAAAATATCAAGTTTCTAACCCTTATAGCTTAGGCCCTACGTTGATATGTCAGTCAGTTAATCAATTAGCTTTTCCTTATATATATAGACATATTTTGTCAATCTTGAGATTGACAAAATATGTATGTATGTATGTATGTATGTATTTGACTGTAAACCGTAAAATAAATAATCGAAACTTAGAAGAAAATATGTTAAAAGTTTAATAAACCGCGTTTCAAAACCGTTAAGTTTTATTAGAATGTAAGTTATATTAAACTTAAATTGTAAAAATGTTATTCAAACGTAATATTGAAATATCAATGAAACCTTATACGAGTTCAGTCCGGTTCTTTAAATAGCGTTCTAAAAAATGTCTGCAATACTCAATGTTGAAATACTTTTGTACTGCTGCAGGGGAGAGTTCCCCTCTTATAACCGACCTCTGAATCCCTACAAAATAGTTCTATTGTCAACTAATAGCGACATTGCGAAGTCCACGAGCATACCTTTTATTTCTGTTAACGACACTAATAAAAAATGGTTAAAGTCTGAACAGTAATCTGTACATGTAAATAAAATTGCAAGTCTGTTTGTGATTCCAAATTAACAGATTTTCAATAAATGCCTATAAAATATACCAATTTTAAAATTTTTGCTCTCCGTCTGTTATGGTTGAGTTCTGAAACGGGTGGATTGATTAACAGGATGGTCACTGGCCGATAGCTGATTTTATAAGAAGTATCTGAGGGTACTCGTGTAAATTATTATTCTCCCGGCAACGGGATCAACGCGGGTAGGCGCCGCTAGTCTTCAAATAAATTAATTGACTTATATTATTTGTTCATCTTTTAATCGTCGTCGATCTCGATCATATTTAATAATAAGATGCCTTAATGACAGAAAAATGCTAATAGCAAATCCTGATTGACTTGAATCGTTTTCTTGGTTTTTTTTTTGTTACATTTGTCGTTGTATTATCTGTATTTTTGTAAAATGGAACGATTAGTTTTATATATATATAAATACATCGAGTAATGACTAAATCATTATATTAGCTTTTATGCGTCCACTGTTGGGCATAGCAAGCGTGGTGGCAAACTTAGAACATAGCATATTGTGTGGTAACATATCCCCGTACTGTACGTGTAAGCTGCAAATATTTTGGATGGATATAACGCTATCTATCGGTTCCGGCACCTTAGTCGCCTCTTACGATACCTGGAACAAAGGGGGTACTTTTTACCGTGCTGGTAGCCCACAGCACGACTTAATGTATTTTAATAAATAATTTATACAATTAACAGCTTAATTATCTACAAGTAATTAAGTCTATTAATTCTCATCGGTAAAAAGCATAGTAGACATACAGTTGTACAGCGCATAGGTGTGTTTAATACGTGTATGACCGTCCTTAGTGACGAAGCTCAAATGTAATGGGGCGGGGGCGGCAGCAGAATCGCAAAGCTACGCACTGCGATTTTCAGTACGTGTACTAAGAGGCAATAACTGGGCAAAACCCAGATTATATGGCATTCATCATCATCGTACCAGCCAATGGGAGTCCACTGCAGGACATAGGCCTCTCTAAGAAAGGAGGTTTTTTTACCCATAATTGCCGTGCTCCGCAAGCGTGTTGGTAATCGCAGCTTTCGTGACGGGGATGCTGCTGCCCATCTCCGCCCTGTGCTTTAGAGCTGCACTGTTCCATCCGCCATCTCTCAGTTCTGGTACCTTAGTCGCCTCTTACGATACCCGGTGCAGTGGGAGGTACTATTATACTCTGCCGGTACCTCACAGCAACTGCCGGTACCTCCCGGCATTATTTAAAAACAAAAATCCTATTCTGCATCCAAGCAGAGCCACGGTCGAGACGTCTAGTTAAAAATCATGTTGTAACCTAACATTTGTACTGATTCCTGTGAAATAAGATTTTCGCGTAACTCTCTTAAGAAAAATTAACTTGATTTAAATTTGTATTTTATTTTATATTTTTCGATTATTATTGTTATTTGTAGTTTATGTATTAAGATCACGCATTTCATTGGCCTGACTCTGTGACCATTTATTTTTTGACTCAAAACGGGGCATTGATTTATTTATGTTAAATCATAGGTAGTCAATGAAAAAAAACATTTTTTTTTAAGTTTATTCAGAAAAAGTTAGTTGGCTTAAAAGTTACGTATCACAAAATGTTTAGTTACTTATATTTATATTTATCAGAGGAACAAATTTGTTTTAAAATAGCTGGTGACGATTTCTAATAAGAATCATAGCACGTTTTTTTTATATTTACCTTAATTATCAACATCGCCTTGAAAACTGAAATTCGTAACTTGGTTTTCTCAGATGTCCACAATTTGTTCCTAATAGAAAATACTCTTTCTACTGGAGCATTTGTAGCAGGAAAACATAAAATATATTCAATTAGAATAGAAAAGTTTTCATGCTGAAGATTGTTGGCGTGAAAATGTTTGAATACTTCCACCCAACGGGTTTCCATGGAAACATTTAAATTATTCCATTCCGTTTTAGCGACGTAATATAATTAGAAATTAATGATAATTCGTCAAAAAACTTCAGTATCTTTGTTACAGTCAATGTATTGCTTTTTAATTAATAAATCCAGAGATTTTTGAATGTTTTCCCATGTGGGGACCTTTTTAAAATCTGCCCAATAATATTCACGGCTTATTTTATTAAAGTCTACAGGCGTCCTTTTCACTAATTTTTCATCGATAACAGTACCACTATCTTTCAATTTTAACATGAATTGACGGACCATATATGGAAGAAACTGATCGGCCTCTTTCCGAGTTAAATTATCTTTTAATTGATTGATTTCTTGTGCAGCTTCAATTGCCGATACAGTCTGACCTTCCAGTTTCAGGACAGCTCGATGAAAACTTGCTGACTGAGCATGTAAAAATTAAAACCACAGTCAGACGTGGGATCTTCAAAAAAGTTTTCTAGTGTCGGGGGACATTTTTCAATACTCAAAAAGTATTTTTTTAACAGCTGATACATTTTTAAAACACTCTGTTCTCTGAGTCTGAGCATTTGTTGATATTCCGTTTCAGTTTCGGCACAAAACTCTTTTAGAGCTTCAACTCGAATCGTATGAATATATCTTCACAATAACGCTTTCGTAATCTACTGGTAGCCAATCTGCAGCTGATTTTATAGTATTGTGAATTACATGGGCTCCACCACATTCAATACCTATTAATTCTTTTTTCAGAGACAATTGTAATTTCGTTAATACATTGTTGGTTCCTCGTCTAGCTGCACCTCCGAAATTAAAGTTAGCATTGTCCCCACAAAATTCTATTACATTTGCTGTTAAATTATTATCTGTTAACACTTGGTTTAAATAATTGACAATGATGTCATGAATGAATTTTCACCAGGTTGCTCTTAAATATCTGGTAATAACATTGTAACTTGCACACCTACGTGAGGTTGATAAAAGCGCACTACAATGGGGTATATTTTCTTGTTACCGTGGTTTGACGCGTCGTTTAATATTGTAATACAATTGCACTTATCAAGGTCGTCTTTTAATTCTTTTATTGCTGTAGGCGTCGAAACAATTACTACAACATCTTCTGATTTCGTACGCGCGCATGAAAATTTGGGATCAAAACATGATTGAATCAATTTCGATGCACAATCATTAGAACAAAAATTATGGTTTTCTTGTATTGTATGATAAGCCCAGACGCCTTCTGCCAAAGCGATATCCAAGTCCTTCGAAGTTGGCGCGTCTGATTTCTAGAAAAAGTTTAACATCGAAGAACTCGAAGCGGCAGTACGATCGCCATTTTTATGTTTCTCAGACTTTAAATGCTGTTCAATATCACCACCACTACTGTGGGAAACACTAAATTCTGTGCGACACATTTCACATCTGACATCTGATGGAGTATTTATTTGCTTGATAAACGGATATTTTTCTTGTGAGCTAACATTGAACGAACACTTGCGTTACGGCATTTTAATTTATAATTCCAAAGCAAAAGAACTTTTAAATTACATTTAACATACACGAGCATCAAACAAAAACAAAACAAATAGCGAGAAGTGAATAAATGAAAAGTTTGTGAAACAATAGTCAATAAGTCTACAAATCACTAGCGATATGACATCGTTGCGTCGACGACGACGCGGTTTCGCTCTCGCACACAATTAGCTCGCATCCGATTGGTGCGGGCGGCTTATAGCGGCGGGCGGCGCGGGCAAGACGGTGGCAGGCCGTAAATTTTCGCGCAGTTTTTGAAAATGGGACAATTTTGCGTCCCCCGCATTCCACTTCGGGCACAACGGGACTTGTAATTGTAAAAAGGGACAGTCCCGTTCAAAACGGGACGTATGGTCACGTTATTTAAAGCACTTGTGTTACGGATGCCAGACAACAGAGGAATCACAAATATACTACTTAACTAATATTTAACACACAGGCTCAGAACAAACATAAATATTTGCCCTGGGTGGAAATCGAACCCACGGCTATTGGCGCACAAAATATGTATAGAAGTTTTGATCTTGACATACATTTCTTGCTTCCTCAACATTCGTTAATCTCTACATGCACGATGCTTTTTGAACGTAGACGGTACAGACCATTTATTTGTAGTTCTTTGTGAAAGTGAGGTACCAATGCACACGATCTTTTTTATGAGGTCATCATTCTCATGCAACAGGGTGAAAATGGGCAGCAGCATTCCTGTCGCGCAGTCACGATCTGCGATTGCTACCACAACTGTCCAGCGTGGCCACAAAGGAAAATGCCCCCCGCTTGGCGTGACTTAGGTCCGGTAGTGGAAGTTTCACGAGTACTATGTTATTCTGTCTGTGTATTTATACATATATATACAAGGGCTATCTAAATTACAGTTTTTTTTGCGCTCTATAAAATGAAAGAAGGAAGGCAATTGTTGGTTGTAAGGGGTCCGTGTCCAAAGGGGTGCCAACCGGACCTTATTGTAACAAGGCGCAGCTGCCAGACCAACGGTCCATCTGCCTGAGAATTGTGCCTTTTATACTGTAGTAGACAGACCTTACATATTTTTTGTGGAGTGTAAAGAGTTGTAGTTGTGTATCAATCTTAATATTATGAATGCAAAATTTACTTGTCTAAAGCCTTGCTATCGCGGTTTAATGCAAGGGAAAATCCCTTCAAGGCTTTTCCCGAAAAAATGTTTCAATACCTTCACTATATACATAGTATAAAAATAGTAACTTCCACTGCACCACCAGGTATCGTAAGAGACGACTTAGGTACGAGAACCGACAATGACGCGAAAGGGTGGGGATGGGCAGCGAAAGCTGCGCTCTGCGATTGCCAACACGCTTGCTCAGCGCGGCAATTATGGACAAAAAACCTCCTTTCTTGGAGAGGCTGTCGTGTCCGCTAGTATCATCATCATCATAGCTGCTGCTGGATATAGGCCTCCCCATAAAGGGGAAATTTTGCCTAAAGAGTTCCTCAAGGATGAGGTATAAAGTTAAGACTTGGCGGACTAACTCGCGGCCGAGGAAAGCTTGTGTGTAATATAAATTGCTCATATGGAAAATAAGTATATGTACGTTGTTAAATGTTGCCACACCGTATAGACTCTTGACGTTTATCTTTTTATGGCATACGGCTCAAACTGGCATTGTTATTTTTTTCGTGGATCACTTTTCCGATTCTTGGGGACCAATAGTCCGCGGACTACCGTTTGGGAACTGCACTTGAGAGTCTCCAACCTTGAGGATGATATGTTACATTACCTAATATTTTATCCGCTTTTCTCTCATCCTTCAAACTGGAACATGCAGAGAAATACTTTTTGCTACAGAAATAAGTGAGAGTTAGGTCCCATGTACGCGGCCATACTTTTAGAGATATGTCTTTATGTGCACGAACGAAGTCGGGACAAGCGCTAGTATATTATACACATTAGTTACATCCCATACAAAGGTCGTCTGTACCTCACTCTCGTCTATTTTTATGGCCAAGTAACAGTGTTCGCATTGCTGTGTACTGGTTTGAAGGTTGAGAGTGGCAGTGAAATTACTGGGTAATATTGAAACATTACCCAGTAATTCCACTCGAAAGATAATATGCATATTATCTTGGCAATGCGCTAGTGACATCCTTGTGATATTACGTGCGTGGATGCTGTGACGATAACTATCACGCGGACCGTATAGTTGTTTGTTGACCTGGTCTAATAAAAAAAAAGTATATGGTATATTGTGGAAAAGTAGCCACATACAAAACCGTTTCACGCGGAACCGACTCGCTCTTGCCCAGTTTTTTTCATTCGTCCTTGTGAAATATTTGCGCATTAGCCTTAAAGGAAACGCAGTTGTTTCTACGCAGTACGAATATTTGCAGGCACTCATATTATTTCAGTGCAATGGTTTAGGCTCGATGGCGTGGTAACTCTTCCTTGATGCGGTAGATTAGAGTTCGATTCCCGGACACGGCATAAGTAAACCCACTTCGCTACAAGTGTTTTGGCTGCTTTGGGAGACGCTTGTAGTTCATCAGTATCTCTAAGTGGAAGGTGTTAAGTGATGTTAATCTGAGACTGAACAAGTGTGTGTTCTTTTTTACTTAAGAAAGTTATAGGAACAGTATCTTAACGCTGTTAAAGAGGTATTAAATGTATGTACTGTGATAGATGTTAATCTGCAGCGAATTATAGTTTTGGAATTAAGAGCATTTGTGTGGTATAATTTTTTTAACCCATTTTAATTTTGTCTTATAGTACACGAATTTATTTTTAATATAAAAAAACTAATAGAATAGATGTATATAGTCCGAAAAACAAAATTATTACGAAATTAATATTTGTCCGTTTTTTATGCTCATATACATTTCTGTTTCTGTTCGTATTGAAAAAACTATCCATGATTACTATTAATATCACGGCAAATCCTAACATATTTCAGAATTCATTCTGTTTCCATAAATATTGCACCGAGCAGATAATAGAGTTGCTCGATTTACCATTTGTACGTCTCATGATTAATTATATAATTAATTGCCCATCAGTGGTTTTTGTCTCTTCTTAATTGACAATTATATGCGAATTGTTCAGTATCATCTTGCCTCATCATTAGAATTTTAATTTGCTGTATTTAATGGTCGCTCATTGGTGTATAGATGACATGGTATACAGTTATACTGATTCTATACATGTGAATTTGCCGTGAGGTACCGGCAGAGTAGAATAGTACCTCCCACTGCACCTGGTGTCGTAAGAGGCGACTAAAGTACCGAAACCGACAGATGGCGGTATATCCATCCAAAACAGCGCGACGGGGAACCTGCTGCCCATCCCCGCCCTGTGCATTTGAGCCACACTGGTTAGGATGGATATAGCGCCATCAGTCGGTTCTGGTGCCAAAGTCGCTTCTTACAACACCTCGTATAGGAAAGTATTCTTTTATCTGCCTCACGGTATTTATCTGTCTGTTTGTGATTCCAAATTAACAGCTTTCCACTAAATGCATATGAAATGAAAGCTTTTTATGCAATTTTAAAGCTAAAGTACAGATTTTAAAGGGAGTAGTAGATAGTTGATGTTTAAAGAAATAAATACTGTTACTATTTAGTATTCTCACGGGAACGGGAACTACAAGGAGAAACCACGTGACGCCGCTAGTTAATAATAATATGAGAACAGGACTCAAGGTAGACAGACGATCTGATATAATCCAGAATCGCCCTGTATCCAAGTAATACAACCGCTCTTTTTGGCAATCTTTTGGGGCGGGCTACGCCCAACAACCGTTAATGTGTCCACGACTGATACCTATAAATTCAACATTATAGGTGTTATGTTTTTTTTTTTCAAAACATTTTGGTAGTTATAGTCGATTAGAATACGTAATACTTTGTACGGAATTTTAAGCATGTTTATTGGTTCAAAACTATTTTATGTAGCTCTACAAATTTGCCTTGGAATACCTTAAGTTTATCTATCGTATCTGTTCAGGAAAAACAGTAATTAACTGAAATTACATATATTTTATTGTATTAATCAATTACTATTAAGCGTATATTTCTATTCTTTTCCGTTATTTCCCAAACGTTTCAAGGCTGGCGGTAGCGAAGCGAGCTCAGCTTATTTTCCGAGGGAGCAAATGTGGCTTCAAGGCCACAGTCGAATTCATGTTGGATGCATAATATTAAAACCGTTGAGTTTTTGTATGATTTTTTTTGTAGCTCCGTCTGTCTGGGTCAAGCGAGGACTCCTAAGATTTGTATAAACGAAGTGATTGGCAATCGGGCACTTATTGAATAGAAGTAGAATAAAAAAATATTGGTAGCCGGTTATGAACACGGCGTGTTTGCGATGCACCAAAAGAGAAATATGGAATGGGATTTCTAAGTACTATTTCGGTACCTTATAATGATTATTCATATATATTGTATGAGGATTCAATAGCAATATATATTGTAAATGTAATTCAATAGCAGTATATTTAGTCAATGTGATGGGCGTAACGTAAACTGAGGAAGTAAAATATTTTCGGAAAAGTTCGTATACCTGTGGCAACAAGTTTGCCCAACAGATTTAGTCGACATCTTCTCAGGACACAACTGCGTAGCCAGTACGCATAAGTGCGTCTTACAATGCACTCTCTGTTACCGAGTGCAACCATACGATAAGGTCACTTTGACCAAGGTGGGGGAACACAATAACCCGTGCGTGAATTGCGACACCGGCTGTAGCGTTCAGCCGAGCTCGTACCGCCCGTGCATAGCCGATTTAAAAAGTTGACTTTAAAAAAAGAAAAGCGAACGTGGTCGCCGGCTCTGCGCAGCTATAGGCGCAGCGCAGTGTGTGCCGAGGCAGGCGAAAGGACGGACGCGTCCGCGACGTTCCCCATAAAAACGTGAGTATTTACGAGTTCTATATGAGAATCTTGTGAGAGAACCTATTTAGAAGCAAATACCAAACGGCCGGTAACACAATTCGTAGTTGAGGTTGTGGCAGCGGAGGTGATTTATTTTAGGTTAGCTTTGACAGTTATTACGCCGCATAAATGAACATCGGTAGACGCGACGTACGACGCAGTTTGGTGGTATCGCCGGTTTGTTACTAAGTGAGAAACGAGTGAACTGCGTATATTACGTCTGCAATCTGCACTTTACTTTGTTGCGATTGTGTATTTATGCTAATGCTTGCGCTGTTAACGATGGTTGCTAGGGATTCGAAGAGTTAGGTCATGGTTTTGATTCAAGTTGCAATGCATGCAAACTAGATGTGGGACGGTTGCGTGTTGTAGTTACCAACTTATTTATTGATTTGAGTAGGTGTTTTTGCATCGACTCATGCTAGGTTTGCGCGATGCAAGACCTAGGTTTCATCGTTCTGTTGCCGTGTAGAAAGTGCATCTGCGTACGATGAAGCGCTTACCGCAGTCCAAGGCCTGTTATAAAGTTAAAACGTACTTTCCTCTATCATTCTATATAATATTTTATATTTACATTAGTGTATTTCCGTTGGTCGGCTATTAATAAGTAAGCTGCAACGCATTGATTTGTGAGACTGTTGTTCTACTGTGTTTGCAAGCCAGTTACATAATCCGAGTGATTTTAAAAGTTTACTAGCAGATAATATATTGTATCGTAAACATACCTCATTACAGAACACTGTAAAACAGGCACTATCAAATATTGTTTGTATTATCGTAATATTTGTTTATCTTAGGCGACGATTCGCCGGTGCGGCAACATCACGATTGATATAATCAATCATACTGTGGCATTTGTTTATTATGTGAATATAAAAATATGAACGTATTTTCGGTGGCGTAATGGAACGCAGATAACAGCGATATTGTATTTAATTTCGTCTACTCGTGTCAACAAAAATAGTTATGTCTGACCATATGTCCCGCTATAGGCGGTATTGTTCCGCTGTCTAGTTATCCCCTTCGCTTTGGGAAGCGAGAGCAAAAATATCCCTCTATTACTAACCAAACAAATGTTTTATAACAAACTTTCTGCTCTGTTTCTATAATTTAATTTCATTCGTATAGGCGAAGCCAAGATTTAAAAGTTTCGTATTGCTTACTAATTTCATATATCAATCATCAAATTAGGCGTAGAATGTCCACAGTTGGACATTAACTGCCTCGGTGGGCAGACGTGGTGTCAATTGCATTTTCCACTCTGTTACATTTACGCTATTTCGGATGTATACACCTCCGTCTATCGATTTTCGTCCTCTTACGATACCTGGTACAGGGGAAGGTACTATTCTACAGTGCCGGTAACTCACGACACCATTACAGATATATTATTAATAATATACTATGACGGGCTCGATGGCGCTGATGGCAGTGATCTTATCTTAGGCGCTAAGGGTCGTGGGTTCGATTCCCAACAAAGGCAAATATTTATATGAAGATATTTATGTTTGTTCTACAATATATGTATATAAGTAATATATTTGTGATTCCTCTATTGCCTGGCGTCCGTAACATTAGTGCTTTAAGGAATTTACTACGTAGTCAGGTTAATGTATCAGATGTTGTAGGAATTTATTTATTTATAATACTAACGACCCTCCCCGGCATCATGCGCGCGGTAGAGCATATTATGCTTTTCAAGCGAGTCCCGTCATAGGTTTAAGAGACGAATGAGCTTGAGACGATATATTTGCGAGCTTTTTTAAAAGGTCTTAATATTGCATTTAATTTATATGATAGAAAAGATAAGAACAATGATCATCCTCACTTTTCTAATATTTTAACGTGAAAGTTATTAATACTATCAATTGCAATTAAGTATTTTTTTATTATATTTTATTGTGTACAATAACGAGTATATCCTTATTATTATTCGTTTAAGTAGCGTCCTAATTACCGTATTACACGTGGACATTTTATTTTGATATAAGATCCCAGGCGGCTTGATTTTCGGCTCTACCAACAATTATTTCTATTTATTTTGCTACCAATTAGTATAAAAACATGACAAATGATATACCTCAACCTTGATCGTGGATCACTCTATCCATTGGTGATACCGCATAAAAATTCGTATAGTAATATTTATTTATTAATAATTTTTTTCCAACTTTTGTCTTTCTGTCTATCTGTCTGTTAGTTTGTTCCGGCTAATACTTAAAACGGCTGGATCGATTTGGACTGGACTTTCACTGGTAGATAGTTTTACGTAGTAACTTAGGCTATATTATATCACGCTACGTCCGAAAGGAGCGGAGCATTGTTTAAAAATGTGACAAGAACGGGCGAAAAATTTATGTTCGTTGCGTGCTCTGCGTAGAAGTTTGTAGTTCGAAAGAAAATATGCTGCCCAAAGTCACAATTCCACGCGGACAAAGTCGCGGGCACAGCTAGTATTATCTTAAATTGTCCAAAGATTATTATTTTATAACATTTTACATCTTTTGTGTAACGTGTTTTTCAAACGGGGATCAATATTTTTAATATTAATTAAAATAGTTTAAAGCTCTTCACTTTACATTTTTTTTACATTAATGCTGACTGTGTCAATATTAAATATGTCGAGCAAAAATGAACGGTGTTAAAAAGCCGTTAAATAAGTTCAAGCCATTAAAGTAGATTTTATTATGTGTAAGCAGGTACTTGTAGAGTAGAATAGTACCTTACCCTGTACCAGGTATCGTTAGAAGCGTTTAAGGAACTACATCCGACAGATAACGGTATATCTGTCTGCGATTGCCACCTTGCTTGCCAAGCGCGGCAATTATGGGCAAAATTCCACCTGCCTTACCAGAGGCTTAATTCCAGCAGTGGTCTTTCAATGACTGTCTCGGATGGTACTACCGCCATCTGTCAGTTCTGCTACCTTAGTCGCCTCTTACGACACCTGGTGGTGCAATGGGAGGTACTATGGTACTCTGCCGGTACCTCACGGCTATATTAGCACAGCTTTTACTTATGCGCAAAGCTCTCAATTAGGTATAGTTCATGGATGTTTGAAATTTGGCTGGATGATAAAAATTGGCTGATTTTATAATTGTTATTAAAGCACTGGGTACCCGAAGTGAAGTCGGTTGTTAATAAATTAGTTCTGCGTTAGACAAGTTCTTGTAAAGGCTAAATCTGACATATCTTAACGACTTAATCGATGTGCAAGTTATTATTATTATATATATAAGGAATTTACTATAAAATATACGGAATAAGAGTAATAAATTGCATGTATGTCGCTTTGTTTACAAGTAAATACGAGTATGTACATATTATCAATCCTGTAGCTCAGAGCTTAACACAAATTTTGCCTAGAAGATAATCTTCTACAATATATGTGTTAAAGTAGTATATTTGTGATTCCTCTGTAGTCTGGTGTCCGTAACACAAGTGCTTTAAGCGACTTACCGCGGAGTCAGATCAATGTATAAGATGTTGTGGGAAGTTATTATTATTTATTTTGGATTTAAATTTCTCCTAGCACTGTGGGTGTTTCGGTATATGACTAAAATTCACGGACTTAGGCTAAGTGAACTTCAAGATTATAATTGATATTATTATCATTATCTTTATTGTTAATTACCTCGGCCATTGCCAGTTTACTATATCGTCGATGATATTGCATCATCGCGTAAGTAGCAGTTGCAAATAAAGTTTAAAATTCAATTAGAAAAGATGAAAAATGGAAATTATTAACTTAAGCTACATACGCGGTATTGAAGTATCAACGCCAAGTACACGCCAGGCTTTGTGTTGATCGGTTATGTTGCAGGTTACATAGATTGTGTTATGGTTAATATAGGGCCTTCATGTTCTGTCTGCAAGAATTTCCTAACTAACCTACACGTGTTCAGTATTGCAGCTTATTGGAGTGGTTTGTAGGTGTTAGGTGGTAGGTTCAGAGTTTCGGTAGATCCGTGTAACTTAGCTTTGTCGTCACGCTTGTCATAGAGACTACAATGGGGACTATTGTAACTTGCTGGAGGTGACAACGAGTTATTTCATCTTTTAATTCGGTGTATTTTAAGAGATTTTTAGCTATTGTGGCTTGCAAGTTGGTGTATATGTAATGTAAGCTATTTGGTCGTGTCTGGTTTGAAGTCAGTCTGGGCTATGCCTTTACATGCTCCTGTAATGTGATGCATGGTTTCTGGTCAACTCTTACATCTTGTGCATGGGTCGGAAGTTTGGGTCTTTGTTATATATTTTTTTAAATAAAAAGAATCTTTGAACTGATTACACATGATAATTTGATTATAAGCAACGAAAGTGGTACTTTTAGCCTGTATTGGCGAACTCAAATCACAAGAGGTAGACCTCATATAAAGGTATTTTGCATTTATACCTGTTTCTACCGGCACTCTCCTCTCACTCTCACCTATTTACACCGGCAAATAGAAGTATTACGCATTGCTGCGAATTTTCCGGTTTGATGAGTGAGAGAGGCAGGTAAATTACTGGGTAATGTGATATAATATCTTCAAGTCACAAGGTTATTATAATACTGGAATAAAAAAAGGACAGAAATCTCAAAATACCAAAATACTACTAGATTTGTTTACAAGTAAATAGTAAATATATATATATGGTATGAGACCAAGGGCAAATTCTCTCTTGCTTGGGCAAGCCTTTACTCAATATTGGATTTCGATTCGAATCGATTAAAAAAAATCGTAATTTATTTTAACTTCAAGTAATTTGTTCAATGTATCTATCATCATCATATCAGCCATAGAAAGTCCACTGTTGGACATTGTTATAGGGGTAATTCCTCCCCCCGTTACAGGGGTCTGTCTGTCTGTCAGTCTGTCTGTCTGTTAGTTACGCTTTTCCGTTTAAACCTCTCAACCGATTTTAATGAAATTTGGCACAGACAATCTTTAGACCCCTAGAAATAAGGGTTGTAAGGGGTCGAAAAGGGGGATGAAAAGTTGTATGGAAGTAATTTTTGAGTTAGAAACTTGAAACTTATTTTTCGGGCTATTCGTTTGATATAAATAAACATGACATTCAGTTTATATAAGTTAAGGTGAAGAGGTATGGTACCCAAAAAAACTATTCCACGCGGACGATGTCGTGGGCACAGTTAGTTTAATAATAAACTAAATTACGCTTTCACCGCATTAGTTTGCTGAATTGGGAATTTTGACTAATATTTTTCAGACAAACATAATAAATTCTTTGTATGAACATGAAAATAGTCTTTAAAACGATATTACTCAACAAAAAAGCATGAAAAAGTATAATATTCATAGTTAAATAAATATATCACTCAATTATTTTTTAAAATAAAGCTGATTAGTAATTCTGATATAGAGATATCTAAATAAATGTTATAAAATAATATCTCAGATGACTTTCATAAGTTGATTTTTTGGTGGCATATGGATTGCGAAAAAATGACAAGATTCTTATTATAGGCTAAACTATTTGTTTTTAAGTTACAATATTCTCTAGAACAAAATAAAGTCTTTCACTTGCTCCGGATTAGCCTTAATACGTCCTAGAAGATAAGTTTAACAAATTATTTATATCTAATTTTTCATATATATTAATAAAAATAACATATTGAGTTAGTCAACATCTTAAACCTATCAGTAGATGAAATTCCGCTTAATATATATAATTGAGTTCCGAAAAGTTATTACCTGCAGCGCCCTCTGCAAATTGCTTCGGGATTGTTCAATTTCCCTAGCATAAACTCTTTGAAGAAAAATCACCAGGGTCGAACACAAGATTATATGGCCAGCAGCTGGACTCGGACGTCATTTCAAACGCCACCGCGAACGTTCTAGAACGCTCGCTTCTGTATTTGAATTTGAGCGCCAAAACGCGACGCTCGCTGCGCATTGCACCTGCGTACTGCAGTTCCCGCTATTGATTAATTGTAGGTGACCTAGTATTATTATTGAGGACTAAGCAGCTAGGTCTCAGTCCCGTGGTAGGAGTGAACACTGGCAGCTGAATAGTCAAATAGTCATGAAGTGTAAATTAGTGCAAAAGAAGAATAAAAATGTAAGTAATTATGAGCTGGTTTCCTAATTCTAAGATTCTAAGAAAACTGTGTGCAAATTCTAATAGTTATAAAAAATATCTAGAAATCTGAAGTTAGCCCTTCTATGGTCCCTTTTTTGGGCAAAGCGATAAGATTTTTCAGGTTATCCGGTTTCAGATCGGTTATTATAAATATGTTTAATTTTCTTTTTTTAAAATTATTCTAAGACGAACATAATTGTTACAATAAGATGTATTGTCGAGATTTCTAAGCACAATTATATTTTTACCTAAAACGAGATCTGAATGAAATGTACTCTACTGCAACATGATATCATATTGTTTGCGAATATTTTCTTTGTTCTTTTTTTATAATTTTTAGTGTCGTGTTGTTTTGTTTTGTGGTTAATAAATGCTGATATTACTCCGGTAGTTGTGTAATTTACAAAATCCGTTATACTTAAAATAGAGCTCAATTTGCGAGTTGCATCTGCGTATTGCATCTCCGTGTTATTGATTTGTGTGAGCCCGCCCCGTGTTAGGGTGGGGCTGGACAGGGCCTGACTTAGGTCTCGCCACCGTGACAAAGTTTATCACGCTATTATTTAGATTAGTAGTGTGAAAGTATGATAGATGATTTGATGTTTAATAGAAATTTAATAGCATCCAAATAAAATGTTTGGTGGACACTTTTAAATACATTTTTTCAACGAATATATGCAAGCGCGGATTTCAAATTATATTGCCCAAAATAGACTAGTATTAGTAAAAGGGTACAATTTTAATAAGAATAAAGGCAATATGTTTCCTGGCTGCTAGTTAATTTTCTTATTACGTCGCTAATCAGGATATCTGTTTTCTAAGTTTAAAAATGGATCATTCTTGTATTGTGACGTAAGCAGGATTGTACATATTACGTTTTTACTATAAGTAATGTTAGATTTTAAGATCTCATAAATATGATTACATTTTTTTTCTAAAATAATTTTGCAAAGATTACAAGCAATTATACAATGAAACACGGTATTTTTATCCACCCTAAACTCATATACATAAATTTACGATATCACAAATGCTCCCGAAGTGCGTCCCTTTATGCATTTTGCACCTGCGTATTGCAGTTCCCTGTTTATTGATTGGTTTTGTAGGACCTAGCTCTGATTTATGGCGGGTCCATCCGGGCCGCGTGTCCTAGGTCTCACTCCCGTGACGCGCGTGATAAGTGCCGGTTCCGTGTTGGAATTTTATTACCTCAAATCATTCTTTAACTTTTTATCTGAATAATGATTCCGTTTACTTGCGCGTTCCATTTCTTTATTTATCCTTTGATAGTTTCTCTTATGACCGTGTTTTATACCAAGTCTGAAAATATTTGTCGACGTTGGTCTAACTATCGGCGTAGGGTTAGAGCCGATGGCAGACATTGAATTGTCTCCCAAAAAGCTATTTTTATTTTGAATTATTGATTATACTAATAATCTTTTAATTTTGGAAAAAATGTTAAGTTGATTTGTGTTGAGTTGCATCAGCCGATTTACATAAACATTTTCGTGAATCAAATTTAAAGACATTATTTGGTGTGTATTAAATACTGCCGAGTCAAGCATCACAAGGTAAATTTTTTGATTGCCCTTTTCAAAATTATAATTTGTGCCGAAATTTTGCTTTAAAATTTAAACCATTTCATCATATGATTTAGATATACATAAATGTTTTGCCCTTAATAAGCATTTAAGATAAAAAAAGACTAAAGTAATATAATTTTCATTTCATCCTTTATCCTTAATGGCATCCATCCTTAATTGCAATCCATCCTTAATGGCAACAAAACGGATGCGTTTTGTACCTGCGTACTGCATTGCTTTTTACTGATTGGTAATGGACGAGTAGATTAGTATTTTAGAAAATCTCATCCTAAATAGCAGGATCTAGGTCTTAACGCGCATTATTTAATTAGAAAAGAAACTCTTGATTGGTTTTGTTCAAAATCAATGTAAATATTCTCATGTTATATAAGCCGAATACAACATATACTCAGATCTAAATCATAAAATTTAATAATGGCGTGCGTGTAAAATGTAAAGTGTCAAAATCATAAAATGTAATATCATGGCTATTACATAATTTCATGGGCAAAACTAGATGGATGTCTGTTGCACCTGCGTACTGCATTTCCTCCCTTATTGATTGGTTATGGGCTGCCTAGCCTTGATATTCGGGTGAGGGTTGGTTCGCCCGTGCTTGGACGCGCGTAACATAAGTTGTTTATTGGCTGTTAAATATAGTTAATAAGTATTGCATATTAATAATCAGTAATTTAAAGATATTTATTTTACTGAATATTTAAAAAGAGATAGTGACCGATGCGTTTTACACCTGCGTATTGCACTTCCTTGTTTATTGATTGATAATGGAAGGTACATAGATACGTGGGTGGGGCCGCTCGGGCGGATGCTAGGTCTCATTCGCGTGACAAGCTTCATATGAACTACTTGCTAGTTATTAAAATATTCAGGTTTTCCTTGCATTGTAATAGATCATTGTGGAAGTAACATTTATGTTTGCTCGGCAAATCAGCTAATAACAAGTGCACTTATTTCTGGGTTGTAGGTGAGATAAATAATTTGTATTTTTGTAGATGATTTGCTTGTGTTATTAGTATTTATTCATCTTGAACATTCGTTTATCAGCGTTAAATTATTATTTTTTTACACAAATGAATTATTCAGTGATCTAATTAGCTTGAAAGTAATAGTGATTGGAAAGTATAATTTATGATATATGGCATATCGATCTGCGCAGTTGCATTCTTTTGCTGCATATACTGGTTTGATTGATGGTTTCGACCTAGATTGTAGGCGTTGAAATTTGATTGCATGAAATTTATTCCTTTTTCACTACATTTTACTTTCACTAGTTGTGCATACTTATAACGGATTAAGGTTATGTATTTTTTTCTTATATCAGCATCTACATGATAAAATCCTTAAATACATATTTAACACCTAGATATAAAACAAACGCCAAAATGAAACTTATAAATGCTTGTCCTGCAATCCCCATTGGGGGGGGGGGTTAATTTGTAAGTTTTTTATATTTTTTTTAGTTGTTTATAAATAAGCATAAGTAGCTGGAATTCTAACTCGTTAGTTGGGTCTAGGGCGGGTCCATAAACATAATATGGTTCTGCGACTGCGTGTTGCACCTGCGTATTGCATCCTCCGTTCCCTGATTGATCGGTTTGTGCTAGTTCGTAGGCGGCTAGATTTATAGCTCGCCCGGGCACGGAAGCTAAGTCTCGATGCCGTGACATGCGCACAAACACGCTGCACGTAACTGAATGTATTTGATCTTTTGTTATTTTTACTTATAATTTGCATTGAAGTTTTAGTTATGCAATTTTTTTGTAAATTGTATGCTATTAGGTGCTAGTTCAGAATTCGTCTTAATATAAAACAAGTAACAATCTAATCAATACTATATATACTATAATACAAAACTAGTACTGCACGTTTAATCTGGTGGTTTCATATCGCAACACTAGCGTGTTCTACTTTATATATAGTCAAAACCCAGTACAACGACGGGCCCAATGGCGCACGTGGTACCATATTGTGTGGCAAAGGACGTCCTTTACGATATTAACCCACGAGGGTTCAATCCCCATCCAGGAAAAATATTAATGATGACATTTAATTTTTTTCTGTGCCTAGACATTGAATATATGTTTTGTATTTAAGTTTTATTTATAATAATTTCTCTCTTGTCTGATATCCGTTATACAAGTGCTTTAATTTTTTTTTATTTATTTATAATTTTTTTTAAATGGTAATGTATGTCCTGAGTGCTAATTAATTTCCTTATATCGTCGCGGATTAGGATTTCTTCTTGGTTTAGAGTTATCTCTTTCGTGTATCGTGTCGTAAGCACCATTTTACAAGTTACGATTTGACCATTAGGAATGTTACAATTTTAGATCATATATATTCATATTTTTCTAAAATAATTTTGCAAAAATTACAAGCAGTTAAACAATGAAACACGGTATTTTTTTACCTTTTTAAGCTTATTTACATAAGCAAACATGAATTTATGATATCACAAATGCTAATGAAGGGCGTCCCTTTTATGCATTTTGCACCTGCGTATTGCAGTTCCCTGTTTATCGATTGGTTTTGTATGACCTACTTCTGATTTTTGCCGGGTCCGTCCGGGCCGCGTGTCCTAGGTCTCACTCCCGTGACGCGCGTGATAAGTGACGGTGTTCGGTGTTTGAATTTTAATATCTTCAAGTCATTCTTTAACTTTTTATCTGAATAATGATCCCGTTTGATTGCGCGTTCCATTTCTTTATTTTCCCTATGATAGTTTATTTTATGGCTGTGTGTTATATCAAGTTTGTACAAATTTGTCGACGCTGGTCTAACTATCGGCGTAGGGTTAGAGCCGATGCCAAACATTGAATTTGCTCCTAAAAAGCTGTTTTTAATTTGAATTATTGTTGATTGTAATAATAATCTTATAATTTTGCAAGACTTGTTAAGTCGATTTGTGTTGAGTTGCATCAGCCGTTGATTTACATAGACAGTTTCGTAAATCAAATTTAAAGACATTATTTGAGGTGTATTTAATACTGTCGAGTCAAGCATCACAAGGTATGAATTTAAATTTTTGATTGCCCTTTTGATATTATAATTTGTACCGAAATTTGGCTTTAAAATTTAAACCATTTTACCATATCATTTAGACATACATAATGTTGTGCCCTTAATAAGCATTTAAGATAATAAAAAAGACTAAATTAAAATAATTTCTATCTATTATTAATTACTAATGGCAACAAAACGGATGCGTTTTGTACCTGCGTACGGCATTGCTTTTTACTGATTGGTAAATAGCCGAGTAGATTAGTATTTTAGAAAATCTCACTTTAACAGCGGGATCTAGATTTTAACGCGCATTAATTAATTAGAAATTACTACTGATTGATTTAGTTCCAAAGTAATGTAAATTTTCTCATGGTTTATAAACCACACAATATATACCCAGATCTAAATCATACATTAGTGATGGCGCGCTTGTAAAATGTTAAGTGTTAGTTAAAATCGTAAAATGGCTCTTACATAATTTTACGGGCAAAACAAGATGGATGTCTGTTGCACCTGCGTACTGCATTTCCACCCTTATTGATTGGTTATGGGCTGCCTAGCCTTGATATTCGGGTGGGGGTTGGCTCGCCCGGGCTGGACCTAAGTATCATTACCGTGACGCGCGTGACATAAGTTGTTTATTAGCTGTTAAATAAAGTGAATAAGTATTGCATATCGATAATCCGTAATCTGACGATATTTATTTTTCTGAATATTTAAAAAGAGATAGTGACCGATGCGTTTTGCACCTGCGTATTGCACTTCCTCGTTTATTGATTGATAATGGACATGGGTGGGGCCGCCCGGGCGGATCTAGGTCTCATTCGCGTGACAAGCTTCATATGAACTATTTGTTAGTTGATTAACTTATTTTTATTTTCTTTGCATTGTAATCATTTATTACGGATGGATTTTAAATGTCTTGCAATATGAGTGTAGTAAAATTCTTTGATTGCTCGGCAAAGCAGCTAATAACAAGTGCACTTATTCCTGGGTTGTAGGTGAGTTAATTAATTCCTCTTTTTATTTATGATGATTACCCAGTGATGTTACTATTTATTCAAATTAATTATTCAGCGATTTAATTAACATAAAAGTAATTGTATTAAGAAAGTATTATTTATTAAATGTGGTACATCGATTCGCGTATCTCGGTATTAATTTTTCCCCGTGTGTGACGGCAGCGCAGTTGCATGCTTGGTGCATATCCTGGTTGGATTGATGGTTTCGTCCTAGATGTGGGCGTTGAAAATTGAAATTTATTACTTTTTACAAACTCATATAATTACCCGACTCAGATATAAGTCGCTTAGAGCCTTTGTGACGGGTGTCAGACACGTAGTAATCACAAATATAAAACTTAAATATATATTTAATAGCCAAATATAGAACAGACGCTAATAAAATGAAACATACGACCATAATTTGTAAGATTTTTAATTATTATGTCATTGCATATAAATTAGCATAAGTAGTTGGGATTCTAACTCGGTAGTTGGGTCTAGGGTGGGTCCATAAATTAGATGGTTCTGCGACTGCGTGTTGCACCTGCGTATTGCATCCTCCGTTCCCTGATTGATCGGTTTGTTCTAGTTCGTAGGCGCGCTAGATTTATAGCTCGCCCGGGCTCGGAAGCTAGGCCTCAATGCCGTGACATGCGCACAAACATGGTGCACGTGACTGAATATATTTGATCCTTTGTTCTTGATACTTGTGACTTGAACGGAATTTATAAAATACATTGAAGTTTAATTTATGTGAATATTTTTAAATTGTAAGCTTTTAGACATTTTTTTTTACTTATTTATTTAATCTAGTAACAATCTCATTAATACTAGTTTTACTTGTGACTAGTACTGCACGTTTCATCTGGTGATTTCATTTTACAACATAAGCGTGTCGTACTCTGTAGGTTGTTGAAATCCATGGCAATGACGGGCCCTATTGCGTAGATGGTAATTATTGTACCTCGTTCGCCAAAGGTTGGTTCGATCCCCACCCAGTATAAATATTTATATGAAGTTTTTTCTGCTAGCCAAAACTGATGACAACATAAATTTGCCAAGAAGTCTATTTGAGCAGCAGCATAGCACATACAAATACATATAATCTCAAGTGATTAAGTAACTTCGATAGGTATTGCAGAAAGGTCAACTTCATTTACTTACAAATATATTATTGTTATGCTGAGATGCATATCTTTTCTTACAATTTGTACTTTGCTCTCTTTCGCATTTGACGGCTCTGTTAATATAGTGGCGTGGAGTTCGTCTTCCTCGCGAATGGTCCCAGATTCGATTGACGGTTAGCAAACATTTAGAAAGTGTCTTCTTTGTTTAGGTTTTACTGAGAGATGGTGCGAGCTAATGAACTGTATGACAACTCAACATACGAGCAACAGGATACCGCATTAGGATTTTAGACAAAATAGATTAAAAAAAATATTTGGGGTTTCCCATATTTAAGAACAGAAATGCAAAAATGTATTTCATTTAACTCATACGTGGGGGTGTCTATAGATAGGACTTTTAAAATGATATTGAGGGTTCTAATTTCGTTTTTTCTAAATCATGTTTTATTAGAAATTCTGGGAATAAAAATAGGTTATCAATTGTTTTTTTCGCGACACAACACTAATAAATAGTCAGAAACTCGCGATTATAACATTAGTTTTTTACAGCAGTTATTGTTTCTACATATCCAGCGCTAGAGTAATCGGTGAAACAATAGAATGAATGGTAGATGGATCATTACATGTGCCCTGACCTAAAAACAGTTCGGTTGCACCGTTGCACGTGACCGCGGCAGATCGATCAGTGTTAGTGGACGACTAAGTAGTAAATTAACTTCGAGGCCATTCTCCTGTCTTTGAAGACACTTGGAACTGCTCGTTCGTTTTACTTAGAATGCGTG
>JACJUM010002279.1:9257732-9270636 GCA_020976665.1 Heortia vitessoides | reverse complement strand
CCGAGCCTTCTGGCTCAGGTGTCTCCAATAGTTTTAGGGGATCCAAGGTTCGAGGGTTCTCGTTTTCCGAGCCTTCTGACTCAGTTATCTCCGAAACTATTGGGGGTTCCAAGGTTCGGGGGCTCTTGTACTCCGAGCCTTCTGGCTCAGGCGTTTGTGGTTTATTAACGAAAACATACACTTTGCGCGGTACCTACAAAATTTTATCAAAATTTATTACACTAAAGCATCGCTTTCTTTATTCTGTGAATGTTGGGTGTATGTGTACGAATAAATGGTGACGAAAATATTTTTTTGCTTTACTGATAAAAACAATTAAATGCGGATGTAGTTATGTACTTAAGTTAACGGATCTTAAAATTTGTACCTTTCTGATCCTAAAGTCTCCCAAGCCTTCTGGCTAGGAGCCTCCAAAAGTTTTGCGGGATTTAAGGTTTGGGGTAGCCCTTCTCCGAACCTTTAAGCTCAACGAAAAGGTCTTTAGTCAAACTCGCCTGACAAATGGGTTCTGAGGCCCCCCATGACTACCCCAGTTTTAGTCAGAACTTTCCGACAATAGAGAAAAGAAGAATTTTTAGGCTTTGGTCCATTGCTAAAAATTTGGTATGTATGTGTGTGAATGAAAAGTGGCGAAAATGTTTTTTTTTTATACTAATAAAAACAATAAGTAAATGCAGACGGAATTATATACGTCAGTTAACAGATGTTTTAAAATTCCCATAAACGTCTCCCAAGCCTTGTAGCCCAAGAGCCTCCAAAAGTTTTGGGGATTCCAAGGTTTGAGTGTTCCCCTTCTCCGAAATAGTAAGCTCAACGATAAGTTATCTTTTCCAAGTTAAGCCAATTTTTACCCTTTATAAAATTTAAGATACCGACAACTTTAAAAATAATGTTTTAGTAATTTTTTTTCGACATAATTTCCTATATATACTAGATTTTATTCAACAAAAAGATATTTTCCTGTAATCTATGTTCGATATTATTTAGTTGGAACGACTCATAACAGTATTTTGGTTTGTTTACCCCAAATATGACGTTACCTAATGCTCATCGTAGAAGTACCGCGTGTTTTTGGTAGTGAGGAGTAAATAACCAATTTTGAATAACGGTGTAATAATTTTGTATCAGAATTAAAATCGTGATATTTTTTTTATTAAGGCTACTACAATAAAATTGAACATTAACTTAAAACGTGTCGCGGTCAATTTAATGTGTAAAAAGGATTAATTTAGTCTTATGTATATTTCTAATGATACATATTTCTAATGATACATATTTCTAAATATTTAATAAATAGGTTTTACGATGGTTATTTGGCATTTATCTTGTAAATATAGGACAAAAGCGGGACGACGCACAGCCAAAAATAATTAAATACGCAATTTACTTATATGTGACAGGTACACTTAGGTAAAGTTAAGGTTGTACAAATTTAAATGAACAACAAACAGGATAGTTACTGATATAAATGTAGTAGCTAAGTAATAAATAAGTTTAATGTAATATTTATTGAGTAATCTAAAATAGTTTTAAGTAAGTTTGTATATATAAAGAAAGCCACTATGTCGACAATATTGCTGAGAAAAACTTTGATATAATCTTCCAGTTGTCTATAATTATATTTACCTATCTATAAATACATGAAATAGGTCTTCGTACTCTGTTACCGATTAACTGATCACCTAATGTTGGCACAATTTTAGTTAAACATATGTTATTTTATAAATAGCAATCCAATTTAAATGTTAACCAGTTCGGTGAACATGTAAGTTTTTTTTTACAATACATAATAATAATAATAATAAATAAATAATTTCACAGAACATCTCATATATATATCTGATTTCGAGATAATCACTAAAAGCACTTGATAATACTTAAATACATATATTTACAACCAGACAGGAGAAACACAAATATTATCATATAAATACTTGTCCTGGGTAGAATTAGAACCCAAGACTTTTGGTGCACGAGATTGGATCACTACATATGCGACATAGGGCCCCTTAACATTTACTGTTTTTTTTACTAAGACAAATAAATACGCAGAAGAACTTTGTGGAATTTCTAACTGGTGATGTTTTCTGAGGACGTAATCATTAATATGGCGTTTCGATTTTTAATTTTATATGTGCAAAAACTTTTGTTGTATGAACTATTTATATGTTATTTCATAGATTGGTTTGTAATTCTGGCACTAACGGTTTAATAGATTATAATAGTTTTAGGATATAGATGTATAAGTCTTGTTAATTAGATACCCGTGTTTCACGTACTTTTGCTAGGCACGTAAGATTCGAATAGGCATTTAAAGCAGAAAATAATATAGGTAGTATTCCGTGAGTTTTATGAAATTGCCAATCATAGTTACTTTAAACAATATTTACAAACAAATTGCGAACGAATTACATTCGGACTGTAATACTCATCTGCGAATTCAAAGATCTATATACTAGACTGCGACGTACACTGCCTTGAAAGTAAAATTTCATATCAGTTGTATTAAACATTGAATGTTTGTTCATTTACATAACATTGACTCACGACCATTGTTATAGGATTCTGTACAAAAATATATTTGTTATCGATTTTCAATTTACGAAGCATTTTGTTTTTCCATTACATACGTAATGCTTCTCCACTTCTTTCGAAATTCAAAAATATTTTTGAGTTTATTTTATAGGTGTAGAATATTTTGGGAATTGCTAATGTCGTAATTAAAATCATACGGAACCGAGTTTCGTACATTATTAGTAATGCACGTGGCAGTTTAGTATAACGCAATAAGAAAAACTTAAAGAGTCGTTTACATTAAATCATATTATATGTAAAAATTAGGTCCAAATTATACACTAAAATAGGTAATATATCAAATGAACCGTACATTAGCGTTCCAAATACACATTCAGTACATTCACACCTGAAAAATACAAATTTAAAATAAAATATAACTAATATTAGAATACTGAAAAGAAATGTCATTTTTACAAATCGGCAATTTCATATAAACAGCTAACTTAGTATGAGTTTTATTAAACAAATGTCCTGTCCGACCAAAGCCGAACAATTGGCTAGAAATGATTCTTTGAGACACCTAGAGCATAAATTCTATACTTCGTTTGTGTTATTTGAATATTAAAACAAAATCCGGGCGAAAATAACAGTAATGATATTTGTCTGTCTATTTTCTTTTATATAATTTAATACGTAATTATTAAATTTATTTATTTATTTTAATTTTATCTTTAGTTGGATTTTTAAATATACTTTAAATAGAGATTTTAAAGATGTTCTTTTAAGTCTCAGACAAAAAAATCATCAATTTACATCTAACATTCGGAAAACAATAAATAATTGTTATTACTTTTTAAATTTAATTACATGAGGGATACATCATAAAAAGGTCGTATGCATATGTGAGAATATGCAGAAATAGTAGTGTTCGATCTGTTCCGGTTTGATGGATGAGAGAGGCAGTGAAATTACTGGGTACTGTGACATAATATCTTCTAGTCACAAGGTTGGCAACGCGCTAGTAATGTCCTTGTGATATTATTACGAGCGTGCATAGGCTGCAGTGCGGACTGGATGCCTGTTTGTTGACCTATTGTAAAAGAAATAATTGATTGTATGTTCGAAGAATTCATGGTGTCTTTATCTTCGCAAAATGATCTTTTAGTTGCAGGGCTAATAAACCAAATGAAAATTTTGATCAAAGCCAAAAACTTATAGTAAACGTCAATATTAACAGTAACGAATTTGCAAGAGCTAATAGATAAACAGACGCGTTAGCCAGTTAGTCAAATATTATGTAATTGTGAAAATTGTGCTTTGTTAATTCTATAATTAACAGTCCAATATCTTCAGCCTCCACATGTTCTTCTCATTTTGAATTTACTAAAATAATCTGTTGATTGTGATAATTTCTTTCATTAAATTTTTATTACTTTTATATTGTCCAATATTTTACATTTATACATTAATAATTTGCTTATGTATAATAATTTATTTACCGGGCCTTTATTTTAAATTAAATAATTTATATAGGCTTTGGTCTATTTATATATGCTTTGGTCAGTCAAGTCAGGTTCGAGATTTGGTCGGACACTACAAAAAACGTACCACGCCCGTATTCTCCCTGTGGATATCGACAAAATTGCAAACAAATTGTTCAATATCTATTAGTCTATCGTTTATCTTTCTAATATTATGTTTCAAGCATTCCCACGTTTCAACCACTGATCATAGCATTATTAATACGTTTAGCATCTAACCAATGCAGTAGCACCATGAAAAATGTCAGTAAAAGCGTATCTGATTTAATTACCACTAAAATGCCTCTGTATGTAAGACGTGGTTCGATTCCACCAGGTGATCCGGTAGCTACCTAAGTTCATTTATATTATTAAAAATCATAATCCGGAAAATAAAATTAATTGATTGACTCGGGATCACACGGGCATGGTTATCTAGAAACAATCATCTTTCGTTTATTTCAAAAATAAACTAACATATTTATAGTGAAATTTGAAAACTATAATAACGTATTTAATGCATTAAATAAGTAAGATACCTAAGTTAGTATTTTTTTCTATTATGTGTAAATATATGTCATAAACAGGAGTCTTCGAGGTCTATAATAGTGGGTAATTAGTATAAAGTCTAGATTATAACGCATAGTATAAAAGAAGTGGCGCATTTCAAACAAAATTGGAAAGTATTATCGCTCATGTCAAAACTCGATAGAGCCGAAAGTAGTGTGTAAAAAATAAATAGTACATTAGGTTAGTACTTGTACATAAAGTAACGAGTGCATTTCCATTCATTAGTCGTAAATCGTAGATAGTCGTAGTTTAGGTATACTACCGTGGAACCGTGACTACCCTCAAAGATATACCTAGTTAATTATTAAGAAAATTTACTCTGGAACATCATAGACCAGCTCCACATTGTTTTGTTTTTATTTAATTATGCAATCGAAGAAATTACATTATCGTTGCTATCTTGGTAAATTATATTTAGTTCTTAAACACATGATTCACTAGTCGTTTAAATTACTCCAATTAATATCTATTGTTATGAATATCTGTAATTAATGATTTGGTTTAGTCAATAACAATTATAAAGAGCTGGAGTTATATACTTAGACATATAACAACACAGGTCATAAGTTTTCTTGCGATAACTATTTACAGTTATTCTATAGACAGTGTTACTCTGCGTTTACAAATTTCTTTAGATCCGTGAGTCGACTAAAAAATATTGTAGTGTACTTGTCACGACATATTAGCATCTTATTATTGTTACATTTATGAAGGTGCTCACAGCACTTTTTTTTATCGTTTTCGATTCTGTTGTTTATGTAAACATCAAAAATCCGCGTTATTATCCGGTTACATTGGTGTTCTTATGTTTATATATGCTGTCTCTATAAAAAAGATTTGCTCTCCTAAAAACTAATTCAGTTCTTACTAAACAATTGAAATCAGAGAAAATTACTTCACGTGATTGGTTCAGTTTTGCGTGTGTTTAAGTATTTGATCCCTTCGATTTAAGTCGGACGACAGTTGTATTATAACAAAAATGTCTGAGAGTCGAATATGAACAGCTTCAATAGAAAAATGAGAATTTTGTAGGAATATAACAAAACAATTAATGGTAAATGTGACAAAGAAAGATTCAAAGTAGTTTTTTAAAGACTGTTAGTCTAACTTCACGGTATGTCGCGCGTAAAAATACAAACAGGCAGACAGACCGACACAAGAAAGTGACCAACTGACATAAAAACAAACTAATAAAAGATATACTAACTAAAGGCAGTCTGATTGTAGCTATACTTACTGACAAAAGACAAATAGATAGAGGATAGAAAGAGGACAGATATACATAGTACAGACAGACAGACAGAGGACACAGTCAGTAAGATATACAGGCAGAAAGACAAAAGGAATCTGGACAGACAGACGACAGTAAGATATAGAATAGACAGACAAATTTAACAATGGCATATTTTCCTTAATTCTTGCCTAAAACAGAAGCAAGTCTTTATCATTCATTATACAATGCCACAAAAAGTCTACAACCCAGGATAGGAGTTCCCGAGGTCTTCCTTTCTCTACGCATTTTTGTTATGCATTTAAAATTCATTTCGACTAAATGTAATAACCAGATAATTATGTTTAATATTAACGTGAATTTACACTCTCTATCAGTTTCGAGTAAATTAATAAGATACCATTAACTGTCGTCCGACCGACCTGCATCGCCCTAGGTTTCTATTATAGCTTAGTCTATAAAATAATAATAGAAAGCAAACCTCCGTGAATCATTTATTAAAAGTATTTTGATTTTAGCGTGTTTGCATAATTAGGATTTCAGTTTGGTAATATTATAGTAAGAGAGAGTGAAATATACAATACAATCATAGGTTATTTCATATAATATAATACTAGAGGTAGATCTCTTACAAGGGTCGTCTGCGTTGGTACCTCACTCTCACTTATTTCTACCGCCAAATAGCAGTGCAAATAGCATTGCTGTGTTCCGGTTTGAAGGGTGGGAGAGGCAAGCAAATTACTGGGTAATGTGACATAATATCTTCAAGTCACAAGGTTGGCTATATAATATTAATATACTTAATTAAGTAATTTTAACCGTAGAAAGTATAGGTAAATACTTTAAGATTTTAATTATTAAAGTAATTACACTTGCGGGCATTAATATAGGGATACAGCTAGCATTCATACAAAATAATATATACTAAAAAGTAACTTTATGCTTATGACTTTGTATCATTCCTTTAAATGTTTTTTTTAATATAGTAATTAGTTTAGTTTGGACTTTTTATATAGAAAATATCAAAATCACTGGTTGAGTAAGGTCAAAAAGAATCAGTAAAGTGTAATTTGATGACTTAAGCACCTAAATTAGAAATTTGCGATGTTAAATCTTGCTAACATATCGCCTAAACTGGTTTCCGAAATATTTACTAAAAGCAATAGATGACCTCTTGAATCTTCTGTCACACCTACGCAACTTTTCAATGTTCAGAACTTAATTTAAGGCGTCCAAATGGCCTCTTGTAACAAACACTGCTCTCGAATTGAAGTTTAAAGATGCCGAATAAGTAGGTTACCAAGTTTATGATTCGGCTCTGAGACAAATTGAATTGCCGTGCGCTTTTCTGACCCTATGTCGACTATTTGGACAATATACGTAACATTTCTTCGCTCGTAAACTGAGCCTTCCAACTGTCATTGTGACGAATTGTCTATTTCAGTTGATATTGGATCAGTGTCAAACCGTATACATAATCCATACTCAAGAACTTGTCACAGAAGGCAGTTTTTTAGGTGTGATTGTGAGAATAGTCAGACCAGAACTTTTGATATCATCTCAAAGGTTTGTGGATATTGATTGCCAAGTTATGGTAATTAGATTATGACAGAGTCGTGTTGTCGCTTAGTTTTAGCTCCTTCTTTCGTCACCACCCTTAGCTCGTCACTTTAGAACTTCAATGTCGAAAATTCTGTTTGAAACATGTATGAAGGTGGGTTCACATTCATACAGTGCGTGGATGTGCGTGCGCATACTTGTGCAAAGATATGACCTCACCTTGATACAATATTATAATACACATTGCATAGTTGCGGTCGATGTGACTGTTGAAATCAAGTAGACAAAAGGCGAGATTTCGATTTCCAACGTGAAATATTGTTCAAGTTTATTTCGGAGTCTAGTTACGCGGTGCATCTGTAAGATATATATATATGTTTCTGTTTTGTGTTGAGTTACAAAAATATTTTTACAGGCATACCTTTGCTATCTAATTTTTATTTTGTTCGTTTTCTATTTTAAAGTTTTTATTGTAATTTCTTACGGTCTGTCGTTATTAAAAACGTGGATTGTTTTATATTCTACATTTATGTTTTAGATTTTAAGTATTGACGTTTGGATTCCTTCGTGTTTCCTAATAACCATTTTTAAAATTATCCTGAGATTAATCACATGGTACAAACATACAAATCATAAAGTAACATGAACATATTGTTTGTTTGTCTAATTAATAAGGATGCAACCGTACAGAAGTTCATGCACCTAATATTAGCGCCTGCAAGTATAAGTGATAAGATTAAGTTGTACATATTGATCTGATAATACACACAATGGCCAGCATTTGTTAGATGAAGATATATTGCGTTGACACTACAAAAGTGCCGCAATTTTCATCAGTAGGAATTAGATTGTAATTGTTAGATTAGATTAGTTAAATTTGAACCCACAGCGTACACTAGCTATTATAGTAAGTTATATACATAAGAGGTTAAACCTCATTAAAATATAATTCTAATTCGGAAAGCAGCCAATCTGTATACTTTTAAGTGATTAGATGTAATTCGTAGTTAAATAAGACAAGGAGCCTAATGGCTAAGAATGGTCGAACTATTAAAACAAACGCGCTGTAAAAACTGCTTTTGCTGATATCTCTGTAAGTAAATATATGTAATTGATAAGTGGGGAGGCAAAATAGCCAAAGAAAGTGTGTACATATATTTTAATTTAATTATGTTGCATTTAGAGAGTGAGTTGAAAAAAAGAGTGGGATGAATGCTGCCAAAAGATCATGCTGGACGCAGCACACATACAACCGGTTCTATACATCTTCGGGAAGTCTATGACCAGCTGTGGACCTGCTACGGTTGATATGGTGATGATTATGAGTGAGTGTTGAATGTATGCTTTTAATATATATGAACCTTGTCTAGTATAATTGTATCTCGAAAAGCTGCTGCTCTATATATATTTTTAAGTAGATATAAGAGGAGCCTAACGGCCAAGAATGTTTGAACCATTAAAAAAAACGCGCTGTAAAAACTGCTTTTGCTATTATCTTCATAAGTAAATTAGATTTAACTGATAAGTAGAGACGCAAAATAGCCAAAGTAAGTGTGTACATGTTCTTAGATATTCTTTTATTATGTCCATTTAGAAAGTGAGTTGAATAAAAGAGTGGAATGAATGTTGCCGGAGGATCGTGTTAGACGCAGCCACATACAACCAGTACAATACATCGTCGGGAGGTACCTTCACCGTTCAACAGCGGACGTCCTACGGCTGTTATGATTATGAGTGAGTGTTGAATGTATGTTTATAATATATATGCACCTCATTTAATATAATTTCACTTCGAAAAGCAGCCATTTCATATATTTTTAAGTAAATAGATATAATTCGTAGGTTAGTAAGAAAAGGAGCCTAACGGCGAAGTATGGACAAAATCCTGGAAAAACGCGCTGTAAAAACGGCTTTTGCTGATGTCTTTGTAAGTAAATATATGTAATTGATAAGTGGGGAGGCAAAATAGCCAAAGAAAGTGTGTACATATATTTTAATTTAATTATGTTGCATTTAGAGAGAGAGTGAGTTGAATAAAAGAGTGGGATGAATGCTGCCAAAAGATCACGCTGGACGCAGCACACATACAACCGGTTCTATACATCTTCGGGAGGTCTATGACCAGCTGTGGACTTGCTACGGTTGATATGATGATAATGATGAGTGATTGTTGAATGTATGTTAATAATATATATGAACCTCATTTAATAACTTTCTGGAAAGCAGCTATTTCATATAATTTTAAGTGAATAGATATAAGAAGAGCCTAACGGCCAAAAATGGACAAAACGGAAATATAACGCGCTGTAAATACTGCTTTTGCGAATATATTTGTAAGTAAATAGACGTTACTGATAAGTGGGGATGCAAAATAGCCAAAGAAAGTGTGTACATACTTTTTGATTTTTTTTTATTATGTTGCATTTAGAGAGTGAGTTGAATGAGAGTGGCATGAATCTTGCCGAAGGATCGTGCTACACGCAGCCACATACAACCGGTTCTATACATCGTCGGGAAGTCTATGACCAGCTGTGGACTTGCTTCGGTTGATATGGTGATGATGAGTGTTGAATGTTGAATGTATGTTTATAATATATGTATATGAATGAGATGATATTATTGGCATTTTAAATAGGTTAATCTCTAGCTCTTTAAGAACTTATAAATATAGGTTTAAACATATAAACAGTAGTTAGGTATTTTGTATCACAATGCATATCGACTATAATTAATAGGGAATATTATATATGTACATCCACTCTCGGTGCTGTTATATAATATTATAATAAAACTAAATAATATGGTATGTTTTAACTAAAAGTTATGAACGGGGCGTTGGTAACGTTTTCTACAAACTATGAATATGCTATATTATATTAATTTATTGTAAAATGATTTGCGTTTATATGCATTGTTATAATTACCTATGGTCATGGGGTATTGTGTGTTGGTCTACATACCTGCCTATTTCTACCGCCAAACAGCTGTAATCGCATTGCTGTATTCCGGTTTGAATTTGAGGTTCCGGTATGAGAGGCAGTGAAATTACTGGGCTATGTGACACAATATCTTTACGTCACTATATTAGCGAGACACTAGTGATGATATCCTTGCGATGACACGAGTGTATTTAGGCTACGATGACACTTAATACCACGCAGACCGTATGCTTGTTAGCCAACTTGGTATGAATAAAAACAACTTGAATATTTTAAGTTAATCGTAATTCCGGCAATGACACCATTTTAGTTTTAACTAGTTAATACCGATTATTGATGTATCGATTTTTTATTTTATACTAAATTCATTTTTGTAACCAAGTCTTTCTTCCTGTTTATGAATACATTTTTACTTTTATATAAATATCTAAAAAACACTAAAACGGTTGCTTAAGCAAATAATGTACGTTTTTCCTGGGAAGCAAAGCTTGTTTCTTCACTGATATTGTCTCCTATCGGTAAGTTAATTAGTACATAAAAAGTCATTTAAATATATAAAAGCAAACAGTTTAATTTTTAGTGCAATTTAATTTTATTTTGTTTGTTGTATTAATATGATGTATGTAGGTGGAATAAATTGGGTACGAAAATTTATACAGTACGTAAACCCTGTGATATTAAGATGAGTCACATTCTAGTTCCAATCGTACCTTCTCCGCCTTCTACATGGATTGTTCGGAAACGTTAGGCAACGTTATGTCGTACATATTGGGTTTTAGTTAGAGTTCGCGATAAACATTAGTATTTTTTGTTTTTTAATATCTGTATGATATGAGAAAAATATGTTTATAAATTTATTTATATGTCTCTTGTTAAGACTGTTTCTTATCTTGCCGTTATAAACGTCTTGTTTTTAAAAACAATTTTAATAAGTATATTTATGGAATGTATTATAATATAATGCCTATACATAAGTAATATATACTAAGTACTAGTGGTTAATGCTTAAGCCCGTTATAGATGTTTAAGGGAATTATAATTAGGTTAATTAAGGGATAGGTTAGTAATTTATCATTTGCAATTAACGGGACATGATCGTTGAAAAAGAGTAGATTGTACAGTTGGTGTTGTGTTTAGTTTAGGTCTTATAGGACATACTATTAAAACAATAGAGATATAGAATAATTGAAGCCATGTTATCCTCATACAATTAATCAATAGACAGATAAGCTAAGCTACGTTCCTCACAATTCAATATCATTTGAACAAAAATAACATTGCATATTATGTTATTGTTTTATTAATTTTATTTAATTTTATCAAATATACATATATATTTTTAAAAGCACATGAGTTAGTTCAATAAATTCTATTGTTATAATTGTATACATACATATATATAATTAACTAGACTGTAAAAGGTAGGTATTTATAGGGTGATTGGCGGGGGAATCTAAATTACGCCCAACAATTATTCAGCTTTATTTAGTACCTGAGTACAAACATTTTTCTACACCAAAAATTGTATTTAAGACTATCGTTTAGTTATTTGTGTTACAGGATTCTAATTTATAATAGATTTAAGTAATTAGTTACTTGAATGTTCTGTGTATAGAATACAAGGATTGTTTACAGTGGCGTATTAATGAATCAAGTCCAGGCTATTATAGATTTTGGATGTCAGGGATAATCGGTGACTTTAAGCGATCTACATAACCGAATAATACCAATCTTTCCCTAGACTAGCGATTTGCTTGGACAAAAGCCTTCCTGCAGATTACAAGTAACAGCTAAGCGTATGCACCACATGTAAAGACGAAAAAGGACTTGCAGGATAAAGCCAAATTGAAAGATCAGGCCACTGTTTGTTGGTGTATGTCTTAATGTTTTTGAGTATTAAATATTACCTTTAAGTATATACCACACTTGATGTTTTGATGTCAATAAAATTTAGAAAAATACCGGGTGGTTTTATTTTGAATAGAGAAATTCAGTCTTATTTAGTCTTATTTCCCATCGAGGTAAGTGTGAGTTCCACTTGCTTTGATCCTGACATTCCTTGCTTCCTCAACATTCATTAATCTCCGATTGAACGAATAAACTGATTGAACTAAATTATATAAAATTACTTAAATTCCTGTTTCTGTTGAGGTCTTCTATAAACCGCCCCAATTACATTGCCCTTTACTCGTAATTCTACTTACATTGTTCTTATCATTCCGGGGCTTCTTCAACATTATCTTTTTCAACCTAAGTAATCTGAGTGATATATTGTCACTAATTTTTAAAAAGTACTTTGCTACCCTAAACATACGCAAATAGTGTTATTTCAAAACAGTGTATTAAAAAACAGTAGCTATTGATGCGTGAAGTCAATACCATGCAAAACACGATTTTAAAGTCATAAAGGGGGTTATGTTTCAATGAAGAAATTTTGAGAATAATCACTAAAATTAGAGAAACTGCCATCTAGTAGATGTTGTCGGTACCGTCAGTACTGTTCAAATACTGCTACTCTATTAGGTATTTACATGAAAATAACTAGATATCGCTACCTACCACATAAT
>JACJUM010002279.1:8982239-9257722 GCA_020976665.1 Heortia vitessoides | reverse complement strand
TTAACTATAATGAGCGAGAACACTATTGATTGGCTTGTGGTAAGTTATTTTTTGATTATACCTTAGTTACAGTGATGATTTATTTAACTTTATTTTTAGATCATAGAAGATTGCTTTACTATTAACTATAATGAGCGAGAAGAACACCTATCATAAATATTTTTAAGATTTCGTATACTTTAAGAAACCCTATCTATGAATACATATTACCGTTGTTTTTGTAAAAAATCGCATTATATAAAACCTAGTTAGAAAAAAAACTATGACGCCTAAGTTGCGTTTACGTGAGAAATGAGAACTCTACGAAAGAGTTCCATCAAGAATTAAATAGTTCGTAAAAGCTTTCGTTTTAAGTCCTTATCATTATGATGGTCATTTTTCGAACCCTGTGTGACCCCAAGTATGACCTGAAACGTACTTGGCCAGATTATAAAAAACTTGATTTCAGATATTTTGGATTTACTCCTGAATTTTCAAGTAATCTAAGTTTAGTGCTAATTTGATGGCGTGTCAATTCGATCGGCCAATTAAGTTTCAGTGGCCGATCGAATTACATATTTGAGTGGCCTTCAGGGTTGGACCAAGATTTATGCAATCAACATGTAACTTTTCCTTCATATTCGGATTAGACCTTACGTCTTTCGGATTGCTTTCACATGATTTAGCTCCTCATATTTCCAAGAGTTTAATTAAATTTAATTAAAGGTCGCTCTTAGTGATCTTTTATTCTATACATGTCATTCATAATATTTGCTCTGTAGGGATTTTAATTTTTTTATAAGGTGGTTCCATAACTTTTTTACCAGGTCTACAAAGCTATTATATTCATTATACTATGGATAGGCTATTAGTTACTGCGCCCCGAGCGTATAATCTACACGTATATTGCCATGTGGTTCCGGCAGAGTAGAATAGTACCTCCCCCTGTACCCGGTGTCGTAAGAGGTGGCTAAGGTACTAAAACCGACAGATGGCGGTATATCCATCCGGAACAGTGTAGCTGCTTAAGTGCACAGGGCCGGGTATGGGCAGCAGCATTCCCGTCGTAAAACTATGCTCTGCGATTGTCAACATGCTTACCCAGCAACTATGGAAAAATTCCCCCTTTCTTGGGCAGGCCTATATCCAATAGTGGACTTCCAATGGCTAATGTGATGATTCACATCATCACATCAGCCATGACTGAAGCTCAGTGCGCAGTACTTTTTTTTTTAACTATTTTTAATCTATTATTTCACAATTCAGACGGCAGTTCTGGTCATATCCGGTAAAGTATGGCCGGCACACTTTTTTGTAGTAAGAAATTTTGATGCGAGAATAGAATTAGTAATCAGACCCAACCTGCTACACTCAGTCTTGTTATAATATTTATAAACTAAATCAGATAATTTTCCTGACAAAATCAAACGAGTACTCATTTGTATGTATTTGTACGCACACAAAAGTGTCCTCATTTGTATGCATGAATGCCGTGTGCGTTCCATGAGAGGAATAGATGTATGTGTGAGGGCAGTATAGGTAAAATCACAAGTGAAATATAAAAATACTTATTCCTATAAATATTATAAACGCGATAGTTTGCGATTGTTTAGATATTTTGTATATATGGGTGTAAGTTCGTTAGTTGTAGCAGCAGCTTACGTCGAAGCAGTTGAGAAGCTCTGAATACAATTTTTTCAAATAGATTTATTGATAGTCCGGAATGGCACATGGCTATTTTTTTATCCCGAAAATATGGTTTTATAAGATAAATCAAATTTTTCAAATGAGCGCTAGAAATTTGTAGTAAGTGTGAAGTAGTCCTAGTATAAACGCACAAACAACGATTTTTTTCTAGAACTTAGTACTTTTGCATATATGGCTATATTGACCTGAGTCAAAGCTCAAAACGAAAAATATGTTGTCTAAATACACTTCATAAACTCTACGCCTCATAAATTATATTGTAGAGTTAAAGTAAGTAGAGTCATAAACTTAGCTCTACGTGAGATGAACTCCGCATTTGGACAACTTGAACTCTATGTTAGGGTAGCAACTAATGAAGTCCTCGCAGAAAAACTGCTAGTTACGAGTATTATAAATTCCCACAACATCTAATATATGGACCTGATTCCGTGATAAGTGGCTTCAAGCACTTGTACAGATTACAAACATCAGACAATAGAGGAAGCACAAATATACCCAGATACAGAACAAGCATTAATCGATCGAACCAAGACCAGGGGCACATTAGATAAGACTAATACCATCCGCGACATCGGGCCCACCAAAATAAATTATATAAAAGCGCTCAGTTCTGATACAGCAATAGATACAGCTATATAGAAACAGCAATGCCTCGGAAACACATGTTTGCGTTACCTCAATATTAGTTGTGAGAAAAGTTGAAGAGGAGTAAGTGGGAACCTAGTAAATAAATTAAATACCAAATTTCCGCAAAATATACACTTATTTGCAAAAAAACGGGCACCTAAGCAATGAATGGTTCAAATGTTACTATTGGTTTGTTTGATAATTTTAGGTAGTTCTACTTTCACAATTTTGTAAATTAATAAGCAAATAATCATTTTCGTCAGTATTATCATAAAATATTGATAAAATTTATGGGTTTTAATGCTAAAGTTCACTAGTAGTGTATACTCGCCAGTAGTGCATATGCTTGTGATGTAAAAGTTAACAAAGATTTTTGTTTGTTTTTCTTTAATAAAGTAAAAGCATATAAATGTTTAGTATCGAGTTTTACCTCCTTTAGTCGAAATCATAGGTTGAATTCGTCTGGATATGCTAGCGAGGATATCCTGGATACTTGCTCGCGGAATACGTTCCCACTCTGCGGTAATCATATTCTTCAGCTCTCTGATGGTCGGCGGAGCCGGTTGTACTGATCTCACGCGTCGTTTCAGAACGTCCCAGACATGCTCTATAGGATTGAGGTCGGGACTTCGAGCTGGCCAATCCAAATGACGAATGCCGACCTCTTGCACATACGCTTCCACATCGCCAGACCGGTAGGTGCGAGCGTTGTCGTCCAAAAAAATTGAGTCTTCGCCTAAAGCGGCTAATGCGGGTAGTGCAAGAGGATTTAGAACTTCCGTTATGTATCGATGTCCAGTCAGTGAGTCGTTTTTAATGAAGACTATAATAACTCTGTACGATCGATTGAATTTATTCCTGCCCAAAACATAACAGAGCACTACCATAAGGTGGGATTTCTTCAAAACAAGCCTCTGCAAAGCGTCTCCTCGTCTTCGTAGCACTCGCCGACGTTGATCTTCACCGAACAGAGATATCCTGGCTTCATCGAAGAACATTACCCTGTTCCAGTCTTCATGACTCACAATTTCGAGCAAATCTAAGCCTAGCAACTCTGTGCTCACGGAGTAACTTAGGGCCGCGGGCCGGGCGATGACTGCGTATATTGGCCGCGAGAAGCCTCTTCCTGACTGTCCATAGACTTATATGCACATTTCTTATTTTTTCGAGGTTGTTCTTAAGGTCCACATATGAAGACTTGCGATTTCTTAATGCGCGACTCACAAGAAAACGATCATCCCTTCTCTCGATGAAACCGGTGTCTTTATACCGCTGCCAGGTCCTTGAAACCGATATTATCTTTTGAAACTTTGCACCACAAATGTAGGATAAAAAGTGATTTTCTGCAAAAACGAGTATCAAACGAAAATTTGAATTTAGAACGTACTATTTTAAACACCACTGCATTTTTAAAACCGGTCAGTAACATGTACAAATGATTGAATTCATTTTGGTACCGTATTTTTTTGAAGAAGGATTAAAATCAAAACCGCCCGTTTTTTTTGCAAATCAGTGTATGTATATTTAATGTTAGCTACATTACATTGAGACTATAAATTAAATCACAGACATTTTATAATAATATGTCTAGGTAGCCGCGTGGTACCGACATAGTAGAATAGTATCTCTGTATCTGGTGTTGTAAGAGGCAGCTGAGGTACCGGAACCGACAGATGGTATATCCAACCGAAGCAGTGTAGCTTAAATGCAACAGGGCAGAGAT
Organism: Heortia vitessoides; assembly: GCA_020976665.1. NCBI lineage: Eukaryota > Metazoa > Arthropoda > Insecta > Lepidoptera > Crambidae > Heortia > Heortia vitessoides. The sequence continues at coordinate 9,253,686 of JACJUM010002279.1, read as the reverse complement.
GGGGAGCAGCTTTCCCGTCGCGAATCTACGCTTTGCGATTGCCACATTCGCCAAATCGCCTTTCTTGAGGCCTATGTTTAGCAGTGGACGTTTTATGGCTGCTATGATGATAATGGTGAAGTGATAAATTTCCAGAGCACAGGACCTGCTTTTATTAAGCCACCTTGGTCAGAGACAACTTGAATGTATTTGTTTGCGTTTATTTTACGATATTGCCTCAGTTATTAATTTAGAATACAATTTTTCAACAAAAATACCGTCTTTTATACCACATGCGAACACTTGAATAGTTGTAGAAAATAACTATAACAACTTGTACATGACTATTAACATATTCGAGAATTACTCTCGATTTCACTGGGATTCCATCGTCAGCTCCTGATTTGGCGCCTACGTGACTATCTCGAAATTATAGCTGATTGAAATATAAAAGTATCATCTCTTATATTAATTGACACTGGTCACACGACCATCAAGCAAGGCGCATGCGGAAGCTCCATTTTGGACCCGGTCCTATAGTGGTACTAGGGCTGATATCAAAATGAAGATTGTTACCTGGTTAGAAATTAAAAAAAAGCTAATATTACTAAATAAATATATCGGTATTCGAGTTACTTTGATAGAATTTGAATATGTAATCAAATTAAGTTTGTGACATAATATCTTTAGCCTTCACCGAACTTTGGAATCAACAGATGAATAGAATCTTATTAACTTTGATATGTTATGCTATATATCGGAATCCACATATAGATATTTTAATCTGTCAATTGATAGTAAGTACTACATGTTAGACATTGAGTTCAGAATTGCTTGCTAATCCTTGACAAATGTTTACAGGTTCGAATTATAACGTTTTGCTTGAGCTGCTACAAGATGAATACTTTATTTTATATTTTGTTTGTTTTTATTACTAAATAAGCGCTTAAATTTTCTTATATGTACCTCTTAAGGTTAGATTTTAATTAAAATATTTTTGCTCTGACGTTTCTGCATGCTCGTTTACAGGATAATAGTTCGATAAGGAACGCTTGCTGTAAAGTATACTAAATAGTTTTGTTTACCGTCGAATACCAGTATTCGAATTGCCGTGTTCCGATTTGAAAGGTGAGACAAGCTATGAATTAATTGGGTAATGTGACATAAAATCTTTATGTCACAAGTTTGTAAACGCGTTAGTGATATCCTTGTGATATTGCTAGCGTCTATTATACGCTGGCTGTATTGTTGTTGTTAATGTGGATTAATAAAAAAAACAGTTTTGCCGTGGGGTACTAGCAGAGTACAATTGTTTTTTTATCTGCACCAGGCATCGTAAGTGGCGACTGAGTTACTGGAACCGAAAGATGGCGGTTTATTCACCTGTACTGTCTTAGTCTAGATACAATGAAGCCGGGATGGAGAGGCGCCTGGAAGCTTCTTTAGCTATAGGTACTACGCCTAGCCGTCGCAGAAAAATCCTTTAATATTATGATACGCAATTAGACCCGGTCCTTCAACCTGTCCTATTGGATAACTTTTGGAGAGGCTATGTCCAGCAGTCGATTAATGTCAAACTGTTTGAAGAATTTTGTTATTTACGTGAAATCATACATAAGTAATGTAAAAGCACTATAGTTTGGAGTAAAAATTTAACCAATTTTACGTCCTGCCGTCATTAATGTTCGTATTGATTTTGACATGATGTTATAAAGTATAGCTTCCATCAATTAAAGGATTGTCCAACAATAATATACATTACCAAATCTTATATTCTCTCTTCAGCATTATAACTTTGGTTTAGATGTATCAACAAGACAAAAATTCTGAATATTTTAAATTGGTTATGGGAAACAAGACAGGACCGTGAAATTTTTAAAGTTAATATGACGTGTTGTAACAGGATCTTAAGAGACATAACGAAAGTGACGGTGTTAATCCATGTGATAAATATTGCTTGTCAACTCACCAAGTGTCAGCACAGTTTGTAATTAACTTTAGCTGTTTGCAGTCACATATCTGCAAAGTTGGAACGGCACGAGTTTCGTTGATTCAATAAAACCGTCTGGCGATCCGTTATCTGTCTGAACTTTAATGTTAAAGCATCCTATTCAATACGCAACGATTATAATGCACACAAACCATAGTTACATTGAAAATGTAATCGTATTGTTACAATATAGTAAATACTGGCTATAGTAACTTCTTCACTTTTTATTATTATCATCATAACTTCATTGCTCACTGCTGGATATAAGACTCTCCAATAAGGTGGGAATTCTGCCCATAATTGCCGGGAAAGTCATGGTAGCAATCGCAGAGCGTAGCTTCGCGACAGGATTGCTGTTGCGAATCCCCGTACTGTTCAGCTACACTGTTGTGGATATCAAGTGGATATTCCACCATCTTTGCTTGCGGTACCTCAGACGCTTCTGGTACAGAGGAAGAATATTCTATTCTGCTGGCAACTTACGTCTTGGTCTACTAAAAACAAATACGGGTTGGCATAATTAATGGTAATCGAATATTTAATTAGCGATGTATATTGACGCTACTGATGTACTGATGCGGATAAGGAGATACTAATTGCCTATAAGCAGTTTGATTTTTTGACCAAATTGTATTTTTTCGAATACGTTTCTTTTTTTTAGTTTCCTTTTTTTACTTAGTCGAAAGTAGCTTTGCCACTGTATAAGTTCATCTAGTAGTTATTTGACATAGTTTATTTGACAAGTTTATTTTAACTTAGCCCACAAATGTGTCATATTAAAAAAGTTCAAAAAAGTCTTGACCATAAGAAAAAAAATCTTGATAATCTATCAGACGTAGTTTGGTAAAAGAAACTCTAGAAATATAATAAACAATATATGTGTAAATTTTAATGTCGATTAACCGATTTCGGTCAAACGAAATTCGGACATGTCGTCGGTTCACGTACTTGCTTGCTTTTTGCTATAATGATATGAATATACGCTTGTATACATCACAACATGTTAGATACAGGCTTTCCAATTTATCTACGGTTAAGAGTTATTTATATCGGTCCAAGTACGGCCGTGAGATATCGGCAGAGTAGAGTAATAGTACCTACCCCTGTACCAGGTGTCGTAAAAGGCGACTAAGGTACCAGAACCGACAGATGGCGGCATATCCATCCAAAACAGTGTAGCTCAAATACATAGGGTGGGGATGGGCATCACCATCTCCATCGCGAAAGCTGCACTCTGCGATGGCCAGCACACTTGCCCAGTGCGGCAATTATGGGCAATATCCTCCTATCTTGGGGAGGCCTATGTCCAGCAGAGGACCTCCAATGGCTGTAACGATAAAGTACAGAGGCAGATTTTGAAGGATTCTTTAAAAAGGGGCGTAAGACAAGGAGATGTCATATCTCGAAAACTGTATAATGTCACTTGGGGAAACGCCGTCAAGCTTCTGAAGTGGCAAGGATCTGGCATGAATATTAATGATCAATACATCACTCGCGTTCGATTTGCCAACGATAATTTAGTTATGGTAGAATCGATGGAAGATGAGCAGGATGCTTGAAGACCTCAATCGAATTTCTCAGCTGGTAGGTTTCAGAAGTCCAAATTAATATGTAATGCCCATATTGTACCCTATTAGACGTCACATTGATGTTACTATTAGATGCAGTGAATTGGGGAGCCATTCCACAAGACCAATGTGTCGCTAGTTACCTTTTAAATTAATAAAACAAAATAATATATTGACGCCATCGGGGAAAATACTTATCAAAAGCGCGGCCTCGACACCTGGCGGTAATAACAATGCTCCGGCATTTGGGCCGATGGGGACTATTTATGATTTTAATTCCTTCCAACAGTTTAGCTTTCATAATTTAATTTATGGTTGGAAAATTAATAATATGAATAATGAAATGTGTGAGATATTTTTTGATACGCTTAGACAGATTAAGTAATAAACATAATTAAGTCATTCAAACGGAAATATAAAAACCTAAATCAGCGTGCAATCAGATTGAATTAATAACGAAAGATATTTTTTAATATGTATGTGTTTTTGCATTAAATATGATTTAAGTCTTGTCAACCTATGTTTTTAAAATATTATTCTTCTTAATCACTTAATATAATAACCATATTAAGTGATTAAGAAGACAACTTGTGTGAAAACATGATTAGCTGTAAAATATTTAGTATTTTTTAAGACGAATGGAATAAGTAAGCCCTTGGTTACCGGCAGAGAATAATAGTACCTCCCTTTGTATCAGGTATCATCAGAGCCGACTGAGGTACTGAAACCAACAGATGGCGGTATATCCATCCGAAATTAACCTTATTAATTACTCCAATTCCTCCGATCCTCGGCAATTCTAATGAAGTTTCAATTTGGTCAGTCTATGTACCTTGCGTCTATGCATTTACTTATTTGTTTAGAGCGTAATTTTTAGGTTTATCTGGAAAACTGACATCCTCGAACAGTCGATATTAAACTAAACCAAATCTTGGTTAAGAGAGAGAGAGCGAGAATGCGTCTCGCCGTGCAAGTGCGACCGGTGTGGTGTGCGCTGCGGCAGCAGGATTTGCACGCACTCGCCTGAGTGCTTTAGGACTGGTGTTATCCTACAAATTGTCCTGGAGAGTGTTGTCTGTTAGATATGTACATGTAAATTAAGATTTTCAATATTTTGCCCTGCACAAAAGTATTCGATTTTCTTGGTGGTCTTCCAAAATAGCTCTGTTTAAAGATTCGATTGGAGATCTTTTGGATTGACATTTAATTGACACTCTTTAATAACACACACAATACATATTTCAACTAAAATAAATTCCATGTCTGGACTCGATCGAAAGGTATTGTTTTTTAATTACTTCGAAACTTTTTTAATACTCTGTAAAGTTCATAGATTCTGGATTTGATAGCAATCATTGCATTAATGTGAAAACGTCACTAGTGTAAAATTTAGCGAGCAATCCAGTAAATTGTCAATCTATGTATTTTTTTTATTTTGTCTCCGATTTCTTTAAAATAGGTTGTAAATACATAAACATGATGTACATAACATATAAAAATTGCCACCGATTTAAAATTCATTAATTATGAGATTTTGGCGTTTTTGTATAAGTTAACATTTGTATACGTCTGTACTAAGGACATTTTAGGGCATCTGTTGGTTGAACTATGAATAGGGTTCCTTGTAAAAATTCAAATCTTGTAGAAAATTGACGCGAATGTTTATAGTGCACATTGCAAAAAATATTCTATAAAATAATTCCGAAACGGTGATATATTTTTAAAACATCGCAGCTGTCGATGTTAGAAGCATATTTCATGTGCACTGTCTACTATTTTATAATGAAACATTTTTTTTAACGATTGTAAAATGATAAAGAACTCTCTGGCAACTTTTAAACTCTGTTTGTTTAAGCTTTGGGGGTTCCGTTTACCTTTTTATGAAAAGAAAATCCTCATAGATACCATGGCCATTTGAAGGAAGTTCTGGTTATGCCGGAACTTCTTTGCTACCCTCTCATTTTTAGAGAAAAAAAAGACAAGAGTCATCTACATTGGTACCTGAAACTCACAGAAATCGCATAGTTTTGTTCTGGTTTTAAGTCACAAAGTCGGCAACGCCCTAGTGATATCCTTCTGATTATATGAGCGTCTATTATATATGTATATATATATATATATATATAGGTCGTAGTATTCTGAACGGAAGGTCAAGTCAGTATTGACTTGAGTGTATTCGCTTGGGTGATTGGCAACACAGACGAGATCAAAGGGACGGGTGGTACGTCATTGCGTGAGTGAAGAAAGCTCTATTTTTGGACCGAGACGTCGAGCTGAGCGGCGTGTTGCGACCGGCGTCCGACTTCACCGCGTTCCGAGGAGAATCTGCCCCTATCTTTGCAATCTATATTAATCTTTTGATTGATAAATGATAAACTTTATCTGGCCTTTTATTTACAGTAAATAAGATGTATGATAAACTCTCGAGTGACTAACGCGCATACTACCCTCCAACATATATATTTATAAAAGTACTGAACGCTTAATACTATCTTTAGATAAATATTGCTGAGCTTAAATATGTCGGCGTATGTTTTGAAATTGAGCTCCGATTTGCAGCATTTTATTTCTGTAACATTGTATTGTTCTCGTAACATAGATTTTCAAACAATGATTCATCAAATTCATTATTGAAAGCGTCAAGTATTTATTTTAGTCTGTCAACCCCGATCAACCCTTGTCTGATTTTAGTGACTGGCAATATCTGAGCATGTGTCGCTGACGTCACGGGCAAATTAACGCTGACGTCACGGGCAACGGATTAAAGATTTTTTTTTCACTTCAAAGATTTTTCGCCATGTGAATGTTACGTAGTTTCAAGTTCCCCGATTTTTAAATACGAAACGTAAATAAAATACCTGATGTACTACTTGATAATTTGAATATATAAAATCTACATAAATTGCATATTTACTTTCACGAAATTAATGTCGTTAGTAAAAACCACCCTGCCATAAAATGTTTATGTACAATTTATCGTATTTATAATTCCTCAGCCCTGCCCATTACTTATGCTAATTGTAAATACATATACAATGCAATTTGTAGTATTTACAAAAAGACTAAAATTTTATGTGATTTTATTTTCATCATTTCCGGATATTCTACCCTATGAATTTTACTTAAAAATATCTATAATAGAAATTTGATAAAGTAGCCCAGATAAATTGTATTTTAGAAAATGATTATTATTTTCACGCAAATAAATTAAAAACCTGTAATTTAAGTCGGACGAATTCACAAACACCTTAGCATTTTATTAAATGAATTATATGGAATATGCTATTGTTAACATATTTACTATGAAATAATACGTAAAACTCTGGCTAACGACCCTAAAACGTTTCTACTTTAATTAAAACTTATCACATCTTCAAAAAGAATGTCAACAAATTGTGAAAATTAAAAGAATTAAAGAAAAATAAACCTTAGTTTTTAAATAAATGAGTTTAGTATAGAATAGGCATTCAGAAATATTAATTTTATGCCATATTAGTTTTTGTTTGTTTAGTATGCTATGTGTGTAAAAAAGGTGGTAAGGCTTTTTTTAATAAACTTGCTTCTCTTTCAGACACGGCCAAAAGATATTAAAGTATTTTAACTTAACTACTTCTTTAAAGAAAACAAAATTACAATTTAATAAAAGAAAAGAACAATGATTTTATTCGCATATCTGCGTTTTTAAAATTACGATGCAAGCGCACGTTTCCATAATCTCGTGCAGCCATGTAAATAGATTTTCAGTGGTCATGCGTGACGAGATCCCAGGAAAAGGCTGCTATTCCGCTAGAGATGGCGAGGGTAGGTGACCGGAGTGAGAGGTCCAAAATGTTTTTGTTGGAGCACATCGTAGAAAATCTTTACTAAACAGTTTACAGTTGTTAAATCCAAATTATAAGCACCGAAAAAGGCTTAAGTACAATCGTTGATATAGCTGGTTTTGATAAATTTTGTTCACTGCCCCTTTTTTTGTAAAATTATCATGCAACACCATTTTATATTATTATAAATAATATTTTCTAGGGCAACACTTATTACTATATTGTATACATTTTATATATAGAAATGGTATACGTTGTGTTTAAGCTATGAAGGTAAAAAAATATTTGCGTGTTAATTCACATTATCTTCTTCAGATTCGAATATAGTTTTCAGGGATGTATAGGTTTCATATCCCCAATAAGGATTTAGTCTTCATTTCGTGTGTAGGACTGTCACCCTGCTGGCTACTATTACTACTATTATATGTCCAGCTGTGGACATATAATAGCTGTAATGATAATGATTTTTATACAATGGATACGTAAACTATTAATGTTATTCAGTATGGTTGAGATGTAAATAAAATGGTCACACTTTTGGTAGCGCAATGCGTGTTTAGACAAGGGAAACTAATAAAAGCGCGCGCTTTGCGTGCGTGTTTGCAGGAGGGAGCTATTCGTTACGTGAAAGAGATAAATAAATTTAAATTGTAAGATGATGACACAGATAATATAAAAGCTTGATAAAATATAAATAAGTTGTTAACCAAGAAGTTAATATTAATATTTATAAAATAACTATAATAAAATGTAATAGTAAAAAAATATGTAAGCGTAAGATTCTAGAAACGAAATTAAAAATGTTTGCAGTTCAAAAAAGATATCGGTTATTTATTACGCCAGAAATAATTTTGAGGTATATATCATCTGTATTGACAAAGAGATCAATGCAATAGTTTTTCAACGTTTATAATGAATCATGGGAAACTTGTTGGAAATAAACGTGTACAAGATTACTAGTTTATTATCGAAACTAAAGAATTTTCATTACATAATTAAGTAAATTACGTTTCGTCCCGAAAACATTTTCCCCGTCAACTTGTTTTCGAAGTCCAATCAGGGGGGAATTTATCCCCTAATTTATTACGATTGATGAGAAAAATTCTCGAGACGCTTTGATGTCTTGCTTCCTGATATTTTTTATCAAAATTATGGAGCATATTTTAATGTCTTTTGCCTGTTTTCAATAACAAAGATATTACAAATTTGCGTAAAATATAATTAAATTAGTCGCAAGTATAATTTGCATAAAAGTGTTACACCTTTGGTTATTATCTAGATTTAAATATATCAATCAATTATTATGTTCGGGGCTTAGTTTTATAGACTTCATCGAGGTTAGCGTAATTTAAGTAGACGCTTATCATTCGGTCTTTTGAAAACGACGCAGTTGTCGATTTTCAGTTTATAATCAACAAAAAAACATACATAGACTGTAATTATTACTTGTTAGTGTTTTAAATTTGTTTTCATTAGTTTAGAGTTCTGAGTTATTAAAAAAGTGACTGTTTGTCACTTTTTTAATAACGCAGAACTCTAAATCATCTTTGTCAGAGAAAATACCATATTATCAAACAAAGTCAATAAAAAAAATGAGTTTAGTATAACTCCTAAACTATATGAAACCTATTTTTAAATGAAAACATTATTAAAGACATCGTATTTTATTTTATTCAACCAATTACCCTATGATTTACAAAATTTTGATTAAAGCTACTTAAGTACATCTAAGATGTTCATATTATTTACAGTCTAACCATTTTCAGATTTTACACAAAATTTTAAAAATTAAAAAGTGTTCACAATTTTTTTTATATTACTTATCATTTTCATTTATCTTTAATTCATGACATTATAAATACAATAAATAATAATGTTCTAGACACCAAATACAAGGTAATAACATAATACGAGTTTAATGCCAACATTAATATTATTATATAAAGTTAATAAAAGAAGCAGATTACGACTACTGGTCAATTGTAATTGTATATTATTATTTATCATTTCCTTATAAACTTTCATATATATTTGGTAAATAAGTATGAAAATAAAATCACTTTTCCTAAACGTCAAACAATGTATCTCATCCTTTTCTCAATCAAGGACGATAGCTGCAGGTAAATTACATTTAAACAAGTAATTAAAGATAAATTATAAGGTCAGGAGAAATATATGGATATAATCATCATCATACCAGCCGTATTAAGTCTACATCCAGACAGATTTTCAAGAAGACCAGTCGAGGCCAGCCCGCATCTAGCGCAATCTTGTGGTTCTAGTCAGATCTGTCCAAGTTGTGGGTAGACATCCTTTGCTGTAATTGATCTTATCTCGTGGATGCATTCTTTACATGGTCGATAAGACGGGTCCGATGGCGCAGATGTTAGTGATCCTATCTTGTACGCCAAGGGTCGTGCGTTCGATCCCCACCCAAGGCAAATATTTATATGATGATATTTGTGTTTGTTCTGTGTCTGGGTGTTAAATATATGTGTTTGAGTAGTAAATTCGTGATACCTCTATTATCTGGCTTCCTTAACACAAAAGACTTACCACGGATCATATCAGGTCAATGTATAAGATATTGTGAGAATTTATATAATATTATTATTACTAAGCCGTTTTTAAGGTTATAAGGTTTAGAGACTAACATAAATTATATTATTAGTAAGCAAATTGTTTTCAAGGAAAAAATAATGAATAGTGATAGTAAAATACAATTATAATTATAACAAGATCAAATAGCGAAAACACGTAGGGATTTTTTTTTCCCGGCGACCTTCGCTTTGTTTTGGTATAATAAATTCCCGGGAATGATTCCTTGGTTCCAATTTTTTAACCTCGATTCCGTTTTATTTTCCTTGAATACCATAAATAACACCGAATTTGTAAAAAATATGCCGTGAGGTACCGGCAGAGTAGAAAAGTACTTTCCCCTGTACTAAGGTACCAGAACCGGTATATCCATCCAAAACATTGTGGCTCAAATGCACAGGGCGGGGATGGGTAGCAGCATCACAAAAGCTGCGCTCTGCGATTGCCAACACGCTTACCCAGGGCGGCAATTATGGACAACATTTCCCTTTTCTTGGGTTGACATTTGTCCAGCAGTGGGCTTTCGATGGCTATTATGATGCTGCAAAAAAATTTTTCGCAGATGAACTTTTACAGGGTAATATACAAAAATAAAATACCTACTGTTAAAACAGAATCACTACATATCGATTATTTAATCGATATATAGTATTTCTTTTTGAATATTATAATGTATTTATCCGAATTAATATATCCCTCACGAATCCAGATTCAGATGGGAGGGAAATTGCGGCGTAGTATTAGACGTTAAGATGTCAAATACTCCGCTGCCTTCTCATTTCAGATCATGTAATCCTTGGGTTCAACTTCCGACATTTAACTCTCAATATATTTTTTTTGTGATGAAGGTATTTTAAAAGTATTTTATTTTAATACGTGTTCTAAAAGGGACCTGAAATATAACGTAAATTTATACAATATCTCATACACTATCGTGACTTTGGATGCTGTGAATGGCAACTATGGGTCATTTTACTGTTTTGATTACATTTTACTGATTTACCAGCAACTTCTGTTGTCGGCCATCATAATTCGGTGCGTTTCCGTAATTGTGCCTAATAGAAATCTTGTCTTATTCCCTTGTGTGTATAGGAAAAGATTTCTAACAAATAGAGATTCATTAGATTATTTGTATTACATCTCGCTGAACTGTGGTCATTCGACCCCAAATATCAACAAAATAAGGAATCGTGCGGAAACAACTTATTCATACTTACCTTTTTATAACTACATTTTAAGGAAATTTCGTATTTTACTTTTTCAATAGCTCTGATGTTACAGACATCTACTGATGATTTCTGTTTAAATGCGTTCGTTAATTCCCGCGCTCAATTTTATAGTTTGTAATTATAAATTTTATTTAGTAACAAAATTGTATACTTTTTCTTATTAGTGAAGGGTGGGGGCTCTCTCGCTGATAAGTGGTTTTACTGAAACCGACAGATTGCGCTGTAAAAGTACAAAAAACTTATTTCAAACGCATCGGGCCGGAAATTGGCAGCAGCTCCTAGTCTGCGAATTTCTCTGTGCAATGCCCGTGTAGCGATGATCGCGCTGAAAAATTCGCGTATACCTACTATTCGGAAAGTTAGCTACCGGCAGTATAGAATAGTACCTTTCCCTTTATTAGGTGTCGTAAGAGACGACTGAGGTACAGAAATCGACAGATGGCGGTATATCTATCCGAATCAATGTAGTTCAAATGCATGGCGGGGAGCGGCATCCCCGTCACGAAAGCTGCGGTCTCCAATTGTCAACACGCTTGCCCAGCGTGCCTTTTTTGGGGAGGCCTATGTCGAGACTCCCAATAGCTGATATGATGATGATGATGATGGCTATCGATAAGATTCTCGTGGAGGTATATGTCCAACTGTGGATATTCTGCGGCTAAGCACTAATATAAAATAAATATTCTTGCATATTTTATATGATTTAATATAAATAAAGTACCTCAAATACTAGAAGATCTTCTTGTTACTCAATGTATAAGCCAACAAACTAACATAATAAAACTCCATGTTAACAGCTTTGAACCGAGGTTTAATAAAATGAAACATTTAATTTTTTTTTGGCGACGTTACGGTTACTTTACGGCACTGTTTTCAAGTAGTTTTATTATGAATTGGTAGTCTAGCATAAATGTAAATGAAATCTAAATGCTATAAAATACGAAACAGACATACACATGAAATATACATTTTTTTTATTAGATACAGTTGAAATTAGTAGGATTGAGTAAAGATCTTAACTTAGAATAAATTCGTCTAGATTGTGGTCTTACTCAGTATTTTAAAATTCAAAGTAACAACATTCCCTTATCAACAAGCCTAATTTACAATCCTTAAGATTATCTCGTAAATAACTAAGACGTTATAGTAAAATATCTTGTTAATTTTCAGCTTACAGTAATAACACTAAGAGTTGAATAAACATGTCTACATAAACATTGCAGTGTACAAAATAATAGCTGTGGATTTTTTATTAGATAAAATCATGGTAATGAATTTATTTATAGGTAGAAAAATCAGTTTATCGTTATAAATAAATGTATAGATCCGTGATAATGGCAAAGCATCCTAATATTTTAAATGAAAAATATTGTTTGTCAGGAAGGACATATATCACCGCAATGTTCCCGCAGGACGCGAAATGAAAAGATAATGTCTTGCATTTCGTTGTTTAACAGTCCATATAATTTTCTTAAATAAAACGTTTATAATGCGATAAAACTTTGATATTGCTGGAAATGTTGAAAATGTACATTTGCAGTTCCTCATCGAAGTACAGAGATGTTAAGTTAATTAAAATATGTAAAGATTTAGCAAACATTATGCTGGGACTCGACTTAGAACTATTCAAACTTAATTTAGAAAAGTAGAATAATTGCAGTTACAATATAAAGTAATATACAAGATACGTATTAAGTATTTTACATACATAGGTACCTATAAGAACAAACTAACCTATTTATATACAATTTAACACATCATTATCATCGATCGTTATTTAAATCTTAAATTTTCGTACGACATTTGTTCGAGTTGCTACAAACTTCGGATTACATTAATGGCTAGGTCATATTCTTATGACAACAAAAAACATTTATTTGAAGACCACATATCTTCAGATCTGTAGACCACATATCATACAAGAATAACAAGTTTAATAGTAAAAATATGTATACATACATAGTATGGTCACATTGTACATCGTCCTGGTTTTCTTAAAGTATTTTCAAATTCACTAAATTATTAAATTGCATCGCCACATTGAAAAAATCGGCGCCTAATAGTAGATTTTAACAATTCATGTAACTCATTCAAGAATAAAAAACGGACGTTATTAAAAATAAACGACAGAACATTATCTAATATTTTAAATCAATATAAAAAGTTCACATACTTCTTGCATTAGAAGCTGTCCATGTAAGCTTTATCTTTGGAATCTAATGTGCGGACTGATATAAAATAAGTGGCCCTATGCAACATGTAAAAGATTTTTGGTACATGGCATCTAATTATAAACATAACAAGATCTTTTGGTAAGATCATCTGCAGGGGTTCTCCAACATTCTATATGGAATTACCGTGTTCGAATTTCCATTTGGTCTCACACTGACTCATATTGACTAACTTAGTAGTAAATTAGATTCTTAGTATCTAAGCTATTTTATTCTTCAGCTTTGATTACGTCACAATTACTCAAAGTGTAAGTGTTTTTTACGTCGTAATAATTCAGCACCTGCACGTCATCTTTAATACAAAATGGCGTGGGATCTTTGACGTAATCCACCTGGAAAGAAATATATTACGTTTAATATGGCCATGAGAGATAGTTGGTACATTACCGTACCGTCGGAGTAGAATAGTACCTTCCTATGTTCCAGGTGTCGTAAGAGGCGACGAAAGGGGCCGAAATCAACAGATACCGGTATATCCATCCGAAACAGCATAGCTTAAGTACTACAGGGTAGGGTTGGGCTGCAGCAGCCTCGTTGCGAAGCTGCGCTCTGCGATTTCCACCATGCCTGCCCAGCGAGTCAGTTATAGGCAAAAATCCTCTTTTTTGGGGATGCCTATGTCCAACAGTAAACTTTCTATAGCTGATATGGTGATTATGTGATTTCTATGATGATGAGATTGATGATCTATCGATCTATCTATTAATCGAGTTTGCTAAATGGAATCAATCGACACGTCTTTCATTATTAGTTTTTTAGCAGGTTTATAACAGTGTAGCTAAAGAATTTTGATTTTAAAAGGAATAACCTATATTTACCAAGAATGAAAATCAATAACAATAAGATGGCTTCTCAGTTTGAATTATGATATAGCTAATAACCTTGTAATTAGCTAGAACTTTCGTCAGTATTATAGTGCAATAGCAAAATTATGCACCGCACAAGTCCCACAAAGCATAACACATCTAACAGACCGCTTCTTAGAAAAAAAAAATTTAATAGTAAATATAAAAGAGTGTGTATGAAAGGACTAATGCAAGTAAGAGTAGCAAGAGAGGTATGCCAAGATCGTAACAAGTAGAGATCTATAGGGCAGGCATGCCTCGCCGCGGGGACCGCGCTTTTTTCCCGCAAGTTTCACGCGATCTGAGTGGGATCGATGACTATCACTCGAGGGCGCTTTTGAGGTTTGATCTAGGCTCAAGTGGCCATCCTTGGGATGAAGTTAAGTTTTGCAAAAGAGGATAGAGTGAGCCCGGTCGCACTAGTACAGCCGATCATCGCTATATGTGACATAACTACACGCGTTCGCCGGTGCATGGTGACGGACGTGAAATCACGCAACAATATAAATGAATTTACCGAGTAGTTTTTCTATCTTACCATTCTGTTAGATTTGTGCAATCATCTAGACTCGAACAGAAGATATTACGTACTTTAAGATTTTGATATACGTTCTCTGTGAAGATCGAGCAGCAAAAGTAAGGTATATTTAACAATAAAGTATATCTAACCAAATAAATCTCGATTTTAACTGTAACTTTGGAAAATAATACATTTCCCACAATTCTGGAATTCATTTGTACATTTTAACAAAAAAATTGAACAGACAACACCTTCATAATTATAAGTTATAAGTTTGCGAACTATGGGCACTATTGTGATAATTTACTTTAAAAAGGTCTACATAAAATAACAGCTTTTATTTGTTGCAGTTTTATCTAAGAGGGGGTGATATACTGTACTGCTAGTACTTGGTAATAATTTGTATCATATCAGTCTATGGTCTCATATGTTTTTATTATTAAAAGTTTTTCTTGTAATTTTTTTTTATTCTATATTAAGCGCTCGTTTTAGGAAAATTCTCTGACTGTTTGCTATCTTAGAAATAATGACGACGACGATTAGAATGGTTTTGAAGTGTTCGGTATTGTTAGAGTGCCAGTGAGAGGGCGATTAAGGGAGGTATTTATATGATGATATCGGGCCAGAATATTTCATAGTAATACCTTGCTGATGAATGATATCCTTTGCTCCCTGCGTTGGTAGCTCGCTTTGTTCAGGCTGGGCAATGGTGTGATCTCTCGACAGCTCGTGTGCTCGATGTTTAAGTGACTGGAGTCTCGGCGACTTGATTGGCAGAGCAGGGTTTCCCGAAAAGCCACCCTGTACCTGGGAACAATGTAAAACAGTAATATAAGGAACATTGATTAACGTGGGGCGTGTGTTTTTTAGGCAATAACAAGCATACTACCCACGTGATAGTAAGCTTCACGCAGCCTATAGACGCTCGTATTTTGATAATACGAATATAATTAAAGCATTGCCAAACTTGTGATTTAAAGATATGTGAAATTATGAAGTACTTTCACAGCTTCTGTTCTGTTTCGGTTTGAAGTGTGAAAGTGAGAAAATCTTTAGCGGTTATTGATCTTCATTAGCGGTGGTAATGGACGGAATTGTATTTTCGCGATAAGGATGTTGTTATCCATTGAATTTGAGCTACGCATTTTTGGTATATATCGGTTTACCAGTCGCCTCTTACGACACCTGGTACAGGAGGATATACTGCAATCTGTCAAATTTCTGTCTAATTTAGCCAAGATTATATAAAATGGATTAATGTACGATGCGCCCGATAGGGACATTAAGTAGCGTTCCCATCATGTACGCCAAAGATTCGATCCTCACACAGAACAAATATTTATGCGAGTAAAATTGGTGTTTGTTTTATTTCGGGGTATATATAATATGTATTAAAAATTATAATTCCTCTATTAAATGATACCCGTAAGCCAAAAAGCAAAGTTTTGAGCTAAGAAATCCACTTTTATTTTTATTACATAAAGTTTCTTTATCTAATTATGGCATTTTATTCTATACAGCAATTGTGCTTGTCGACCTAATTTCTAACATCTGGGTCGCTTTTAATTAAATGGCCCTAATGGTTACTCTTAGTGAAAACCATATAGTGTCAACATTTACAATATACTTCAAAATTTACTTCATTTCTTTTTATGCTCATAAAAACCAATGCAATAAATACATTACGTAATCATCTTATCACAAGCAACACCCGAACCTTTCTTACTCGACATCACTTGTTAAGCCTCACAAATGATTGATCCCCTGTCCAGGAAGCCACATCCTACAGTTTATATGATCATCGTCATCATAACAGCCGTAGATTATCCTGCTGGACATAAGTTTTTAATTAAACGGGTTTTTCCCATTGCTGCCGCATTGGGCAGGCGAACGACCCGCCCCGGCTCCACACGGGTGGATAACTGTTATAAACATTTAGGTTTAATATATATTGTTTGGCTCAAACTGATCATAGTCTTAAAAACTTTGTACCCACGATACAACCCATCCGCATTCCATCCGCAGCGCATGCGATGAAAGTAATTTCATGGCAATTTGTTTCACAACTTCAGTTACATTATTGCAATTTTAGGTAGGGTCCCTAATTTTTTTTCTAGTATAAAATATAAGCAATTTTATTAACGAATAATGTAGCATTCAAATAGTGTAAAATATTATCAAAATGCGTCTTGTAGTTTTTAAGTTTATTCATGCCAAACATACAAAATACATATAATATTAGTGTAGATGTAGATATATCTTTTCCCTAAATGGACTTTAAATCACTTTATGTATTTATAAATAATAAATTGTATACATCCATTTGAGACACTTTCACACTAGTTAATATGTTGGGAATTTAGTTTGTTATTTTGTATTCGGGAAGGGTTGGAAGCTGAAATTCGAAACAACATTTGAGTGAAAACCTTTTGTGCGATGTGAACACATATAATAATCGGAGAACTTTATCATTGAAACTTCATTATGTTGGATGGGCTTGATCGAGATAAAAGAAATGACAATAGAAACAAGACTTCTGCAGCTTCCTTGATTTGCTTACCTAATTGGGAAAAACGCTTTTGAAAACATAATTTATTTTATTTATATATGCGAATTAATACAGTGTTGCTTGAAATGTTGATAATGTGCTTAGTGTGTTGTTAATTTTGAAGTAGCAGCGTGAAGGGAATGGCGTATGGTTCAAACCAGAGAGAGAAAGAGAGAGTTTATAAGAATATGTATTCTCGGCGACTTGTATTTTTTAATCATTATACTAAAGTCATCAATAAAAAACAGTCTTACATAAATACTTCTGTAACGTCCTTACTTTTGAACTTGAATAAAACAATGCTTTCAAAATTTAATTTACCCCGCTGAAAAGTATTATTTTTGCATTTATTTCGAAGTTTTTTATTGAAAGGGAAGTGCCTCAGGGACTTGGGGAAAGTTTGCGAAAATTTTTAGGATTTGATAAAAAATGGTTTTGCAATATTTAATAATTTTATTTTTCGTTTTTTATTTGCAAAGTTCATTGAACGACCTATTTTATTTACATACATTTTTGAAACGCATTTATTTTAATATATTTATTTTATAGGTAACCTATAAATCGTATAATCGGACTATCACCTATTTTTAATTAGCTTGCTGATTTTCAAGCTGATGGTTCGGAGCGGCAGTGAAATTACTGGGTAATGTTACATGATATCTTCCAGTCACAAGGTTCACGAATTCATATTATAACAATACGTCATTATATAAAAAAATACAACCTTTAGTCGTTCTTTTAGTTCAGATGTAATAATTTAACATGACAATTTAAATACAGACATCCTTTCCCATTTAATTTATTCTGCATGCTCGTGGCATGTGAATATCACTAAAAGGGTTAACTAAGGTACAGTTCGTCAAATACAAAGAAAGTTCCAATTGCTCAAGAGTATTTTAATCGCTCGCTCTCGTTCGGATTTGGCAACCAATAAAAAAGTATTATTTAGTCAAATCTTAAAATGCAAATGTAAATAATTTGCATTTTAAGATTTTATATTTTGATTTTTATTTATATTTTGATTATATTATTATTTGATTTTATATTTACAAAAATGCCTTGCGGAAAAATAGAAAATGCGCGAATAAATATACTTAAGATTTGACACAGTTAAAGTGAATTGTTTTGTATAAAATACACTATTTATACACATTAAATTAAAAACATTAAAAAACTTTAAAATTTTATATTTCAGTTCACATATTGAACTTACAAAAAAACAATGGTAAGCACACATATATTTTCGAAGGTCATATCTCACAGGTAAATCATAACTCATTACTAACAAACACCTAGGATAATAATCATACCAGCCTTTAAAAGTTAACTGTTGGACATAGGCCTCCCCAAGAAACCGTCCCTGAGTTTTTTGCATGGATATACCGCCATCTGTCGGTTCTGGTACCTTAGTCGCCTCTTACGACGCCTGGTACAAGGGAAGGTACTATTCTACTCTGCCGGTACCTCACAGCTAGATTAATATAAGTTTCTTATAATTATCTCTTATCTAATTATTATAATATACGTATTGCCAAAATACGCCTCCAGCGGTTTTCATTACTCCAGCAATGAGACCCAAGAATCAGTTAATGAGTTGTCAGGCGAAAGTAGGTATATTATTAGTGATATAATTACATATTGCTTATTATATGACGCGACTAGGGAGAATCATAAATATATATGTCATATTTAGATATAGGTTGTATGTTTTGATGTAATCTGTGGACTGTGCTGTGTTGACTTTGTATATGGCGTTAAAGATAGTATCTTTATTCGAGAGGGTTTAGGCATAGCAATTGCTGAAATATATTTCAGGTGACATTAAGTTTATTTTTTCCTAGTAATATCATCTGAAATATTTTTCAGTATTGTCTATGCATAAAACTTCTCAAAGTAATTAAGCATCTATTTTCTCCTTTATCGATTACTTCAAACTTGTAGAAGTTTAACATTTGAGTCATTATCATCATATCACCAGTCATTGAAAGTCCACTGTTGGACATAGGCCTCCCCAAGAAACCCTCCCTGACTTTTTTGCATGAATATTTACATATATAGCACATTAGTCGCCTCATAGAGGGTACATACCTGGTACAGAGAGAACTATTTTACTCTGCCGGTACCTCAGTATTTGTAGGTAATTAACCTACAACATTGAAGAAATGGCGCACACATCTAAAAGGACACTAAGAAAAATTCGACATGTCTGCTAAGGTTTCGGTAGCATATCGGTAGTGCAGTACCGATATGCTACCGTTGTATATAAAAGATGTAAGTTCAAGTCCTAAGTTTTTCTCAAGGACATACTGAATATCGAGCTAGAAATGACGTCTCCTAGTAACGCTAATTAGTCAGTATATTAGTATTTCTGTAGTCAGTATTTCTGTGCCTGTACGCCATAGGGACAGCCGTAGTAGAATAGTACCTCCCCAGTACTAGGTGTCGTCAAAAACGACTGAGGTACCGAAACCGACAGATGACGGTATACCGATTCACTCGACGGTATTGTCTTCCTCAAAATAGGGGGAATTTTGCCCGAGATTGCCGTGCTGGGCAAGCATGCTGGTAATCGTAGAGCGCAACTTTGCGACTAGGATGCTGCTGCCCCATCCCCACCCTGTAGTTTTTAAGCTGCGCTGTTTCAGATTGATATATAATTATTTGTCGGTCCCTTACGACACCTGGGCGCCCTTAAGTTGTCTGAATTGTTTGTATATTGGGAACCCATGGTCTCCACATTTGACGGAAATCCTTACAGGGTGATCGAGGAGATGGAGTTTACACAAAACTTAATATCTATTCACTAATATTTTAGGTCGATTGCGGCATGTGGGATTTCTTTTCAGGAGTTATAAAGTCATCACTCACTACTGAGCTATCTTTTGGAGTTGTGAAATATAAGACTTATATAAAGTTATAAATAAAATAAATTATGTATGTGATGTCTGCTCCACATGATTATGTATGTACATATATGTTTTAATGTTCCTTGGAACTTAATGGTGGACTACCCAGACCCCCAGACATCAACTCGTCAGAGCCGCCAGAGGGATTCCATTAACACTAATTACTTGGTGTTAATGGATCATATGATGACTCTCATGATCTCATTTCATCAGAGTTATATAAATATAATGTATATATATAATGGAATCTAGTACTATCCTATTATGGAATTATTATAGCTTTTACTTATTTATTTTTGAAACGATTGGACGATTTCGAAGCACTCGTAAAGGCACATATCTGAATAAATATATTTTTAGTTATGTTTTGTTTTTGGATGGCGACCAATGGTATTGTCTCAAGAATGAAAGCCGGCTTGAGACATCGTTAGAGACCTTTATATATCAGCCGTGAAGTACCGGCAAAGTAGAATAGTACCTCCCCATGACCAGTAATACCAGGTGTCGTAAGAGGCGACTGAGGTACCAGAGACGACAGATGGCGGTATATCTATCCGAGACAGTGTAGCTCAAATGCATAGGGTGGGGATGAGCAGCAGCACCCCCATCGCGAAAGCTGCGATCTGCGATTGCCAACACGCTTGCCCAGCGTGGCAATTATGGGCGGAATTCCCCCATCCTTGGGGATGCATATGTCCATGTATGGTATGATAATGAAGATATATCAAAAAGGCCTGAGTGAACACAGCCGTACTACAACGGGCGGTGTTTGCCCGTAGGTAAGATCAGCACGCGTTGGCTTTACGGAAATAATACATTTATAGAATTTGAAAAGTGATAGTGAGAGCGCAGTTGAAGAAGGCATATAAATATAGATAAGTTCAATAGCAGCAAAATATCATATTAATTTGGCACCCCCGTTTTACCCCTTTTAGGAGTGAATTTTTAATAATCCATTCTTATCTCCTTGCGTTATAAAAGGAACCCCTGTGCAAAATGACAAGTTCTAACCCTTATAGGCCATGCGTTGATATATTAGTCAGTCAGCTTCTCGTAGGTCGTCTTGTAGAAAATCAATAGACAAACAGGTATGCAAATTCTAGACCAGTTTGAGTTATTGCAGCCTTCATCTAGGGTGCAATATAATTTGACAAAATACTTGAAAATTTTAAGTTGATTGAGATTTATTTCGTTAAGTTCTTTTTTTAATTTTATATTAGACAACAGTCGTTCGTAATATCACAAGGATTTCACTAGCGCTGGCCAACCTTGTGACTTGATCCTTCAAACCGGAACACAGCAATGCGAATAATGCTATCTATCTATCTGTAGAAATAGGTTTAAGTGAGGTTCTACTGCAAATGGCCTTTTTGTATAAGGTCTACCTCAAAATAATTATTTTATCGTAGTATTAGCGAATGTTTTTGATATTTCGCTAGTACGATAATATGCAACAACAACATTAAGTTCTTTTGTCTTCAAACTGCGACAAAAAGAAATAAATATCTCATACAAAGAGAATATCTGAAACAATGTTTATTTTATTATATTTCACGTGAAGTTCCATTCTATTCGTAAGAATAAATTGACCATTAGTTGCCATTGAAGGTTTTTCTAGCTGCAAACAATGAATTGGATGCAATAACGTCTTAAGTATTTGTACCTAGAACTTTACTGGTAATGCCCGCAGGATTTAGAAGCCTCTAATTCCTTCATTCCTTGTCTCTCCATGTGGTGCAATAGTCAATGAATTCATCATCAACATCATATCAGACATAGAAAGTTCACTGTTGGACATAGGCATCTCCAAGATGAAGGGAATATTGCGGATAATTTCCGCTCTGAGCAAGCGTATTGGCAATCGCAAAGCGCAGTTTTCGCGAAGGAGATTGCTGCCCATCCCTACCCAGTGTATTTGAACTGCACTGCTTCGGATGGATATACCGCGACATATATATATACAATATTTACATGTATTATTTTTTTTATTTTACCGACTTGTAAAAGAATGTCATCGAGCAATTATCTTAGCAGTTGTCGAACGTGAACTGTTGTACATAGGCTTCCCCAAGAAAGGGGGAATACATTGCCCTCAATTGCCTCGGTGAATAGGCGTGGTAGTTTTAGTTATTAGTTAATGATCCACTTGCCACCATTTTTCTATTATCACTCATAAAAAAAAAATATAAACCAAAAGGAAAGCGGAAAATTTTAAATTGATATACTATTTTTATTATCATTTCAGTTATAAGTAAACTCTTTGAATATTACTTGTTTTCTTCTACTAGGTTTTACTGTAGTCTGTATTAAAATATTACTTCACACATATAATGCATTTTATTTCAGATAATTTATGGATATTTCCACAAAATAAAATAATAAAAAATCTTGCAATTTTTAAATAATGACGTTAACTTAAAAATTACGGATCCGACTGAATATCGTAAGAATAATAGTGCCGTAACGTTGATAGATAAATTCTAAAAATCAGAACATAAAGCCATAAATAAGATTTTTAAATCTAGTTACAGTACATCCAAAAACTTTCGCGATCTTGGATTGTATGCATTAAACATAGCCAGACTTTTACAACTCATCAACTAGATAATAATCAAAACTTTGATCAGTTCTGTTATTGGTGGTGACTTTTCAAGTATACAAACCATTTTACAAAGTTATTGAGCCTCTTGAGATATATTAAGTTATTAAAAAACAATACCATCTAATGTAGGTACATTCATTAAATATTATTAAGAGTCTATATCCATCATCTATTCTAACATCAAAAAAGGTTTTACGACCATAGTTGGCACTCGGCCAACTGTTACCACATTTATGATCGCATTTAGAAGAAATAGGACGATAAATCCTAAGACCTTGCTTGTGTTACAATCCATAACAGAAATACAATGTTGAAATTGCTTCTCATAGATGGTTCTAATAGAGAAAACGTCATGATTATACAAATACAAGCTTGGCTTGCGTTGGAAAAACGTTGCATGGGTCCCTCCATGGATGTAAATGAATGTAAAGTTGTTAACGCTTACGCAAGTACAAAAAATTAAATCTAATTGAAATCTTATCGAGGCTTTAGAAATGCTTGCAGTTCTTTGATTGCTTGAATTTATTTTTGATCCATAAAATAGAACCACTTCTATTCGCCAACTTTAATATTTAAGTGCGAGTATAATTTTGCTTAATCAAGCGGTCGGAAACATTTTGGCAAGCAAAGGCCACATTGCGTAAATTTGATATTGGGATAATATTGTCACAATTGTAAATAATACATATTAAAGGTAATTGAAAAACATAAAATATAGTTGTTGTACTGAACGCGCAGGGTCTCTACAGAATTTCGCAGCGTCCTGCGTAGGTAATTATTCGTTTATGTGTATTAGATTGGCATGTGCCATGTGCCGCAAGGAAGAGGGTCGCAATTTGCTGACCGTTGTCTAGTATATCATTGGTGACAGATCAGTTAATTATGGGTATCAATGTTTAGGTATCGATCAATTAAAAAATAATAACTTAAATTATATTTTACCGTTTATTAAGTTATGTCAGATTCCCAATGGACTTTCTTTATTTTCGCAGTATGACACATTATCTATCCATCACACATGCAAACCTAATTAATGAAATTAAAGATGTATATGTTAGCCGCGAGGTACCGGCACGGTAGAATAGTTCTTCCCTCTGTAACAGGTGTCGTGAGAGGCGGTATATCCATCCAAATCAGTGTAGCTCAAATGCATAGGGCGGGAATGGGCAGCGGTATCCCCTATTGCGAAAGCTGCGCCCTGCGGTTGCTTGTCCAGCGCGGCAATTATGGGTAAAATCCCCCTTTTTGGGGAGGCCTATTTCTAAAGATTTTCTGTGCTAAATTTCATCAAAGTCGCTTGAGAGGTTTTAGCAGAAAAACTTTACAGACAGACAGACAGACAGAGTTACTTTCGCATTTATAATATGATATATATAGTAGGAGATTGCCACTGAAATGCCACGATCAAAATTTGTGAATATCGTCATCCACACAATGATTTTATATTAATAGTTGCATACACTTTTTAAACTCTTGAGTTCCAAACAGCTCCTCTTAAAGGCTTTGCTAATTTTCCATGACCATATAACCTCCAAAGTAAAATTTTTAAAATCATTTAATGCAACTTAAGAAACTTGGTTAATTTGGAAAAAGTTTTGGTACATGTTTATTTACTCACAGGCAGTAGACAGACATTACGGTCATCAAAATGAATATTTTAAAAGATTCGTTGAGACTTGAATGTAATTTTCAAAACTTTCCATGAAATATGTTTAGAATAATCTGAATCCATTACACGAGATAAGGTCGGCGAAGCCAAACGACTTTACGTATTTCTTCTCAGTGGAGTAACTTATTTAAAGTAAAGTCTGTGAGTTTAAACGGACAACATCGTCTATCTACTAATATACGGGCCCGATGGCGCAGATGGTAGTGATCCTGTCTTATGCACCAGGGGTCGTGGGTTCGATTCCCACCCAGAGCAAATATTTATATGATGATATTTGTGTTTGCTCTGTGTATGGGTGTAAAATATATGTATTTAAGTAGTATATTTGTGATTCCTCTGTTAAAAGTTATAAATACATCTGCATTTGAGCTGCATTGTTTCGGATGGATATACCACCATATGCTCTCCGCTCATCTATACCGGTTCTGATACCTTAGTCGCATTTTACGACACCTGGTACAGGAGGAGGTGCTATTCTACTCTGCAGGTACCTCACGGCTTGTATACACGGCCCAAACAGTATAGTCTACGTTATTATTATAAATAGAAATGATTTGTATGTAAGTACCTACTTTTTTTTCTTTTATAAAAAACTTGGTTATTTTTAAAGTAACATAAGTTATAGTGTGCTTACAAAAAAAAAATAGAGATCCAAAGCCAAAATAAAAATGAGTAAGGCAAAAGAAAATTAAATATTAAAACTATCCCCGAATTCCCTATAGATGCAAAAAAGTTATTAGGTTTTAGTTAATCATTTGTTACATGTTTTATTTATTTTGGCCACAATAAAATAGGCCGGCGTGGTGGCAATCTCTGAGAGTTACTTCGGAACGATCATGATGTTATATTACCGAGCTACGCAGAATAGTATACATATACTGCCATCTGTCTTTTTTGGTACCTTAGCCGCCTTTTATAACTAGTACAGGGGGAGGGTACTATTGTACGCATAATTGTGTAAAATATATTTCAATTAGAATTTATTTATTATTAAATTTGTATAGTCAATCTTCAATGAATACATTGCATTACCGAGCTTTTGTGTCTTCAAGCGTGGCCTACTTTGCTCTTTACCTCGAGCCTGTAAAACGTTTAATAGATTGCATGAGCAGTAATTGAGTTACGAGGCCAAGCAACTGAGTACAACGAACACTAGTGTCTAGTTACACGCGTTGGTCGTCGGTTGCACGTGTGCTTTCATATTGCGGTCGATGAGATTAATGAAAGCCCCGAATAGTTATGGATAGATATTGTTTACAGCCTTTACAAATATATTATTTAACTATTTCTACCGGAAAGATAGTATTGTTTGAATTCCTGGGTTCCCGTTTGAAATTAAATTTATTATATAAGTTATGTCTGCCCGACGTTAACCTTGAGGTAAAAGCAGATGGGAATAGAAGAAACATCTCATAATGGAAGGTATCTATTATCAGGTGTGCTACCGAAATTGACAGACAGCGTATATTCATCTACACTGAAGAAGCTGAAATGGAATTTCGGATATGCTGTAGAAACATCGCCGTACAGCTACTCTGCGATTGCCATCATGATTGCCCAGAGCGGAAAATACTTGGCAAAAACCCGAAGGTATTATAGATCACTATTGGAGAGAAGAAGCAGTTGAAGTCTTGCAATTGATATGATGATATCTGACAACAAAGGAGTGCAATTGGGAACATATGCTGTCGCAAAGCTACGCTCGGCGATTACTAACACGCTTGCTCAGCGCGGTAATTATAGACCAAATTCACCCATTCTTGGGGATCTTCTGATTGGATTGGATTCTGAGACTTCCAATGATGACGTAAGTAATTACCTCGTCATGTTATTTCGGGTATTTCTGTATATCCTTTTTGTTGTTTCTGTTGTTCTATGTAAAGATACTCGTAAGGTACTAGCATAATAGAACAAATACCTCCCTGTAAATTTATTTTTTTGAATCAACGGCTAATGCAACTGGACGGGTTGAATTGATTCCCGTCACGACGCTACACTTAGCGATTGCATTCACGCGCGGCAATTAATGGGTAAAATTCTCAGGGATATAAATACGCATGGGATTTTTTACCCGGGAATACAATTTTGCGATAATTATAGAGAATAGCTTCCCTTTCTTGTTTATGCTAATGTCCAACAATAAGCTTTCTACGTTATGGCGATGATGAAAATGAATGTAAATAATTATTAGTTTAGACTTGGAGTTTTCAGAAGTTAGATTTTTCAAACATGAAAATAATAAAACAAATCCCATTTCATAAACTGTGTTATAATAAGATACTTTTATTAGGATCTACTTTTCACGATTATCTTTTATAATTCCGCCAGCTTTACTGCTGGACAATTATAAAGGTCAACCGTAATAAAAATGTGCGAAGAGAAACTTCTTACAAAACAGATTAAACGTAAAATGGACAGGCCTGGACCATTGATTGTTAAGGCATGCAAATTTTGCTTTGAAATAATTATAATATGTAAATTACATATTAAGAAAGTTTACTCGTAAAAATTTAATGGGTAATTTATCCTTGTTTTATTCTCTGTGTAAATATATATACTGAGGATTCGAGATTGTTATGATGTCTAGGAGAAAGTTGAAGTATTCCTTAAACAAGATATATTATTCTCTTTGGTAATACATACTCATAATTAAACAAAGCTAAGCACAATTACATAAAGAAATATTATCATTGTAAAATTTTCCTCGAGGAAATATCTTCTGTCGTAATTTCTTGTTAGTAATTTTAATTCCGAGTTTAATATAATAAAAAAAACATAAATACATTATTGGGACAACAAAAGCATAACATAACGCTGGAAAATTTTATGTTTTAGCAATTTGTCGTAAGATCCTACCACCACGTTTGCCCAGCTCGGGAATTATGGGCAGAACTATACGCCCTATCTTAGGGAGGCCTATGTCCAACAGTGGACTTCCAATAACTGCTAGGATGATGATTAGCTACTAAGATGGCAAATATCATCTAGGTTATTATATCATTACCATTGCAGCGTGGAAACATTCGTAAAAGAGAAAATACATCTCTGTCGTGTTATTAATCTTGATTTCATTGTCTCCCTAACAATCCTAACCGAAACATACAAACAAACACTGCTGTTTTGATAAGAGTGAGGCGACGAGTCCGAGGTAGGCAGATAGATATCCATTGCAAGATGCCTATTGACGGGCCCGATGGCGCAGATGGTAGTGATCCTGTCTTGTGCACCAGGGGTTGTGGGTTCGATTCCCACCCAGAGCAAATATTTATATGATGATATTTGTGTTTGCTCTAAGTATGGGTGTAAAATATATGTATTTAAGTAGTATATTTGTGATTCCTCTGTTGTCTGGCGTCCGTAACACAAGTGCTTTAAGCGACTTACCACGGAGTCAGGTCAATGTATAATGTATTATTATTATTATATTATATTATTATTATTATTATTATTGCACAAATAACGTTCAGTACAAGATTATTTACAAATAATACATTAAAGATTGGTTTGACTTATATTGTACGAACAGCTAGCCCGTAATATAAACTGAAAAGTAATAATACGAAAGAAAAAAAATATAATAATGGCATCGCGTCGTGAGCTTGATGACCTAATGCGAACTAAATGACGTGCATGCGGATGCGAAAAGTTATTTTTATAACCCACAACTTTTCATACATTGACTTGAAATACATATTTAACACCCAGACACTAAAAAAAGATAAATATCACCATATAAATATTTGCCCTAGGTGGGATCGAACCCTAGGATAGGAGGAAGATAGGATTACTACCATCTGCACCATCGGGACCGTCATCAATTGCTTTGAAGAAGATTGCGTCGCGTCATCTATCGATCTTGTTCTTATCATGAGAACAATTTCAGCGTTTACTCAGTGTTAATAAATCTTCGGTTGAACCCAACTTAAGTCTATTAGAATCGAAACCAAAAGTTAGGCCAGAGGCGTCGAAGATTACGGAACATATTTATTACATAGTTACACCCAAACTCGGGACAGTATTGTAAGTATTTCTGTGAACAATTCTCACGAGTCCTGCCTCCAAAGCTGGCCTTACCAATGTTTTACGAAGGCTATTCAATATTGAAGGTATTGCTCACTGTTTGTAGAATTGTTGACATCTTCGATGCCTTATTTACCTTACCTTAACGTAAAAGGAATTTATTATATGATTCTCCTCTAGTAAAATTTTCACGTCCTAGAAAGAGATCTCGTAACTGGGGCAATAACATTTTCCTGAAAAATATTCTCTGCTTTCGCTTGACATATACAACACAAAAAGTTTACGATTACCAACCAAAGTTTATATATTTTTAAAATGAATTAGAAAAGTATTTTAGAGTAGTATCTAAAAGAAAAATGCTTTAACGTTATAATTATACTAAATTTAAATACTTAAGTATTAAAATTTATTCGAACATAAGTTAAGTTATTCAATCCTACCATTATTAATTGTAGTTGAAATTTTATGTAAAGGTATATTTTTTAGGCTCTTTTTTGTTTGTCTAAAGTTTAGTTGTTTATGTAAAGTTTTAATTTAGTACAAGATAACTCCTTCCCTGGATCGAAAACATCCGGAGATTTCTCCTCTCCATGGACTTCTTTTTTTTGTAGTTTTGATATTGAATCACAGACTATCAGCAATTTTATACAAGGCTTCTGAATAGCACTTAGCAGATCCAGCTTATCAGATGGATCGGTTGACAAAGGTTAATTAAGCATATGCGTGAACCTAAATGGTTTTTTCTAAGGAAAACACAAATTGTTATATTATTCCATATTTGTATTTGAAATTTAGAAGAATAGAATATAAAAAGAAAAATAAGCTTTAAAAATTCTACCGGTAACAAAAAAGTTTCGATTTCGCATAATGATTCCAATCTTTTTTGATTTTGATTTCGTTGATGGTTTTTCATATAACACTCAATTGGTTTTACTGACGCAAGGCGGAAAGGCATCCGAGCATCATTATTTTTCCGACATTTCATCAATTATGTATAAAAATATTAAAATACCTTCTATACAAACATTTTCTTTTATAAAATGGAGTGACAATAAATAAGAGTTACATCAGAGTTTTAGACTTAATCAGTCTCATCCAAATTTTTAATCAAAGTTCGTTAGGTTTAAAAACAAATATATAAATAACGGATACTTTCCAGACTAGTTTAGCAAGGATATTAATAAATTCATCTGGCTAGATTAAGTTTCGAATAAGATAAATGAGACTTCATAACGAAGGCATTTAGACACAAAAATTTAGAGCAGGAATATCTAAGAAATATATTTTTCTTCACTCTTATATTTTTGAATATTTTTTCTAAATTGCTAATTATTCAGAACGAAACTGAAACGAAATACATTAGCTTTTATTTGAACAAAGAGGTTTCAACAACAACTTTTTGTTTTAATTAATAAATAGTACCATTATAACATTAAACATATTTTGCATGGGCAGGAGGTAATAACTTTTCAATAATTCTTTCATTTTATACCTCACTTGCTGACCTGACAGAACCAGAAGTTGTTCTCTATCAGCTATATATGTTTATGTGTTGTATATTTGATTAGAATTTAAACATTTATTTACAAAAATAATAATGGAACCCAATTTTGCATTTCCTATATTACTACTTCATTTTGTCTCATGTACCTTATGCTGTCTATTAGTTCCTTTCACTTTTTCTATCCAATTGGTACCTTGACGAAATTGCTTTATGAAATAAAATTAGCAGCAATTGCTGCTTTTATTTGTATTTGTAAGTACAATGTACATATGTGTACAGAGATAAAGAGTTCAATTGTGTATGGCAAGAATATAATAAGACATTTTATAGTGTTGTGTTTAGCTATAAATTTTATATTACTAATTAATATATTACTAATTTTATATTTAGAGTAAGCAAATTAAAAAAGTTAAATCTATTCTCACTGTCTAAAATATAAATTATATGAAATCCGACTTCAAAAACAAAACTTGTTCTAAAAAGAAAATAAGATTTGCGCTGTTTTTTGTCTTTACAATATAGTGCTATATACCTCTCGGCTTTTCGTCATCTCTGTCACCACATCAGCTCTAAATCTTCATTATGTAGTCCTCAAAAATACACGTGTATGTTATCGGACCCACCATCTGAATTGATAACTATGAGACAACATTGGCAAGATGTATTCCTTTGCAAATAAACCAAACATTTTCTTGGTGCGATCTCGCAATCGGTTATTATTAAAAAAAAATACAGTTAAATTGAAAATATACTCCTTTTGTTAACGTTTAATTTTTAATGACGAATTTATTATGTATAATAATAGGGTTCAGGTATGATCCACTTCTTATGGTCAGGTTTTTAGTTTAGTATTTAAATATGACCTAACTTAATATTTTCTAACATTTACGCGTTTACTACTCGTAATATAACAACTTCTTTTACGGTTTTAAAACGCAGATGTTGTGTCAACATAACATCTTTTGATCATTTTGAGAACGGTCACCACATGGTAAGCGATACGTCGAACTAAAAATGTAAAAAGTTTAATGAGCGCAAAAAAGTAGTTTTAATATTACCAAATTTTTCAAAGATGGGATTTAAAGTTGCCACAATTAAATTTACAAAATCGTCTACCAGCTATCCCTTAACCAGATGAGCAGGTATTGACCTTAGTGTTTAGGATTTAAATCCTTCTCAATTTTATTTTATAAGTTAATCCACGTAAACACAGCTGTAGAAATCTGACAAAAAGTCACAATCAATTTTTTATCTTATATCTAAGCTGTAGAGCTTACTATACATTGAGAAATGCTGTCAGATTTGGATAGACCGCCTGCAAATGTCCTTGGCTGATGGGCTGCCAAGTTGCTTCTAAAGATTAATAGCTTTACAACCACAAATTCGAGTAAATTGATCACAGTATATCTTTAAATTAAATCTTGTCTTGTCCGTGTCTCGGACGGTCTAGGGCATGTTTTAAGGCTATTTTTTCCATAATAGATAACTGTTACAAGAATATAAAAAATATACAGCAATAGAAATGTTACCATCTTAAATAATGCACCATTCAATTATTTACAGAATTTATGAAATCTCCGCACTGGTACTGTTTATTTCCATAATAAGTGTATTGAAAATGTTTATACTGATATATAAAGAACTGGTGCAAAATTACGTTCCACTATGTCATTTTCTGTACCAGTGGTAAAGAAATCTTTATTCTCATAAAAAAGCGTCTCAAACAGCGCTCAAAGCTACTGCAATGGGGTCGTCTAAATTAATATTATCTTGATTAGCATAGGACTTCAATTTTACAACATAGATCTGTCCAAGAGATTTCCCATAGGGTTTAAACCCACGGAGGATAAACGTGGTGGTAATCAAAGAGCAACTTCGCGACGAAGATCCTATCCCTACCCTGTTGCATTTGATTTGCGAAGGTTCAGTAGAATATACCTCCATTTGTCAGTTCTGTTAACGCAGTTGTCTCTTATGACACATAGTTCAGGGGAAGTAATATAGTAGTTTCTATGTTATTTAAGTTTCAGTACGATGTACATAAGAATATGTAAATAACTGTTAAACATTTAAAAGCCAAAAATGCTTAAACATAACCAATATATATTTTCAAAGACCAATGTATCGACCATAAACTTAACATGTTTACTTCATAAGTAAAAGTCTCGATGAATATTCAAATTACTACTTACAGACATTGCAGTACCGAATCGTCTATCAGACGATAGACCCTTGGGATTGAATTGAGTTTCTCAAGTGGCAAAGACTCGATTTTGTGGATAATTAACGTAATATTTTTAAATTTCGTTAATTGCTTATACCGGAGAACTGTTTGACAAATTTGTGTACCTACACATTTGAGGAATAGAACTAGACTGAACAGAACTTGGTTGATTCTGTTGGGTGAACTTAAGGAGATCCAAATTGCTCAAATAATATAAATAAATACTACAACATGTGTACGAAAGTCTAAGTCAAGCCAAAAAATTTTTATTCAAATAGGATTATCGTAGGCACTTTTAAATTTTCAACTTTACAATATTTTTCTGTAAATATAGATCAGTCAATAACAATTCATAACTCAAATGACCGATGATCAG
Organism: Heortia vitessoides; assembly: GCA_020976665.1. Lineage (NCBI taxonomy): Eukaryota > Metazoa > Arthropoda > Insecta > Lepidoptera > Crambidae > Heortia > Heortia vitessoides. Next base: position 9,221,056 of record JACJUM010002279.1, on the reverse strand, counting down.
GACACGTTTACTCCAATACGTTCTAGCAATTGATTATTTTCAACTCGAAGAACGATAATTCAATATTGGAAGAAAACGGCAATTATGTCGCTACCCCTGTAATCTAAGATTTTTTTATCATTATTTTTTTTCCGGAATAATGTAATGATGGCTACTTATGCGTCAGTCAGGAGCGCGGCTGCTCATTAACGAGCGACCCGGCTGCCGATTGTGTGTGAAGTATTTGTGATTGTGGAGTGCCAGTGTGAGGGCTACCGAGCGAGGCGTTTAAAGAAGTTATGCTATCGAGCGGGTCGGCGATGACGGGAATGTTATTAAATTTGCATAAGTCTGTCACTCTAGAAGTTGGCGACGCATTAACGTCAAAAAATACTATAATATGTAATTTATATATAAAAATATTATTTGTATATTTAAAAATACAGTTAATATTTGATATTGTCTCATGTTTGTTGTACAATAACTACCAAATCGTCTACCAACAGCACAAAACATTTATAGATTAGGGTAATTTAAAAATATGATCAGTCAAACCCTCATTTTTCAAGATTGATCTTGATATTAACTTAATGGATTTTGATCGAATCATTGTTACCAATAAAATGAGGTAGTTATCTGACCTTATATAAAATTGCTGACAGAAAATAGGTAGAGATAAAAGAGCGACTCTTTCGGAAATCCTTTGACGGGTTACGAAAAAAGTTATCGCAATTAATTTCACGGAAAAGTTGGATAATAAAATTTCATGCGAATCCAATATAAATAAATTGATTCTTTAATGAGGATGCAATGCACGAGACATCTCTTTACTATACTCAAACAGTTTTTGGACCTTGTCTTTACAATGGGGCTTGAAAATTATATATGACTAGCTGTGCCCGCGACTTCGTGCGCTTGGAATAGTTTTTTAGGGTACCATACCTCTTTACCTTGACTTATAAAAACTTTGAATATCGTGTGAATTTATATCAAATCAATGGCCTGAAAAATAAGTTTCATTTTCTAGCTCTAAAAATAGCGATACTTCCATACATTTCATCCCCCTTTTCAATCACTTACAACCCTTATTTCGAATTAAAAAATAGCTTATATTCTTTTTCAGAGTCTAAAGATTGTCTATGCTAAATTTCATCATTTCATAGGGAAAGCGTAAAAGACAGACAGATAGACAGACATACAGAGTTACTTTCGCATTTATAATATTAATATCAGGGATTTCCCTGATATGTATGACTGTTAATTACACATATAGGGGGTAGCTCGCCGTGAGGTCCTGGCAGAGTATGTAGCTCCTGATCTACCAAGTGTCGTAAGTGGCGACTGAGATACCGAAACCTACAGATGGAGGAGGTCCATACAGAGGAGCGTAGCTCAATTGAAGCAGAGCGGGTATGGGCAGCAGCATTTACGTTGCGCGGCTTCGCTCTGCGATTGTCATCACGCCTGCCAACTGCGGCAATCATTGGCATATCTTTTCTTGGGGAGGCCTATACTTAGTAGTTGACTCTAATAGCTGATATGTTGATATAGCGGGATTGTAAACTAAAGGTACTTCCTTGATAAAATATACATATTGCAAGAAAAACTCCTGAAAATGTTTAATCAATCAGTGTAAACTGTTTATTTTCTTTGGTATTCCGAAAATAGAACTCTCGAATCTCTGTTCTGTCTGACCGCACAAGTTTCTTTTCCACAAAAATTTCTTGTTACAGATTTGGCTTACTACTTTTGTCCTTCAAGTAGGAGTCCTTATTCGTAATTATGTCAACTTAATCTTAACGGCTTCAAAATGCAGTTTATATAATATGAGCTGTGAGGTACGGGCAGAGTAGAATAGTACCGCCCCCTGTACCAGATGTCGTAAGAGGTACTAGAATCGACAGATGGCGGCATATCCATCCGAGACAATGTAGCTCAAATACATATGGTAGAAATGTGCAGCAGTATACCCGACGCAAAATCTGCGCTCTGCGATTACCAACACGCTTGCCCAGCGTGGCAATTAAGGGCGAAATTCCTCCATTCTTGGGGAGACCTATGTCCAGCCGTGGGCTACTATTGGTTGTAATGATGATTATATAATTTATAATATTTTTTGTTCAACGTTTCGGTTATCTTGCGGGAACCGTTGCTATTATGTTAACCCAATTAACTGACTGAATTGAAGACCTCCTATCTAACAGGTGACGTAACTGATCGCCTTTATGAGGTGTCATTGTCTTCTTGATGGAACCGATGGGGCAGATGGTAGTAATCCTAACTTATATATCAGGTTTTGTGCGTTCGATTCCTATCCAAGAAAAACTCTTATATTATGATAATTGTGTTTGTCCTGTGTCTGGGTGTTAAAATATATAAGTAAGTATTATATTTGTGATTCTTCTGTTGTTTGATGTCCGTAACACATCTCCTTTAAGCGATTTACCACGGAGTCAGGTCAATGTATGAAATGCTGTATGAATATTGTTATTGTCATCACATCAGCCATTGGAAGTCCACTGTTCGACATATATTTGCCCAAGAAAAGGAGGAATGTGACCCATTAAAACCGCGCTGGACGTATGCCCATGCGGTGGTAATCAAATCAAAACATTCTTTATTCAAGTAGATCCGTTACAAGCACTTTCAAATCGTTAAAAAAAATAAATAGAAATATGAAATACTAAATTGCATTATATTCATAATACCGACCCTGATGACTCGAAAAGATCGTAAGAGACATCTAACATTTAAATTACGCCTACTTTATACTAGTCTGCCGGCGCCAGACGGTTCTTACGGGTCTCATTACACGAGCCACCAGAAAGGAACTTACAAGATAAACTGGTGGTGAAAAAGGTTCTATCAATAGTTAGTGTGAATGAAATTCCTTCCGGCGTCGGCGCTAACAACTCGTTGTCTTTATTACAGAACGTAGCCTGCGGTGGGTAAGCTGTAGCCCATGCTGCCCATTATTGCACTGTAAATTGGTGCTACACTGTTTCGGAAGGTTACACCGCCATCTGTCGGATTCAGTACCTCAGTTGTCTTTTACTCTGCCGATACTCCACGGCGATAATAAAACAAAAAAAGAACGAATGCCGTTTTCACATTTTTTTTCAGTAAAGGCAAAATATTTAGGCGTTTGTCATACGGGATCGGATGCGAGTCGGTTCTGAACGTAAATATAGTACTGCAATACAAAGGGAAATGCTAATAAACACTGCCATGGAATATTGACTTAAGCACATACAGACTGTATCTACGAAATGCAGACAGCGAGTTGTTTACTCTGTTTCAGAACGTCATAAACGAATTTGTTGCGTACAGTTGACAATTAGCGGCAGTTATGAACCCCTCCTCTATCTTCCTGTGCATCTAACTAGATAAAGAAACAATCGATTTCTCATAAAATAGATATTTTACTACCGCCCGCGACTGGCTACGAGGTTTTTGTTTTATATCTCATCTCGATGGCGCAGATGGTGGTGTTCCTATCTTGGGCGGACTAAAATATTTATGTTTTTGTTCTGTGTCTAGGTGTAATATATATATATATATATATATTTAAATATGAGATTTCTGTTGTGTGGTGTCAGTAAAACAAGTGCTTTAATTAACTTTTATCTCAGTCAGGTTTATTTTTTTATTCCGGAAAGACGCACTCTGCGACAGGTAAAAGGTAAGAAGTGCCGATTCCATAGATATATACATATTTTTAACTTCCAGATACAAATATCATCGTATAAATGTTTGTCCTAGTTAGGGATCGAGCCCACGTGTACCCCTTGGTGCATGAGATAGGAATACTACCATCTGCGTCATCGGGTCCGTCAAAATGTTCATGAAAATGTCGTTATGTGGTGTAATATAAGTCATAATAAGTCATAATAAGAGGCATAAACAATTTAAAAATTTGAAGATACACAATACATTTGGTGTTTTATCCCATTTGTCGGGCGAACTAATGCAGGCCTATTCAGACCTCAATTCTAGCGCCACCGGAGAGATGGGCGAGGTCGTTTGTTGATGAATAACCCTATGCCCTGCGGCCCCGCGTGCCCTGTAGGGAAGGCCGCCCTAGAATGTGTTGCGGTCTGCGATGATCGAATATGTGTTGTACTGATTGAACTATTATATTGTCGTCTATATCCAGAATTGCATTACATGCGCTAAAGAAACCAATGATCATTATTCATATGTGTTAATGCGAAGTCATATTGGATTTATGGACATTTGTTAAATTTGATTTATCAGTTTTTCTTGCAGATTCTTTATGTCCAGTATCAACTATGGCCAAAAGTCCCCAAAAATGTTTTGGTCAACAACGGCTTACATAAAAATTATGATAATATTTTTTAATAAATGGGGACGGAAAGGTTTTTTTTGTTACTTGTTGGATAAGAAAATTATGTAAGGCCAGATAAGAGTTACAGACAGAATGCATAGTAGAACCCACATTCATCCCACACAAGTAACAACCAATTCCAAAGAAAATGTGCGTCAGTGTGTTGCCAATCTTTTGTTCGTCTGTAATATATATTGACGATCTTTACTTCGGCTACAAGTCTAGATCAATCTAAAGAGGTTGAAAGCACTAGATAAATTACCTACCTTTATTCGACTATGTAGGTAAACTCAGAGAGATATCGAAACTTTTATTGTTCGGGCTTGAATTCTAGAGAGCAAACAAAGCCAAGGGAGTACGTCCCAAAATATATATAAGCCTTTCATAGTAAGAAATGATAGATAAGAAAATGTGTATAAAAGTACAAAGCAAACTGCTTCATACTATATTCATTTCGCTCGCGCTTTTTTCCAATTAATCGTGTTGCGGGTTTCAAGGCAGATTTATTGTGCTATCTAATATATACTAACCTATATTGTCCGCGGTTTTGTTGCAGTATTCCACCGCAATTCTGGTTATTCTATAAAAAAGTGGTAAGAGTTCTAACACGATCTATATTGTTAATAAAAAAGCAGTACACTGCTTTTAACAACCGCTGCTTCTGCGTGACATCCGACACGTCGAACAAAAAATGAAAAAAATGAAATGAACGCGTTTTAAAGCTGTTAAAAAATATCTAAAGATATTTTTTTAATAAAAGTAAATATATTAAGACAATAATCTATGAAGTAAATAACAAAACTTTCTTTTAAATATTCATAGTATTAATATTTCCTAACAAAAACAAAATAGTTTTCTTCACGCTGAATACTAGCAAAACCTCTCGTTTTCTTTCAAAATAATAACAAAATGGATCATAATAACCATAAGCAATACTGCCTGTTTTAAAAGGCTGTTATTTTGATATTACAGACAGCACTAAAATTTTAATTTGTTTTTCTTTTTTGTTTTCCTTTAACATCTCACACATACCTGACTCCGTGGTAAGTCGCTTGACGCACTTGTGTTACGGACGCCAGACAACAGAGGAATCACAAATATACTACTTAAATACACATATTTAACATCCAGACACAGAATAAACACAAATATAATAATATAAATATTTGCCATGTATGGGAATCGAATCCACGACTTTTGGCGTATAAGATAGGATCACTACCATCTGCGCCGTCGGATCCGTCAAAATTTTTTATATGCACCGATATACAGTTGTTGGCAAAAGAGTAGGATCTTCTTTTAGAAGTCGGATTTAGAGTCCATAAAGAACAGCTATGGGTTTCTATCATGCGTGTTATGTCCATGGGACATTTAGTTTTCAGACGGTTCGGCCACCAAATTGAAAAACGCACTGCTAAAGAGACATAATATAATTTACGATTTCAATATTGAATCGATCAGGCCTATATCTGTTATACAAAATGTATAAAAATATGACCTTCATTTCCCAATATTGTAGTTTTTTGTCTAATTAATTAATTAATGAAACGTTGGCGAGCATAGATAAAACAATTAGTGAGTGAGCTAAGCAAATGGACGTTGAGGTACCCGGCAAGATGAATGGAACGAGAGCAAACAGACGTTTCCATTAGTTGGAAGCATGGCTCGAGATGTTGGGCGCGCCTCCCTTGGGGGGTGTGCAGCGATACAAATAAATTGAGTTTTAAGATTAACCCACTGACCAGCAAAATAACTTAATGAATATTCTTCTATTGAATTCAAGCGTAAAATAAATGATAAACTAATATTTCAGGCAAGTTAAGTACGATCTGGCCGTGAGGTACCGGCGAAATAGAATACACCTCTCCCTTTAGCATGTCTTGTAGGAGGAGACTGAGGTCCCGAAACCGACAGATGGCGGTATATCCACCTAAAAAACTGTAGCTCAAATTCATAGGGCAGGGTTGGGCAGCAGCATCTTCGTCACGAAAGGTGCGCTCTGCGATTGCCAACACGCTTGCCTAGCTCGGCAGTTATAGGCAAAAATCCCTCTTTCTTGGGAAGGCCTATGTTCAGTTGTGGACTCCCAATGGCAGATTTGATGATGATATTGTACATACTAATAGTTAAAATGAATAAAAGATTTTTTGTGTATTATGAAGTCAGCAGATATACGCTTCATTTGATGGTAAGCGTGACCGCAGCCTATAGCCACTGGTGTCACAAATATTACACTAGCGGTTCGCCAACCTTGAGAACGGAAGATACTATGTCACATTTACCCAGTAATTTCACTGTCTCTCCCATCCTTCAGAGCGAAACATAGCAATGCGAACACTGCTATTTGGCAGTAGAAATAGGTGAGAGTGAGGTATCAATGTAAATGTATCAGGTAATCAGGTAAAATCAGCTCTACGTCGGTTTAAATTATTTTAAATGACGTAACAACCTAAATCATTTTCTCTGTTTATATTCTCATTGATTATTTGTAAAATATCCCTAGCAACAACACGATTTGTAGTTGCAGGGTGAAAAGCGTTTAATGGAGAGGCAGCCACATCAAAGTCATTAAATGCTTTGAAGCAGTATTAAAATAGTCTTGCCTAAATAATTTAAAATCTCTTTTAAATTTTCCGTTTACTACATCAACAACCCATCTGCACATGATGACTGCCCTTATTTTGTTAGCCTCTAATGTGGAATGCTGGGTGAAGTGGTGGGAAGTAAGTTCTATAATCACATTTATATAATAAAGGCAAGGCATCTCTGAAACCCCTATCCAAAATGAATGCATCACCAGCTTGAAAATATCGACTTCATACTGGTGATGCATTCAGACAGATTCATTGAAAAGAAAAAAACAATTGTATAAACATCGACTGATTTAATGACGCAATTTGAAGTGGTTATATCTTGTGCTCTTAGGTCATATGACCAATATTTGTTTTGTGTCTGGGTGTTATTTAAATGTATTTAAGTATTACATTTGTAGTTCCATTGTAGTCTGATACAATCTGATGCGTAATACGAATGCTTGGAGCTACTTATGTCGGAGTCAGGTAAGTATGATATGTCGTGCTAATATTAAAGTATTAACTTACTTTTGTATGATCTATTGTCCAATTAAATATCTTCGTTCAAACTCTGAAACAAACGATTCCTTTGAAATATTAGTGTCATATTTCACTCTTAATGTTTGTCAGGAAATTAGCTTGTTTAACTTTGGTGTAGACAATTTAGGGTGTGCTTACATAAACATATACATTAGAGATCTGGATCAGTAACTGCGTGTTAATACTAATATTTTGATGCTGCGTAACTTTATGACGTCACATATACGCCGTTGTGGCTGTAACATATTACGCCCTGCGGTTTCCTGCTAATTGACGGGCTTTTTGTTGTTGAAAGAATTCTCATTTTATGTTAATAGTTTTTGAGGTTATATGTAACAGACGTACAAAAATGCAAATCTTGCTAAATGTGTTTTATTCTTAATAAATTATTTTTTTTTGTGAATATAATGTAATCTGCGGTTTCTATTTATGAAGGATTTTTTTTAAAATATTTTAGTTCAGTTTTTTTATCTATCTAAATAGGATATATTTATAACGTAATTTATTATATAAAAGATAATAATCCCATTTGTTAAAAAGGATAAATTACTGCTTGCGTTCACGCAATATGAAGACGATCGAAAACGCTGCAGGAAGTAAGTAATGTTGCGTTACATTTTTCCAGAAGGTACCGGCAGATTAGAAGATACCTTCCCCTGTACTAGGTGTTGAAGATGCGACTGAGGTATGAGGGAGGCTGCATAGATCTGAATTAAATTTGGCACAGAAATGATTTATTGATAGTGTGGAATATACAAAACTAATACTATTTATCCTGAAAACATTCCCGTGGGATATATCTGTATTTCAATATTCTTTTAAACATCTTATGATTTCTTGCACAGTTTAGCTGACAGAAAGCGACATAAACTTCTTTAATCCTGGAATGATAAGAGGTCAACCAGGGATTAGATGTTAAGTAAAGACGACATGGATGAAGTCGCAGGCGTATAGCTAGTTGATTATTGTAATAGTATTTTATAAAGTAGTTATTTTGATTTGTAGTATTTTTTATCAGCAATTAAAATACAGAACTCTTAACGGAAATTTGGAATTTTCTATATGTATATATATATATACCAATATACAATACTATATTATATATATACCAATATAAGATATATAGACCCAAAAGGCTATCACCCCCGACCCAACCAGTTCAATGAACCGAAGACAAAGTGTTCGGATTAAAGATATTCATTTTCCGGACTTGTAACGTATTTTCGATACAAATAAATATTTATATCAAGCGTTATTTTATTAAAAGCGTGACCTAACTATATACTGAGAAATTAGCGCTTTAGTCTATTATTGACACTTATTATCAAGTGAGCTGTGTGTTTGATTATGGACTTAGTTTTATAAAAAAAAGTTAGGCCCACACCAACGTGCAGACCAACAATATTAACGTTCTTACAATGCAAATATGATGTTTTAATAATATAAAATAAAAATACAAAATTCAATTATGATCCAGATCGGGTCAGTTACAATATTTAACTGGCATATCCATTAGGGGCGTGTTACTGGCGTGCTCAACTTGTGAAGTTCAAACACAAATGAAAAACAAGTTGATCCATTTTAGCTTCGTAGCTGAATAAGACCCGTACTGTTTTATTTAGTTATTTATGATGTTTAGCTACAAAACTAATTACGCTAAAATTTGTTCTTCGTTTGAACAATGTTCATTTAATTTGTTCTTCTTCAGGAATTTGATTTGTAAGTTATTTGTATATTGATAATAATAATATAATTTTTTTATAAACTTAAATATTACAGACAATAGTATTTATAGTTATACATAGTGAAGTACAATTGGCGTTAATATACGAGATGTTGTGTGAATTTAAAATAAATAAAAAAATAATGTCATAATATCATCAAATGGAAATAAATTTTCTGGAATATGTAATATGGAATAGTTAATGCTTTTAGGTCTACATCAACTAGTAGATAGTCAGGGAAAGTAGAAGCAATTATTCGGAAATAAGCCGAATAATCCAGAAACTGATAGAGGAATGGTTGTAAGACTATAGGTTTTCGTGCATTGGTAATGCAGACTGAGACAGTATTCTGTCTGTTAGTAATAATAATATAAGTACTTATAAAATTTGAAAGATGGGGATACCGCTCAGTGTTAAAAATAACATGGAAAACAAACCTCGACACATCTGTACAAGACGTGACGTGACATTGATATGACAAGTAAAAAAAAATTTGTTACTTAATTGCTGCAAAGTCGAACAAAACAATGTTAAAAGCCTATAAAAAAGCAATGTTATCACACATATACTAATATTTATTTACATTGTTTATGTTCTGATCATACGAGGAATTTAATAATGCAACAGAGTATTTGTTGAGTAAATGACGCAATATGTTTTTATTAAATTATTTTTATTTATTTCACGAAATTGAGTAATAACTTACTGTGAGTGCTATATTTCAATACACGATGTAAGGCGATGGAATAAGTATCCATCATGTAATTGAATAAGTTTCCCTATAAGGGATATCATGGGATAGAGCTGTACTATGTGCCAGGATGTAGTCGGGTCGGGTGGCTGGTTGATACATACAATTACCTTCCATTGTCAGAACTATTTCTTCATCGATTCCTTAGAAAAGTGACGTATAAAACTACTGACAAAACAAAGTCTTGCAAGTTCCATAGAACTTACCACGGAGTTCCAATATATTCATTTCAAGTTTAATTAAGTTGTAACATTAGCCAGTTAATCGTTATCGGGCGAAGGGGAGCAACCATTTAGTGGCGTGGGTGAACAGAAAGCCCCGAGGCGCGTCCGGCATTGAACAACTTCAGGTTAATTTTCGGTGACAGGGTATATAAAGTTGGTATATAGAAGTTTATGTAGAATGTTTTACAAAAGCATTGTACTCAATATTTTCGATACAAACTTTATTTATTTACAAACAATATCTATTAGTGATATGCGGTCTGAGCTAATACTCACCCCCCCCCCCCAAATCTTAAACCTGAACTCTCTTAATTCCTTTAGAAATTGATTGATATACAGGTTTAAAGTATGTCTCATATAATCCTTGTAATTTTCGTTTAACAAAATTTTCGTTTCGTTCAAGTAATTCTTAATAATGTTTTGTAATTTTTTCGAATCCCCATCCCTTTATAGAGCTACTCGCAATCAACAACGGCCTCTTCGCAATATCTTTTGCGATTTAATTTTTTAAATCATCATCAAAACAGCTGCAGTGTCTACTATTGCACATAAGCCTCTACGGGAAACAAAGAAATTTGCTTATGATTGCTACACTGAGCAGGCGTGGTGGTAGTCGCAGAGCGTAGCTTCGCAACGGGAAAGCTGCTGCTCATCCATGCCCTGGTACATTTAAGCTATACAGATTCGGGTGGATATATCGCCATCTTTCAGGGATACCTCCTTGACTATTCTAGGCTACTGGTACCAAAGGCTAATAAAAAATCTGCGTAATAAAAAATTCTAGCTCATTAAATATATTCTACAATTACTGTATACATTTTGATATATAATTTATTAAAATAAATACTAACATTATTGTTTAAATTATAATGTTTAAGTTGCGAACTATTTGTAAATAAATCGTATTTTTAACCACTTTTGGAAGGGTCATTTATCATTGGGAAACTGGAAATACGATACATAAAGTTACAATAATAATAAATACACATAAAAACAAATATACTGACCTGAATCTTTGATAAGTCGCTAAAAGCACTTGTGTTACATACACCAGACAAGAGTGGAATCACAAATATAATACTTAAATATGTATTTCCAGGTGCCGTGAGGAACCAGCAGAGTAGAGTAGGACCTCCCTTTGTACCTGGTGTCGTATGAGGCGACTAAGGTACCAGAACCGACAGGTGGCGGTATATTCATCAGTAACAAATACACAGGGCAGGGAAGGGCAGCAGCATCCCCGTTGCGAAATCTGCGCTTTGCGATTGCTCAGCGCGACAATTACGGGAAAAGTTCCCCTTTTCTTGGTGAGGCCTATGTCTAGCAGAGAAATTCTGATGGCTGGTATGATTATGTATATTCAACATCCAAACACAAATATCATCATATATGTTCTGGGTGGGGATCGAACCCACGACCTTTGCCCCACAAGTTAGGATCACTACCACCTGCCCTGTCAGGTCCGTCGACAATTACCCGACTATCCCGGAATTTGTATTGTAAGATGTAGATCTCTACATTAAATTTAATACTCTACGTATTAAATTATTAATACATAGAGGTAGTTACTGCGGAATATTCGCTGCGACATCGACGTCACCTGTAACTTCATTGTGGTCGCATTCGTTTGCGAGCTTAGAATCACCACGTATACAGGACTATTTAGGAATCTAGTTCACAGACAAGGTTCTCCAAGTTCAACCACGTTCTGTATCTATCACTCACCACCATATCACTCTCACCTATTTTTACTGCCAAATAACAGTGGTGGCATTGCTGTGTTCCGGTTGAAAGGTGAGCGAGGCAGTGAAATTCACAATGTTAACAACGCGCTAGAGATATCCTTGTGATATTACAATTACGTGATATCACGCGGAATGTATGCTTGATTGACAACCTGATCTAATAATAATGAAAAGTGGATAGCCTAGCGTAGTTCATCTAACTTACCATATATAACTTCTCTTCGAAATTGTAGTCTTATTTTGAAAATCTCTATGAATATTATTATGATAATATAATCAATAAAATAATTTCCAATTGTATCGGTTATAAGCGGCCTTAATGAGTGGCCCGATGACGCTTCCATAGAGTCTCTCCTATACGTTAAGGGTCGTGGGTTAGATGACTCACCCATGAGATACATTTATGTAAGAAATATATTTGTATTTATGTATTATATTTGTAATAGCTCTGCTGAGTACGATACAAAACATAAGAAGATGAATAAATTTATTATAACAAAATAAAATATTTTGTAAATAAAAAAATAAGTAACATATATATATATATATATATATATATATATATATATATATATATATGTTATTATTTTTTTATAAACTTCATATTTATATATATATATATACATAAATATGAAGTTTTATTAATCACCTATTTGGTGTGGAGGGACAAAAGGAAATGGCAATGTCCTCTAAATCAATAAAAACCCGAACGTCAGACATTCTAACCACAATGATTTTAATTAAAGAGGCTTTTTAATTACAGGGTTATCAATTTTTCCGCTCCAAAAAGGGTCCAAAGAAACTGCGGTCGTGTTGCTACTTGAGATCAGATGTAAAATAATTCACTTTCAAATTTAAATATATTTTGTTCAAGTAGTCCCATAACAAGCATTTTTAAATCTAATACTCTAAAATAAAATAATAATAATAATAAGAAGAAATGTTAATAACATTAGAATTTCTAATAAAGAAGTGATTATATGCATAATTATGTACGACCCTGATGACCCAAGGGATCATAAAAATCTGAAAAGATCAATAAATTGTTTTCTGCAGGTTCAGTACGCGCCCCACCAGAAAAGAACCTGCAAAAAAGCGAGTGGTAATAAAGAAAAACAAATGATAGATGGTCACCCCATTAAACGACTCTACTTTGCTAACAAAATCTAAAGTCGATTTACTGAATTTATGTTGTCTTTGTAGTGAAGAAATGTTCTCGTCTGGTACATTACGAAAACTTGGTAAAGAAAAGCTCTATTGGTCGTTTATTGTGTATTGGTTTATGTTAATGTGATATGATTTATATTTTTATAATTGACAAGCTCGAGGTGTAGATGTTAGTGATTCTTTCTTGAGCACTAAGGGTGCTGGATTTGGTCCCCGCGCAGAACAAATATTATTTGTTGATATTTGTATTTGTTCACCCAGACACAGATCTGGGTGTTAAAATTATGTGTTTGTGATTCCTCTTTCATTGGATATCCGTAACACAAGTGCGCTTTAAGCAAATTATTTCAGAATCAAGTCTATATGAGATCCGTGAATTCATATTATCAAATTTATTTAAAAAATGTCATGAGGAGCTTATACCATGCCTGTCATGCGTTCGTATATGCTAAGCAACTTTTGCAACGGTTTGTATTGAGATGGGTAAACCAATAGCTTTTTGTAATTCCCACAACATCCCATACATTTACTTGACTCCGTGATAAGTCGCTTAAAGCACTTGTGTTACGGACATCAGTCAACAGAAGAATCACAAATACACTACTTAACAACACCCAGACACACGAAAAACATAAATATCATCATAAAAATATTTGTCCTAAGTGAGGATCGCTCCAATGACCTTTAGCGTACAAGATACATCACGCGCATCATCCACATACATCAGAGGGTGTAGCTCCCGGCTGTTATAGCAACCTCTTAACCTATATATAATAATCCCTATTTCATTTACTCCTGACCTGCGTTGTTTTATCTATCTCTAAGGTCGGTCATACGTTGGCGAGTGCAAATCAAAACTCGCAGTGCACAACAACGGTTATCAAATTGAAAGCGCCTTACAGGCGCTGTTGACGAAACATCGTCAGACAAGTAACACATGAAGGGGCGCCCACGCTACACTTAAAAGTGCCTCAGTAGATTAAGAGAGCCTTAAGGTAGCTTAATAATGTACAAACGGTGTACGATGACAAGGTATTTACGATTCTCGCTCGAAATGTTATTCACTATTATAAATATTATAATATATATTATATAAAAGTAACAATTCGCTATTTATATTAACATCAATATCAATATCAAAATTCAAGGTAATAAGAAATCCAAGTGAAATATTTCTAAATGAAATCAAAAATTTTAATATCTTCAGTGTGGCCTTTGCATACCGCTCGTCCGTTATTATGATCACTTTTGAAATGAAATATTCATTTGAAATGGAAGGTCTGATTATCTAAAACAATTCGCGACACTTTTTACAAAATTTCATTAAATTATTTTACAAGTCGTGAGGTACCGGCAGAGTAAATAGCACCTCCTTCTGTACCAGGTGTCGTAAAGGACGACTAAGATACCAGAACTGACAAATGCTGGTTTATCCATTCGAGACAGTGTAGCCCAGATGCACAGGGTGGGCAGCAGCATTAATTATGGTAAAAATTCCCTCTTTCCTTGGAAAGGCCTACCTCCAGCAGTGGATTTCTAATGGCTGTAATGATGATTATTGTAATTTTACACAGGACGTAGCACAAATAGTAAAAAAATACTGAAGATACGTTACAAGTTTTTAAATTTATTTAATGTATTATCATACATTATATATTTAGTACAATAATAGCTATATTTATTTTCATTTATTAATCATATTCAAGAAACTTATATTAGACCCCTGTCAAGTAATAAGTACATCTTCTAGGACCTGATGGCTTAGATTGTAGTGATCCTATCGCGTGCGCCATAGGTATTGAATATATGTATTTAAGTATACTATTTGTGATTCCTCTATCGTCTGATGTCCGTAATATAAATGCCATTTATCATACACTCAGGTCAATGTATGAGATATTGTGTGAATTTATTCTTATTATAATTATCCTTGACCCTATTAGAAGACTTATGAAATATAGAAACGATATAACTTATTGTATATTCGACAACAGTATTTTTACATATAATTAATTAATTTATCGTGCTAGTATTATAAATAAGAAAATTTGTCTGTCGTTTGTCACGCTTTCACAGTTGATTGAAAACGAAATTTGGCGAAAGGATAGTTTTAATCCTAGACGATATGTTTACTATGAACGCAAAATCTGTGTGGACGAAGTCGGGAGCGTGGGTACATGAATCCTGAACTCTCATAAGAAATTATCCTTAAACTTTGTTAAAAAAATTCTTGACCTTCTAGTTTTACTTCGTCAAGTACCCACATAGTAGAACGTTGTATGTTCTACTATTTCCCTGTACTAATCGTTAGGCTAAGTCGTGCCAAGAGGGGACTGAGTTATCTGAACCATCAAATGGCGATATATCTGTCGGTCTGTCATAATAACGTATCACAAATGAAAGAGCGCGTAGGTACGCATTAAAATGAATAGACATTAATATTAATATATATACAGAGGCAATAGGCATAGCGGCATTCCCGTCCTGAAGCTTTTAGATTACTACCACGACTGCACCGCGCGGTTATAATAGGTAGAATTCCTTTTGTTTGGGGAAACGTATGTCTAGCTAAACAACAGGCTCTTTATGACTATGTAAACAACACTTCATCAAAAGTAGTGAACTGGTTTAATTTTAATTTTTTTATCTTTCATGAAAAAAAGACATGTATTAAATTATTTACCCTAAATGTTAAACAAACAAATTCATGCATAGTTGTTAAGGATGAGAAGCGGGATATGGTCAACACTAAGTTCTATATAGCAAGCTACTATGAAGTCTTCATATAGTTGATTTCGCTAATAGACTTAGCAATGTACAACATCCGTCAATTCAACCAGACGTAGGCACAGCTCGTCTAGTTTACTCGTACCAGGCAGCATATCATGCTTGAACATAAATAAATTTAAAAATAACAAATAATAATATTTCATTATAGTGTTAATGATAAAAATGCCTGGGATTGATTGCCCTAACCAAGCTTTAAGACAACGATTTCGTCGTCGTCGTCAGTAGAGGTTCCATTAACCCTGAATAGTTAGTGTTCACCCTTCATCATCACCAGTTTTTCTTATAGGTTCCTTTCTGGCGGCTCGTGAATTTATATATTAGATGATTATAATGTTCCCGTGGGGTCATCGGGGTCATCAGTATTATGAATATAACATAAATTAGTTTCCATATATTCAAAATAAAATTGTTATATTAATTATTATATAACAATTTTATTTCTTTTTAAGGCAACATTTTTCGTATTAACCTTGTTCGCTTTAAATAAATGATCAATTCTATTTAGATTACCGAATTAGTTTGTTAATAAGGGTTCGTCCAGAACTTCTTCACAAATTCGATTTCTGTAAAAAATACGCTTTCTACGCCTAATCGAACCCTACAAATCTATTTACTGACTGAATCAAACGGCTTCGACTCACAAACACTCAGAGAACACCCGGTTCTACGATAAAAAGGCACCCATCTATTCGATTACTGCTTGAGGGAATGGCGTGTGATTTAATCTAGCTATGAGGTTCTGCAGGGGCATATTCTAGTAATTGCTTATAGATTAATAATTAAAAGAGATTAATATGCAAGTAGTTGTTTGTAGATTAATACGAGTTTTTCATACCATCCGTTTATAAAACTTATTATTATTTCATTAAATTTTAACCGTGAGCCATGAGGTACTGACAGAGTAGAATAGTACCTCACCCTGTACCAGGTGTCAAAGGAGGCGACTAAGGTTTCAGAACCGACAGATATCAGTATATCTTTCGATATATCAGATATTATAATTAATAAGTAAAATAGCTATTTTCAAATATTCCTTGTTCAAATTCTGTTTATATGGAATGGTCTTGCTGATAAGATATAAACATAACTCATGGGCTAGCTGAACCTAAATAAACTTACCTGCCGCTCATGACGTTGTACAGTATTGGATTAACGGTCGCCGACACATAGTAGAGGGCGCCAGCGACGTTGAACAGATGTTCATTGATGGCATGGAACTGGGGAAGGTCTACGCCGTAGATGAAGAACAGCCGCTGGATGTGAAACGGCGCCCAGCATACGAAGAATGCTACCACTACAGCCGCTGTGGACAAAAAATAACATATAAATACTAGGTAAAACAGTGTGCCAGAACTTTCACAGTTTTAAAAGACTTTGTCCGAGAAGTCTCAACTGTTTATCGCACTTCTAAGGAACTCTTCTTATTCCGGGAAAAAATCTTATTGCTTTCTGTTAGCTGAACTGTGCAAAAAATAGTGCCGATTTCTCAGAGACAAAAAAAAAGCAGATCTATCCCACAGGAACAAGTATTCGGAATAAAAGTTAGTTTATTTATTATTACAAACTAACAATAATATTTGTGCTTAATTTCAATCAGCTCTGTATAGCTGTTCTGTCGTGAAAGAGTAATAAACATATAATTTTGACGGACTCGATGGCGCAGATGGTATTAATTGCTAGGTTAGGTATAATATATTAACGAGTATGTGTTATATAGTAAATTACGATTGTTGTCGTTTATAAGTTTATTTTTTTTTATTAGACCATGTCGACAAACAACCATACATACCGCGTGATAGTAAGCGTCTCTGCTGTCTATAAACGCTCGTTATATCATAAGGATGTCAGTAACGCGTTGTCAATATTGTGACTTGAGGATAATATGCCACATTACCCAGTGAATTCACTGCCTCTCACCGTTCAGACAGGAACACTACAATGCGAACACTGCTATTTGGCGGTAAAAATAGGTGCGAGTGAGGTACTAAATGTATACGATGTTTTGTGTTTGTTATTTATCTTGTATCAAGGGTCCTGGGTTCGATGCAGATGTTCCACCCAGGGTAAACAATGTTTGAAATGTGTATTATATGAGTTCTCTGTTGCTGATGTCCAAACTCAAGAGTTTCAACTGACTTAACCCGAAGTCAGGTTTATGTATGAGATGTTCCGTGAATTTATTTTTTTAGTTCACCCTTTCTTTCTTTATAATATTAGTAGGATAGTAGTCATGTCCATTCAATGTTTCCGTATCATCCAAATGGCCAAAATTAAGCGCTCTTAGATCTTATAGTATACTTTCTTAAAGACTGAAAAATCACAAGATGTAAATACAATAAACAATTAGCAGTCCTGTTCTTGATTGGTACATGTAGACCAAAATCTGAGAAAATTCCGCAAGCTATATTAAACTCTAGACTTTCGACATTGAGTCTAAAACTGTTTGTGAAATTATAGCGATTTATACAGTTTGATTTGTGTGGTAAATGTTGACGATTAGAAACGCATCTCACAGAGGTGAATGTACTTTAATTTGGATTTCTTACTTTACAAACTTTCTTAGTATGAGGGTCTCAGCTGAATGCTTATTATCTGAATTGCTATTCAGCAATTCGATAGTTAACTTTGGGTATGTTTCAGCTATACTGGGACTTAATATTTTCTAATCTTTTAACTTTTATTTAATTTACCTACAGTTAAGATATGAATAGCTAAAGTTAAATTTATTTTAGGCTTCAGATAGGACTTCTACATCTTTCCCTTGTTGGCAAACCGCACTACTGATTTACCTCCAAGACCTAAGTAGACACGTCAAAAAATACAAATTCATGAGTGTACCGTGAATGGAAAGTACCGTGAGGTACCGGTAAACTAGAATAGTACCTCCCTTTGTATCAGGTGTCTTAAGAGGCGTAAGATTCCAGGGCCGACAGAGGGCGGTATAGCCATCCGAGACAGTGTAGCTCAAATGCATAGGGTGGGGATGGGCAGCAGCATCCCCGTCGCAAAAGCTGCGCTTTGCGATTGCCATCACGCTTGCCCAGCAATTATGAGCAAAATTTCCCCTTTCTTAGGGAAGCCTATGTCCAGCAGTGGACTTCCAAGGGTTGTAATGAAATAATGATGATGATTTAAAATTCAGCATTCTTTATGCATTAAACCTCTAAAGTTATCATTAAATTTTTGTGGATATAGTAAAAAACATTTACAAAGTATAATTTTGTGTATCACGTAGTTACATTAAAGAGAAAATTATGGCCATGAAAAATCCTGATCTAAACTCCACATTTATGTACTTTCTAATTTTAATTAAAATCATGATAGTCTAGCTAGACAATTGTAGATAAAATAGACCACAAACATTTCTAAAGAACGTAAGAGATACATATAAATTTATTAAATTTTGAACTTTTGTTATGTTTATTTTGCTCATTTCCCAAAATCAGATTTTTTATATAGATAATTTCATTCCAAGGGTGCGATTGTTTGGACAAATTATGTTTTACAGGCATAAGGTAAATGTTTGTCAGTCTTTATAAAGAAACGTCTTTTTGTGTTAACTGTCTTACTCATTGAATTGGCTTGAAGTAATAAAGCAGTGCGGTCCATTTAAGACACGAAGTTCGCGTACCTACTTGATTATACTCGGTATGATTATTGCTAAGATTTACAAGTTCAAAACTTTTGAAGATCAGGCGTTTCAACATTTTATATTAAAAAGAGTTAGATCTCTCACAGAGGTCGTCTGCATTAGTGCCTACCTTACTCTCACCTATTTCTATCGCCAAAAAGCAATATTCGTATTGCTAAATCTGAAATGAGACAGTGGCAGTGAAATGACTTGGTTAAGTGACATGACGAATTGACTAGCACGATGGCGCAGATGGTTTAATCCTTCCAAAGACAAGTATTTATATGATGATATTTTTGATTCCTCTGTTATCTGATGTCGGTAACACAAGTGCTTTAGGCGACTTATCACGGAGTCAGGTTATTGTACGAGATGTTGTGTGATTATATATATAACTAAACAATCATGTATACGTTAACTATAATTAATTTATCTAATGGGTCGTAATAAAAAACCTTCTCTAATTAATATACTTGTAATTTCTAGGCGCTATGCAAGGCCACAGAAAGCAATAACATGAAGTGTGTGATCGAATATGAAACTTTTTCCTAATCCGGGACTAAATACAAAGTCTGAGCAGGAAAGAACTTTGTAATATCCTTGAGTAGGTAAGTCGCGTAGGCAGGTTTAGGAAGAAGGAATTTTACATTAGCACGACTCAATCAAATCAATGCAGTTTCACTCATGATATACATATTTAAATAATTAAAAAGATATATCTACTCCAATGACCAAAAACCTTTTTGACCAAAAGTTATTTTTAATAATGAAGCTAAAACCTTTTCTGACTTAGGGTCTGTACTTTGTTTGTTTTCACACTTTTGATAGCTTACTTACATATTCTATTATGACTGTCTAATAAACAGAAAGAATGAAAGATGTTACATAGAGATATATAATTTTTAATTCATATGTATTACTAGCTTTTACCTGCGTGTATTTTTCCCATTAAAACTTGTGTAATATCACAAAAAACGGTTGAGTCAATTAAGCGTGAAGATATTACAAGCAAACTTACAGTAACACTTAGAATATAAGTTAGAATAAAACGATTTCTTTACCTATCCGGTACTCTGATTAAAGCATTTACACGATATCGCGTCCTAAAACCTTTTAACCATGTATTATATGTATCCTGTATTGTATAGAATAGTACATTTTCGAAATGAAAGTTAGTCTATCCTTTTCCGTATTCTGAACTACGTGCATGAAAAATTTCGAAAGCAATGGTTGAGTAGTTAATGCGTGAAGAGGTAATAAACAAATTTACTTTCGCATTTAAAATATTAATTGGGATTTATCTTGGGCTTATTATTGTTTTATTTCTTCTCCCTCTCTTATTATTATTACTCGGTTAATATTAATACTAAAACAATAATACTGCAACATGCTATTTTTTAATTATATGGTTACTGGAACTAAAATTTTACTAATGATAAAAAAGCTTATGTTAAGTACGTATCAATTACAATAAGATATTTCCATTATGACCAGCTGTATGCGGCATTCAGTCCGAGCTCTCCTGCTGGCCTTACTAAGATCGCCTGTCCAGTTTCTAGGGAAACAGTAGCAGGCATTATATTAAACAACCAACCAATTGATAACAGAACCTTTATCACTACTATTTTTTCTGCAGGATTCCTTTCTGGTAACTCAGTGATCATTACATGAGACGATCTACGCTGAATATGTCTGTGGCCATCTTTTCATATATAATTGTCAACAAAAACAACTGACATACGACTCACAAGAGTTTTGACTGAATTCTGTTTAATTAATCAGAGGTTATTAATTCTGAAATATTATCTAGAAATAATATACAAGAGCCTGCGTAGCAAGCGAAACAACAGTCAAACATGTCATCTTGGACTGTCTTAAACTGATAAAGTACAGCGCGCCATGCTAAGATCTCTGAGGTGACCGGAAACTATTTATAGGATCCCTTAGGATTACTGCGCTTTCTGAAGGAACTGGGCTAGCAAGAATAGCGCCAACTGTCCAGAAAACAAAATCAGCGCAAAGAAAGTTGTCAAATTGCGAAAACTAACCCAAGGAACATCTACAACATAAAACTTGCGTTGCCAACCTTGTGACTTGAAGACATTACCCAGTCGCATCACACATTATCCAGTAACATCAACTCTTGCCTCCTACCCTTTAAATATCCACAAATTTGTCTCATGTGTACAAATTTGTTTGTGTTACGTTCTTTTTTTAACTGAAGTCTTTGTCAAAATAAATATAAATAGGGAAAAAATATGAAAAAATAAATTTGCTTGTTCTTTAAAATAAGGTCTGCCTAAAGTCAATTAAAACTCTTGGTGTTAATTAAGACGTTTAAGAAGGTTATTTAAAACAATTTTTATGAATTCACGAAGGCCCTAATTAGATCATCCCTAGAGACCTTTTGATACCGGAGTATCTCGAATATTAAATTACACTTTTTGTCTCATATCAAAAAAGTAAAGAATTTTATTAAGGATTTTCACAATAAACCACAAATTATTTATCTGTGAAATAAATTTATATTTTATTTAAGACGCTTATTACAATATTACAACAAATCATCAAACCTTACCTACAGGAAACGACATTCAAAGTTCACTTATTATGACCTCTTCAATTATATCCTTAATTTAACGATTTTAAAATATAAACATATATAAATGAGTTTAAACTTCAATCTGCCATTGAATCACGTGTTGATCTTCGATGAGGCTTCTATCGGTCAAAAGCTTTTTAAATTAAATTTTGGTTGATTACAATTTATCATTGCAGTGGAGCGTAGGTCGTCCACCCGCGAAATGGACAGATGATCTAACTAAAAACGCAGGATCGCGCTGGACATAGGCCGCATACAAACGGTCCTATTGGAGTTCACTTGGGCATACCATGTCCAGCAGTGGACGTCTTATGGATGATATGATAACGATGATAGCAGTCGTAGAACTTCATCTAATGAACATAGGCCTTTTCTAGAAAGAGGGAGTTCTGTACATAATTGCTGTACTAGTAAGTGTGATGGCATTCGCAGAGCGCAGTTTTTCGATGGGAGTGCTGCTGCCCATACCCACCCAGGTATATTTCAGTCCCGCTGTTTCGGGTAGATGTACCGCCACCGGTTTCGGTACCTCAATCGCTGTTACGACACCTGGTACGAACTGCAAGAACAACTCTACCCTGTGTGTAACCCACAGCATATAATTATGTGATAAAATATAATTTCCTCATAATGAACAGTGAATAGTTAATCACAATATTCGAATGAAAATGAGACGTTGTAATTAAGTACTACACAGTCGTTCTGTTGAATCCGCTTTGTGAGGTCAAAGGTTACGGTCCTTTTTTATTTCTCTTCTCATTTATAATTTTTATACTCAGATTTTATACAATATTCTTTTGTAGTTCTAGCAGTTTTCATAATCTTACCAGTAATATACTCTATTAGACTAATTTCAAAAACAAGTTTTCATTCCGCCGGTATGTTTTTTTTTGGGTGGCCATAGAGAAAGAAGTATTTAATTACATTGTTTACGTGTAGTTTCTATAAATTTGGTATAAGTAATTTAATACCGGGTTAGAATTATTAATAGGTTTCATTCTTTTGCTTAAGAAGAAAATTAAAATTAGATGTGATTTTCTTATTTCAAATTAAGTATTATTTTTATTACTACCTCGCTTGTGTATTTTTATAATGCTAAGCAAACTTCCCACATAATTGTTTCAAATCTAATGTATTCGACAAATGTGTGCTACCAGCAAAGATTTATGGCGCAGGCATGTTCTTCCTCACTATGCTATTATAGCCAACTCAAAGTCACCTAAGCTAAGGAAGGGCAATGACTGGAGTCTCTTTGCGCGATCGAATGAGGAGTTTGTAAAAGAAAAAATGTTATATACACATCTTATCGAATGAGCAAGATGAAATGGCAATGGGCAGAGAAAATCGCACTCAAAATCGCCCTATATGGCTATAGAGTTTTGGATTGAAACTACGATTTGGCAAGCGTGGATTCACTGGAGGTAGACCTCTTGCATTGCGAACCGTATGCTGGTTTGCTGACTGGGTTGAATAAAAAAATAATAAGCATTTTCATAAAGAGCGATGTATCAACATAACCACACAGTGCCGCATATAAGTAGGTATAGACACTGTAGTAATTAGTTTCGGAGTCACTCATTCGCTGGCAAACATTATTTTAATTACTGGTTATCTTTGGATGTGGGGTTTGTCAAACGATATACCAATAAATTTCACTTGGTAATGATTAAAAGCCTTTGACAAACATCCGAGGTTGTTTCCTAGCAACACCCAAAACATTATTTAACCTATAATACCTATATATAGAACATCTAATATATTGACTTGATTCCGTGGTAAGTCGCTTGAACTACTCGTGTTACGGACACACTTAAATACATATGGTTTAACACCCATATAAAGGATATACAACAATATCATCATATAAATTTTAGTCCTGGGTGGGGATCGAACCTATCTGTGCCATCGGGCCCGTCAAAATATCTGACCTATATGTATATGACAAGGCTTCGTTTGCGTTAAAATCGTGCTATACACAAACTATGTCAAGTCCTTGTTCTACGAAAAATAAAATCGTCTATATTTCTGTAGAAAAAGTCTTGCCTCTGAAATCAAAACTAACAATATCACCTTGTTATGACTTATCACGGAATCAGGTCATGGTATGAGGTGTTGTGGCAATTGATTTGTCCTGATCGGGAATCGAATCCCTTCTATGTTTATAATGAACTCTTTCTCTGAATCAATGGAACTCAAAAAAATTATCGTGGACCCCAAATTATTTAATATACTACTTCAAATTATATTATTATACGCTTATTTCAAAATATTGTTTTTTCAGTACACATAATTTGAAGAAAAATATTATCTTCAGTATTTTTATTGTATTTGAAAGTATATCGAAGAAATTATTAAAGCACTCACTTTTCCCAAATTTTTTACTATGACGAAATGGAAAGCCATAAAAATAAATAATAGTACAAAACCAATCTATAAAAATAAAAGTCATTATACAGTACTATACTTAAGTCTATTCATTTTAATGTCCTCTCAAAAAAACCTTTCGATTTTCGCAGTTAACAAGACAGTCAATGAACGAAATATACTTTCTGAAGTCTCAATGGATTTTCGTTAGGCAACAAACAAGCAATTTGGATCGGATAAAGGCAATATGAAAGTGTTTTATGGTAGCATCTGGTTTTAATAGATCCACTGACTTCGAACAAACTCAAGAAATATATTTCGTATGCGATCGCAGCATTTCAATAGGATATTTACTACTGATTTATTGTTTGGCGTGCAAATGGTTTCCAATAACTTGTTTGTTGGGACTCTATTTGGTAAGTTAACTTTGCATGGATACAAATCTTTATTTATTTCTATATACATCTCCATCCATATAATAATCACTAAACATCTACTACATTATCCTGACTCCGTTGTAAGTCGCTTAAAGCATTTGTGTTACGGACATCAGACAACAGAAAAATCACAAATATAATACTTAAATACATATTTTTAACATCCAGACACAGGACAAACACTAATATCACCATGTAAATATTTGTCCTGTGGATCGAACCCACAACCTTTAGCTGATACTTTTTTGATCGGAGCGAGAATGACGGCTAACACTGGAGTGCGCCTCTGTGGCCTGATCTCAAATCGAGTGGCCGTTACTGGGGACAGTTAATCTTTGTTTGCAAAAGAAGAGGACTGGGTGATCCTAACCCGACTGAGTGACGTCGAGCAGAGATTCCAAGTATTCGCTAGCCAAAGCGGTGTACTGTTCTGACATCATGTGTTTAAAATGTAAACTGTTTGTAATTGAAGCGTGCTAGCTAGTATTATGGCTACTGAAGAAAGCATTTCAAAATAGCTATACTGTCGGGCGATGAATAGAACGAACCAAGAACCCTTGGCACGCCAATTTTTGTTATCGAAATTGATGGTGATTAACGCAAAAAATACAGAAGTAATTTTAAAAATTAAATACCCACAACAAGGTTTATCACCAGCCAGTAACATTCGCATTTTATTATGTACATAAAAAGGTAAACATTACTAAACGCTGAAATAATTAACGAGTGAAAACTGCACGATTTTAAAATAAATCATTTTTGAAAGTTTGACGTTGACATGGCAGTGGAAATGATTTTGAAGAAAAAATGGATTCACAATGCTGAGATGATACTTAAAAAGTATGTTTTATATTTTGCAGTTTTACAATGTAATTCTGCCATTTTTGTTTATTATCAGTATAAGTGTAGTGTAGTAGTAATCTATTTTTCTTTTTGTTAATTAAATGACTGATCTTTTGCTACTTATGAAGTAATTGTAAATAGCTGTGATAAATATCAAATCGCCAAATCTTTACAACAAACAAAAGTTTAGAGAAAGAAAAAAAAATTACATATTTATATCTATATTTTTTCAATGAAGTAAGGCTGAAAATCAGTGTTTTGCTCTTAAAGCAAAAATATATTGTTTACTCTTTGCCTTCATTTCATATTCTTTCTGATATTTCCTTTATTTAAAGTAATTTCTCTATATTTTCTTGAATTTGAATTTTTGTTCTTTATGATTTAATCATGCAATTCTGTTGTTTAAATATTTCTGTAATGCATGTGAATGCATAGCTCATATTCAGGTTTTAATAGAATCACTAAGATTTATTTATATATTCCTAATGTAATAAAAAAACTTTTGTAAAACCTTTTCGAAATTGCAATTATTCCGCAATTGTGGACGTGTTCTTCAGAGAAAAGAGAATCTAGAGATAAAATATCTGCAATAGGTAGTCTAAAGTATTCTTGTCTAAATTTGTCCGGAAATATTTATTCTATCCAACATTTGCTAGAAATGAAAAACTTTTTTTGTAACATTTGTTCTTAAAGTGTGATGCGGAAACGGTCTGTATAAAGAGAAGAACATTTTATTGATGCAAAATAAATCTGATATGAGTTAGACCTAACATAAATGTCGCCTGTATAAGTAACTCACATTCACATATTTCTACCGCTAAATAGCTGCTGCATTGCTTTGTTCCGGTATGAAGGATGAGAGAGGCAGTGAAATTACTGGGTATGACATAAATTCTTCAAGTCAAAGATTGGTACTAGTGCCAATCTGGCATTGTGATATTACGACCACAGAGATTGTAGTGACACTTACTATGAAGCGAGTTAAATGCTTGTTTGTCGACATAATCTAATAAAATAAAAAAAACTGTAATGATTCGCGGCGGTATCAACCTGGCATAACTAAGTACATTAGCTTAGGTTAGGTAGATGATAGGGCATGAATAGAGACCACACGCCGTCAGACTCTGCGTCAACCTACAAGATGAGCCAAATAATATGACTATGCCGGCCGGTTTCAGATCGATGCAGATTACCCTAAGAAAAATCCTTTGGGAAGGTCTAGCTCTAAGGACGTCCTAACGTACGTATTATCAAGATACCATTTTGAATATTTATTCGAAACATGAATTGTGTTTCTTGAATAGCCTTTGGGTGGATTGAAGATACTACTCTTCTGTCCTGACTTGACGGTCCAAACTATCCGAGCAACTGAATGATTGTCAAGTATTATTCTTAACATAATATTTAAAAGAAAAAATCAAGCTTCAGGCGGGACTCATACCTGCAACTTTTCCGTGCCGGGGAACTCCACTTCAATTGTGCTAACGACCTCAGCAGACACGTAAAGTTTTTCCTAGTGTTCTTTTTGTGTTGAGAAATAAGCGACTTCAAAGTATTAAGTTAATAAACCTACAATCAGTCAAATGTCGGACTTTTACAAGCATGATGTATATAAAGAAGAAACAGTTACTAAATTACCTTAGAGGTTTTATGTATTGAATAATGCAGAATTATATTTAACACATTATAAATAGAAAATAATCAACTAGTCCCTGGATTTAGGCGGAACTGGAACGTTTGTTATCGTTTATTCTGCTATGTAAGTCAGGAATGTTCTTAGTTACTACTGTAACAGCAAGTACGCTACGCTTTAAACATTTGTGTTGTAATTTAGCGCTATATGTACGTTTCCCGTAATGATTTGGTTTAAGACACGGCATGGGAGTCGTTTGCTGTGTAGGCAGAAGCGGGCGCTGGCCCAGTTTGTTTATTTTAATTGATATATAAATAATCGCCACTGCCTCAGTCTATCATTTAATAGCACAATTTTCCAATAGAACACCCTGACTAATATTATAGAAAACGTCTCTATTATTATATTAACTATCTTTAACGTACGGTTTATTGCTCCGCTGCCTTTTAAAAAATCCTTAACAGATTGTTCCAAAGGCAATGTGTGACGACAGATATTATATCCCTTACTAATATTATGAACGCAAAAGTTTTTGTATGGATGTCTGGATGTGTAGATATCTGGATATGTGGATGGCTGGATGTGTCTAAACGTTCAGATTAAAACATACAGTTATCCCCAAGAGATATACATATAGCCATCGCGGAAATATTGTAGAACCTTCTAAGGTGTACAATACTATAGTACACTATTTCTTCTATTACATTAATCAATCCCGTCGTTTGCAATGTAAGCGAAAAAAATGTGTTTTTACGACATTACATTAGAATTTACGACATTACATATAATTATCGGTGTTTTTCTACTATATTACGCATGTATTATATACTATATTATACATATAAATAATCCTCTTGAATTACTCTATCATTTTTCGTTGCGTTGTTTTAAATATATAAGAGACAACGGGATTTAACTTTGTTTTATGCTTATGTAGTAGTGCGTTTTCCTACCTCAATTCACTATCTTCTCGAGACACGCGTACTTCCGCGTCTGCGCCTACCTTCACTGTACCCTAGCCTTACACCAGCTGTGGCTCAATTTATTACCGCGGTTATTCACAGTCGTTGATTATTTCCAGCCTTGAAATTACTACCAAGAGAGGATATTAAATAGTTTACTGCGACGGCTCATTTATATGCCTACAATATACTATTATTTCGAATGAAAGTATAACTGTTATTTCCTAGTTTCTTTTATAGAAATACGTAAGATTTAATTTCGAAAGCTTTGTAGAAGTAGGTGCATAATAGAGACGAGGTTTCTTGTTTAATTATGAAATACTGTCAGGGGATCGTGGTTTAGCCCGCGTTATGTTGTAAAACTTTCTTATTAACTTTGAACCCCTATTTTACCCCTTTAAGGAATGATTTCAGAAAAAACATTTTACTTGTGTTTCATGACTCTCAATAAAGAACCTTCATATTAAATTCGAATAACTTAAAAAACAGCAAAGTTTTATTTTAACTTTGCAGTTTTCACCCCCGATTTACCTCTTTAGGGGGTAAATTTTAAAAATACTTAGTGCTACCCTACCTTATGAAAAGAACCCTTGTGCAATATGTTAAGTTTCTAATCGTCATAGTTTAGGCTCTCTATTGATATATATAGTTAAATTATAAACGTGCAGGTCAAACTACTTTATTATAACTTATATTGTTTCTCCTTAAAAACGTTGTCTGGAAAAGATAACTCCATGCAATAGACCGCCTATTACATGATTTTATATGATTATATAATCCAATGATTGTTATGTAGATTATCCTTTTAAGTATCGATGTATATATGTATGTTTGTTAATTTAATATGCCAGAACGGTTGGAAAGTAATGGATAAAATTTGGCACAAGGATTACTAATAGTCTGGAGTAACACATAAGTTACTTTTTATCCCACATGTCTCCGTAAGATGTAACTTTTTGATATATATTATAGGGGGCAAACAAGCCAACGAATTACCTGATGATAAGCATTACCATCGCTCATTGGCACCTGCAACTAAGTGGATAATAGATATATAAATGTTTTTTAATTTTTTTGTGAAATCAGTAAACCTTTTTGCATGGTTTATTTATCAAAGAGCAACATAGATTTCTTACTTCAACATACATCAGCACATAAGAACAAACAAACAGACATCATAAGAGTATTTATTTAGCGCACCGTGAAAAGGCTAGCGGATATACGATCTGACTAGAACCGAAGGATGGCGCTGAACGCAGGCCGCGTACAACCGATCCTAAAAATTACTTAGGGATATGGTGATGATCATAATTAATGTATCTTGCAGCCTAACGAAAAAAACATTCCTTTTCCAGACAACCTTTAGATAGAAACATTTAAAGAAACTAAAACGTAGCATGCCGTCTTATCCATACTAATATTTAAAAGTTTTAGTTTTTTTTTAAGTACGCCCTAATCTACAGTCTTAGTAGTTCAATTAGAAAGATGTTTCAGTGTTAGATAGCCTATCAAGGTAGGCAATATTTATTGGCCACGCTGTAAGCGAGGGGAAGGATATATTAACAAAAATGTCGCAAATACGCTGGAATATTATTTATTTTAAGCTTCCGATGTGATCGCTGCGTAACAGTTGAAAATTTAGTCTAACAGAGAAAATAAAAATCATGTATATCCATCCATTTTGATAGTTCATGAATCTGCGGCAGCCAGTGGTTATTATATATTTCTAGAATAATACAAAGGTTATTATATATTTCTAGAAACAAAGTTTGCCGCGCTGGACAAGCAGGATGCTGCTGCCCATCCCCGCCCTATTTCAGATGAGCTACGCTGTTACGGGTGGATATACCGCCATCTGTTGGTTCTGGTATCTTAATCGCCTCTTACGACACCTGTTACAAGGGAGGCAATATTCTACTCTGCCACTTTGGCTTTTTATACATAATATTATATTTTAAAGCTAATATTAATCCGTAAAAAAGTCAGTCGAGGTGAAAATCTCTTTTTTTGGAGTTGGTTAATAAATACAAAAGCCAAGAGTGTTTTTTGCTCGGGTTAGACATTCAACATTTTTAACGAAGCCTCAGATATAGTAAATATAGTAAATCTTGTGCGTCATGGGTCATAGGTTTAATTCCCGCTCAGGACAAACATTTTTATGTGGAATATTTGAGTTTGTTTTGTATCTGAGTGTTAAAGCTATGCGTTAAAGTTGTGTTGTAAATTATTTTGTAATCACACATATATTATGTGTGATTCCTCTGTTGACCGATACCTGTAACACAAGTGCTTTAAGTGACTTACCTCAGAGTCAGGTCGATGTGTTTTTCAGTAGGAAAATGTATATTATTGTGGAAAAAACCAAAATACATGTTACATTGAAGAAAGATATTATAATTAAATATAATATACTAAAGATAATATTGTTCCAAATATCTGCGTACTTACTTTATAAGAAGTGCATTCTCCAAACGAACGGTCTGGATCATAGAGGATTTACTGAAAAATGTTGTGAAATACGTAGGCACTTTAGGTAAAAGGTTCTCTGATGACCTAAGAGATCTTTTACGGCTGTCATCTAGGAAAACGAAACGATATTTAAGGTAAGAAAGAGGGAGGGACCGCATAGAAATATTTTCTAGCATTTAAGAGTTCACTACTCATAGTAGAAGAAAATATCGAGAACAGTGACCGCAATATAATTTAAAAATTAAAATTACTTTGTTTTAAAGTCGATAAAAATTTTATTGAATGAAAAAAATAATATTGCATGTCTCGAAGCCGTGTCGAAGGCAATATGATTATTGGCTGAGAAATGCAACGGAAGTCACGTTTGTTTGTGTTTTATGTGCTAAAGCCTATCCACAGGTTTTTTAATTTCACTATTCAAGTAGTAATCTGTTTACATTCTAATTTACAATTCAAGTAAGAACCTATCTTTTATAATAAACTATATATTAATTCCTTAATAACAGGTTACTATTAGCTGTGGGGTAACGGCAGAGTAGAATAGTACCTATCTCTGTATCAAGTGTCGTAAGAGGCGACTAAGGTACCAGAACCGACAGATGGCGGTATTCCTATCCGAAAAGAGACAACAGACGTATATATACGTGTTCATTATATTAAGTTACTATCACTGGATTTTGAATTTATTTCCAATAGATATAATTTTTTTTGATATAATTTAATTACGAGGAATCGTTTTATGAATGAATCGGCCAATTCTACGTTTTTATGAGGCTCTTTTAGGGTTTTGACGACCTAAAGTATCTATATTTATAAACAAAATCACATTTGTAACATCAAAGCAACTGGCTTAATAAGCTTAAAAAAGGCACAAGCATTTCGGTGTACAAACTTCAAAATGCGTGTGCCTTTAAAATATATACACCATGCCTGTGTCCCATCGGGGTAGGCAGAGATTATAGATCGTCACTTGTTACGATCTAGACGTACCTATCTTGCTTCCCTTACTCGCATCATTATTTTTATACACGTTCATTTATTCTTGCTACTTCTGACCTGGTCCTTCTTAAATACCTCTTCTATCTGGTTAAGATATGTTCGCCTCGGCCGTCCTGTACCAACCCTTTCATTCACTTCCGCTCTATGGCTATATATTTGTGCAGTCATTCTATTTTCATCCATCTTTTCTACATGTCCATAACATCTTAAAGTTCCTTTCTCTATTGTTGTCACAACATAATCTTTTACATATTCAGGAATAACGAATTTGGTCCAATCCAAAGAGCTATGGAGAAGGCAATGCTCGGAGTATCTTTGCGTGATCGAATCAGGAGTGAGGAGATTCGTAACAGAATGAAAGTTACCGACATTGCCCGGTTAGTAAGTTGAAGTGGCAGTGGGATGCAGTTTACGGTGGAATCGCAAGTTTCTGGAATGGAGACCACGTACTAGCAAGCGCAGCGTAAGTCGTCCATCCGCAAAATGGACAGACGATCTGACAAAACCACAGGATCGCGTTGGGCACAGGCCGCATACAACCGGTCCTATTAGGAGATTACTTGAGGAGGCCTATGCCCATTAGTATGATGATGATGACTGTTGTTAGTCTTTTTATAAAAATATACAATGGATGTAAAATAATATGTTAATAATGACAATTTTGACAAAATATTAATAATTGACTTTTGAGTTATATTCATCATATCAACCATTGGAACTCCACTGTTGGACATAGGCCTTCCCATTTTGACTTTCTTACCCGGAATTTTGCCTATAATTGCCGCGCTGGGCAAGCATGTTGGTAATCGTAGAGCGTAGCTTCCTTGTGGAGATCCTCGCCCCGGTGCATTAGTATTTTAGTCGCCTATTACGACACTGGGTACATGCTGAGGTACTATTCTACTCTGCCGGTGAAATACGGCAAATATATTTACATATACATATATATATATATATATATATATCATTCATATTTTAATTATAAACATATATAGATTTATAGTATGAGCAAGAAAAATATAAACAAACTGTACAACTACTTTATTATTTACCGTGGGTTGTTTTGAAACCCGATTATTTGTTGACGTCGAGGTAAGAACAAAAAATTTCAGCATTTCCAATATTTAAAAAAATAACTATTTGAAATGCTGAATCTTTAATTAATTCTAACTTAATTTCTTAGTATAAAGAAAAATTCAACGTGTCTACTTTGGTCCCGGTAGCAAAGCGTAGTGCAGGCCTCTGAAAAGGGAATGAAGTAGGTTCGAGTCCTCTCTGAAACCTAAGATAAGTTTTATATTTTCTAGTAAATATTATCATTAATCCATAATAACTCTTAATATTTTTGGTTTACATTTATCGTATACCTTTCTTTTGTTTTTTATTAATGATTAACTATTTTTATTTTACTAATTAAGTTTCAAAGCCAATTAGCACTATATCTAAAATGTTATAAGAATGTAGATACATGCTGATTTAATTAAAAATGAATATACATATTTATTGTTAATGAAAAGACAAAATATAAAATATATACGTTGACAATCCGTTAGTTAACATGAAAATAATTAGAACTTAATTACTTTCGCTAATTATAACACATAAAATGTTCTAAATAATATCCAATACATTTTACATCTAAAATTAATTAACTTGCTGTCATGTTATTTATGTATACGACACACCATCCAAGATAGCGTAGCTCATGTTTAACAAAACGGCGATGGGCAGCAGCAATCCCGTCGTGAAGCTACGCTCTGTGGTTGCCACCACACCTGCCTAGCGCTACAATTACGAACAAAACCCCCCTTTCTTGGGAAGGCCAATGCCCAGCAGTGGACATTCTGCGGCTGCTATGATAGCGCGTCCATTGTTCATATGACATCTAATATCAGATAAAGGATTAAGACGCAAGAATTAGGGCCGTTGCGTGTAAGGTGTTGCATGCGCATATAGTATGGTATGCACATCTCTCATGAAGGTTTTTTTTATTTTTCTATACTATCTCGACCTATATCAAATCCACAATATGATTGTAGTCCACTGAGCCTTGCGTGAGTTTTAGACCATAGTAGAATCTAAATAGTACTCATTGTTCATAGAGCCAATCAACGTGACAGCACCAGAGACAAGAACACAAGGAGGTTGAACGGGCTTCTCAGTCTGAAGACACCGCTCATCAGCGCTAAGATGTTTAGGTTAGCGCTAGTAGTAAAACTCTATGAATTTGGTTTGTAATTTGGTTTCATAGATTTTATCTATAGTTCTGAATGTATATGTTATAAGGAATAATAAAATGTGGGAAAAACGGCGTTTTATAGCAGTTGGAGTACTTAAATCCGTTTTCGTAAATGAAACTTGAATATTATTACAGTCCATTATTACAAATATAACTAGGTACTGGAGACAGTAATCCTCTAAAAATGAAACTTGAGTATAATTTCAGTCCATTATTACGAATATAACTAGGTACTATAGACTTTAATCCACATAATATGACTTAAAAGGGATATCATAACATTTTTACACGTTCACTTATTAATTTAATATTTTCTTAATACAATTAAAATAGAATTGAATAATTGTTTATATCGTTAAATTAGAATATATATATTATTTTCTAACGTTTACACGCTCATTACTCATATTGAAATAACTTGTTTAACGGATTGAGAACGCTGATTTTATTTAACTTTTTATACTTCTCTTGTTTGATGTTAAATTATATTAATTCGCGGTGTTATGTGCCTTTGGTATCTCAGCAATGCGTGTTAAGTTTCTTAAGATTTTCGAACATTTCGCGTAAATTTTTATTTTTTCTTACAGAAGAACATTTCTTTATAATAGCAAAAGATTTAACGAAATTAAAGAACTAGCCGTTTACGCATTTTGCCGTGACTAAGTTAGATAGATTCTTTTTCAAGTTTTTACATGTAAACGGAATAATTTAAAATATTATTTTGTTCAAATTAGAATGATATGTTTTTTAAAATGCTTTACCTGACTGAAGTATAAAAAAAAATATGTTTATATGAAAGCCATGAGAGACTGGCAGAGTAGAATAGTACCTCTCCCTGTACCAGGTGTAGTAAGAGGCACCTAATGTAACAGAACCGACAGATATATTTTCATCTGTAACATTGCAGCACAAATACACAAACCAGGGATGGGTAGCTGCATCCCTGTCGCGAAATCGTCTGCGATTGCCAACACGCTTGCCCCAAAATTTCAAACAAAGACAAAATTTCCCCTTGTTCCTGGGAGGCCTACGCTTAGCAGTATACTTCTGATGGCTGGTATGATGATAAAATAAATATAATAAAATAATTTCATTATCCCATAACAATAATATGAGTAACGTCCACTACTGGTAATATTTTTAGCCTTCTATACTTTCTTTCTTTCTTTATGCTTCTCTATTATGGTATAATAACTCCAATAGTACGCAATTAAATAATAAAAAATAGTTAAAAAAAAAGGAAATATTCTTTTTTATATACTGGCTTTCATATCAGACCATTTCAATGAATGTTTGTACAAACTTTCATTCAAAATATTCACAGTACTTGAATATTTCCCTAAATTTATTTACCAGCTCTCTAATTGTTTTACTAATAAATATTCGCTCATTTTAAAACGCAATAATGGTTGTAAAAATGTCGTCTGAGATGTCAAACCTATTAACATTTTAA
The DNA here is from genome assembly GCA_020976665.1 of Heortia vitessoides. NCBI lineage: Eukaryota > Metazoa > Arthropoda > Insecta > Lepidoptera > Crambidae > Heortia > Heortia vitessoides. The sequence goes on along the minus strand of JACJUM010002279.1, from coordinate 9,185,583 downwards.
AGATGGACGAACTGCGAGACAATATTAGCATAAACAGTTTAGGAACTGCAACATTGGAAACAAAATGGATAAAAGAGTTTTACTCTGAAAAGAAACGTTGAAAAAGCTTCGGTAAAGTGGTATGGTCAAATGAGGCTTAATAAACACATTTACTAATTAAAAACATTAGAAATAATGGCAAAACATAAAACAGATGGAGTGAAATTAAAAAGAAAGAATGGAAAGGTAAAATAAACGTTAGAAAATACTCGAAACAATAAAAACGTTTCAAACCAATTTTAGACCTAATAATCTATTCAAATACACTAACAATACTAAAGTGTTTATTTGTAATGTGATTAACATTAAACTTTCACAATTTCGTAGTCACCAGCTTGTATGAATTAAATTAATATTAGCTTCTTTATTTGATTCAAAGTAAGGTTTTGTAATTTTATCTTGTTTCTGAACAGTCTTTCGTACTATATTTTTGATATATTTTTATGTGACTGCCATTTCTTTCCTTTGACCAAGTCGACAATCAAGCATTCGGTTAACGTGACAAGAAACGTCACCGCAGCCTATAGACGGTTGAATTATCACAAGCATATCACTTGCGCGATGCCAAACTGGAGATATTATGTCACATTACTTAGTTATTACACTGCCTCTTCCAACCTTCAAACTCTAACACAGCAATGCGAACACTGCTATTTGGCGGTAGAAATAGATGGGAGTGAGTATACATATGCAAACGACAGTTGAATGAGGTCTACCTCTACTGAGTAAGATTTATAAATCTTTAACATAGTGTTTGAAGCTGTCATTTGTAAAATTATACTACTTGAATTATAATCATACCGTAATATTATTATTACATATTGTATAGAAATATTTTAATAAAAATAGTTCGAGCAATGAAAATATAGTCACAATTCCGCTGTATTTGGCATCTCTTCTCCATTAATTGTAAGACATTGCTATATAATACATATTCTTAGGTCTTCGAAAATGCAGTCATTGCAGTTACCTTCGTTGACTCCTGGCAGACAAGTATAAATTTGTAGTCGAGGAAACTCCTGTACTCCTGGCCCTAAACTTTCGCATATCAAAACTAAAAATAACCGTCACCAAATCTGATGAAAAAGTGTCGAATAATTAAGAAACGGTGAATTTTAAATGAGACGTTTTGACAGATTTATGTCTGAGTACTTAATAATTAGATAACATACAGCTTGTTAAACTAATAGTTCGATGTCGAGTCATTGCCTATGTATTATATTTTTTAAATTCAATATCTCAAATTGGTTAAGCTTTTTATATTCCAACCAATATGACCAATTTGAGTATTTTATGGAGTTATCCTTATATATAAACATTTCGTGTTTCGGTGTTTGTCTAGGAAGAATTTATAAACTACCGACTAATTTTAATAGTTATTTTCAATTAATGTGTAAAATTTGATCCAACTTAATAGATCATATCTTAATGTAGTCACAATATTTTTTACATGATAACCATATAGGTCCGTATATAAAGGATTACGTCTGTCAGGTTAGCTGGTTTACTATAAAAATTAAGAAAAAAGTTGTAAGGAATTCCAAAATTCTAATTTATGGATAATTTTATAGGTTTCTAAATAATAGTTTTTGATATAGTAATCCCATCTAATATATAAATATGAACGTTATTATCTTTGCATTTTTTTACGTTATCTTTTCAACTGATCAAGATATCCAGAGAATAAATATTCTGTTGCCTAGGGATAAAGTGAACGAAATAATCTGTATATGAATATAAAAAAGAAGCTAAAATGGCTGACTGACATATCAACACAGGGGATAAAATATAGGGATTAGAAACTTAAAAACGCAAAGGTGCATTAAGAAAGGATTTTTAAAAATTCACCCCCAAAAGGAGTAAAACGGGGATGCAAAAATTGTACGAAACATTGCTGTTTAAAAAAAATCGAAAGAATTTTAATACAAAGGATCTTCATTGATAGTCGTGAAACACATAAAAAATATATTTTTGTAAATCGCCTCTCAAGTGGGTAAAAAACAAAGTTCTACAGTTCACGGTGTTTATCTACGGGTAAAATCACGGAGCGCTGCTTGCTATTAATACAAGTATATATATACTGTAACATAAAGCACTGACAAATATAGGATGTGGTGCAGCGTCTATTAAAAAGTGTCTTTCTATCGAAGAAATACATTTTATTTCTTCAAATATTGATTCGTTTATAAAAATAGTGTTTTTTGTCCAACAGTAGAAGGTTAATTCTGCAGATCTCCGCTAAAACATACGATGTTTAACAAATTTCTTACACTGTTAATGTAACAAATTGTGTAATTGCTTGTAAAATATTAGTTAAATCTCTCTTGCCATTGTACATTATATCTATTCTAAGACGATGCCCAAGTTCCATATAACCAAAGTAAGATAATTTCAAGTCGGAATTTTCGGAGTGCTTGTTGGAAATGATTTAATGATTGCAACGATAATTTTGAACCACAGTACTTTAGAACAATTTTAGTGCTTACAGTCGAAAGCCTTAATTTTATCTACCGTCACATTGTTTGACGACGTCGCCGGCTGTCGTATTCTTCATATATTAAATAGCTGTTCGCTCATGCGTTAGAACGGTTTCAGAGGCTATCAGTGCCCTGAGCACAGTAAATTCCAACTTAAAGCACTTGCGAATAGATTTATATCTTTGATAGAATGTTCAACCGGATAATTAAGTCTGGATTTACCCGTAGTAATTACTATAAATAAAGTGGGATTGGGTAGTGTAGTTTTAATGATTTCGCAGTTCCACCCAGGTACTTAGGTACCGTTACTGTGAAAATTATAAATAACAAACGTAACCTATGTTACTCCTTATAATATCGGCCGATAAATTACCAATTGATCAAGTCCAATCGGTCTAGCCTTTTCAGAGGTTAGCCGAAACAAACACTCGAATGAAAATAAAAAAAATATGTAAATACAGGTACTTTCATATGTATTAAATAAAAATAAACAACAGATTGACAGATTATTAAGTACATTACATTATATAATTACTTTAAAGTCTGCCTATTTTATATCCGTTAAGTTTTGCATCGGATTTTTTTTATTTGTGAATGTAAATACATAGTACCATGAGGTACTGGCAAAGTAGAAGCGTACCTCCCTCTGTACCCGGTGTCGTAAGGGGCGACTAAGGTACCAGAACCGACAGATGGCGGTATATCCATCCGAAACAGTGTAGCTCGAATACAGAGGTTGGTGGTGGGCAGCAGCATCCCCATCGCGAAAGCTGCGCTCTGCGATTGCCAACACTCTTGCCCAGCGCGGCAATTATCGGCAAAATTCCCCCTTTTTTGGGGAGGCCTACGTCCAGCAGTGGACTTCCAATGGCTGTAATGATGAAATACATAGTTAATTTTCCGTTAAACAATTAGTTGAATTTTTTAATTATTTTAAAATATACCTAAAAATACCTACCTAAAAATATTACTAGACTACTCTTAGTACCTCTCTTTAGGTGTATTAGGAGTCGTAAGAGGTGACCTAGGTATGGACTTAGAGCTAGGGTGGGTAGTAGCAGTCATGTTGTAAAACTACATGAGTGTTACTGCCCACTGACTTAAATAATTAGATTTTTGAATAATGGGAATTAAAGAATAAATATAATAATACAAATATGTTTTTTCCAGTAGAATTAATTACTGTCAGCACTAATTATAGACTGACAAGTGCATGCGCAGCGGGAATTGACAGCTATGTCGTTGCTTGTCAAGATGTCTTTGATCGAAACCGCCGCCGTCTGGCTTGACCGTTTTCTTAGTAACATTCGTCTATAACCGTCATTCTGACTGACTGACTCCATTATTTAACATATCACGAAACCATTTCATTATTCCAACTTCGATTTAATATTCATCCCAAAACATTAAGTGTTTATGAAGTTACGAAGTATTTTGATATATGGCTTTACGAATTTTCACAACTCCTTAAAATTTTCTTCGTCATAATTTAGAACTAAATTGACGTTGACTTTGACTAACACTTTAGTCTGTCTGGGACAGGCGGTTTAGATTACTGGAGTTTTTAGTTGAGTTTTGGCATATGTTTTTGAAAAATGTATGAAGATGAAAATACAGAATTCATATTCGGTATAAAATTGCACTTATATTAATGCTTTAGCTTTAAATTGAAATATGAATTAACAACCTTGAACCGTATAGGTATATTACTCAAGCAAAAATGTTTTTGATTAATAACCTTTTTTACGGTATTGTATTTGTAGAGATAATAATTTTAAAAAATACACTTTTTAAGTTTACTTGACTTGTGTTACGGATATCATTACAAATATACATAAACTAGCAGAGCCCAGCGATTTCGCATTCCCCTTTTGTCATCTTAAAAAATGATTTTTGGGAAATAAATGTAAACTTGTTTAATGAATATTTATAATTTATTTCATCTTTCTTTTATCATCACCGTCATTATCATGATCATATCAGCCATAAGACGTCCACTGCTGGACATAGGCCTCCCCAAATAATTTCCAATAGGACCGGTTGTATGCAAATAAATTTAACTACACTACAGTTAATTAATTTTATTTTACTTATTTCCTTACGTTTATATTTGATAATGAAAATTTGCTACTTTCATCATTTGGTTGGATCCACATACAGGACAAATGTTTATGTGATCATATGCGTTTTTTCTGTGTTTGTGTGAAAATGTGTTTAAGTATTATATTTTGGCCTTACATATGAAAGGCCCTACAAAGTGTTTTGTCGCACTAACCACTTTGATCTAAAATATCTCCTCTTTGGTTAGGAATTTCAAATTTTACATTTTAGTTTTAAAACCTGTTATTGATTTGTTTTTTACTCGTAATTTTTCTTAGTGTCGCTTATTATCGCAAAGTAGAAAACATGAATATCGATATACTTACAAGTACGAGTTGTACCGTGGCACCAGTGCTTGGTTTCAACGATTTCGTTTTGGAAATGTTGACCTTCAGAACCAAGCTCTAAAAATGAAGAAAGACTATTGTGGATTCATTACAAAGAACTTCGGAGATAGCATACGTCGGGGTAAGTGACAAAACTGTTTAATCCTCTTGAAGCAAAATGGGAAAGTAAAATAACTTGAATGATGCCTCTACTTGCGATGCGACGCTACTTTGAACTTGCAAATACGCATTAACTACTGTGTTACTTTGCTCAACCGACACAATAATGATTTAAAAATTATTTTAAATCAAATCATTGCATGTATTGAAATGTGGATACTGTAAATAATTGGAAGCGTTCTTTGCTTTGACTGAACCAAAACCAAATCCTGACTTAAACGAAAATTAACCCAGAAAAAGTTATTTGTGAGTGTGCTGGCGTTTACTACAGCTTTCTAAAATCTGACCAAACGATAACAGCAGGTATTTATTGCCAGCAACTGCAAACCAAGAAGAACTAGCTGCCAAACAAACGAGATTGGTCAATTGGCCACTGCTTCACGACCACGCAGGACCACACACTACAACAATCAGTAAGTTAGATGAGATACAATTAGGAAGTCTGTGACATCTGTGACCGTACTCTAAAACCTTGCTACAAAAAATTACCTTTTTTTCCGGTATATGGACACCTTTTTACGCTTATAAAGAATTTAATAAATCTCATAGTTTTTTTTTAGTAAGGGTCAATGAACTGTCTATGAGATGGCAAAAGTTCATTAATAACAAAGGTACATACCTTGATTAATTCAATATATTTAATAAAAATATGTCTTATATTGCTCCAGTACAAAACGCCAATTTCATATGTATCATTATACAATCTTTATGCCACATGCAGCAGGCACTTAAAGCACTCCTTATGTATTACCTAGATTTTGACGTATTTTTTGACAACGTCAAATCATTAATAATTAAGTTCAATGTAGAATGATTGATTGATGTTACAATTTCATAATTGGGATAATCCGTATAAGTATGTTCATAATAAATTAATAAACAAATACATATATAAGGACCTAATATTTGTATTTTCGGTGTAGTCTGATATCCGTAACACAAGTGCTTTAAGCTAGTCTTGAATAATTAAATAAATTAATCTTGGAGTCCATTCAATATATGAGAGGTTGGGTTAATTTAATATTATTATTATATAAGCGACCCACTCCGACTTCGTCCATAGGGACGTAGCAAAATTATATCCCGTTGAATCCGTTATCTTTTTAGTCTTAATTCCGTTTCCTAACCTATAAACTACATACCTACCTATACAAACATTAAGTATTATATTTTTTTGATGATAGTGATACTATCTTCTACACCAATGGTAGTGGGTTCAATTCTCACCCAGGACAAATAGTTTTATGATGATATTTGTGTTGTTCTGTATCTAGGTATTATAAAGTACTAAAATTAATATATTTATATATTAATTTTAGTAGTTTATTCTGCGATTCCATTGTTGTCTGGCGTCTGTAACACAAGTGCTTTAAGAAACTTACCACGGAGTTAGGTAAATGTATAATATGTTGTGGAAATTTGTCGTTTATTAATTTATTATACTTTATCCATTCTCTTAGAGTAAGATAAAAACATTTTCCGTCAAGTATGTACCAAGCAGAGGCTGCGAATGTAAGATGGGGCGCCGACTATTTTTCATACGTTAAAGAAGTTTTTCAATACGGGTCACGGCTCCCAGAAGGGTCGGCAAGCCTGGCTTATCGAGTTATAAGCCTGATGAAAAGCCAAGAAAAGTGTTAGTCCAGTCATTTTAGGCATTTTAGACGCCAATCTGTGGAAAAATTACTACTGAGCTGATTTTTTGCTATAATTCAGCACACGAGGAATATTTCCGCAGGTGAAACCTTAAATGACTGGACTGTATGGGTTGTTATACCCGAACTATAGCATACAAAACTATTTTAGTGAGCAGGTGGTAACGTTTTTATTTTTAGCGAGCGTAAAAAAAATATGGGTAAACTACAATTATCACCATTATCATCTGAGATGCACTGTTTCGGATGGATATACCGCCAGCTGTGTGTTCTGTAATCTAATTCTTCCCTTACGACATCAGTTTGGGAGGTATCATTTTACTCTACCGGTATCTTACAGCAGGCTATAAAATATTTTCTAATATTTACACGTGTTCTAAAATATTTTTAATATATTTTTGATTGAATGTTTTGTATATATACTGCGGCATTCCGTTGATTTAAGATTTTAAAAATATGTAATAACTGTTATTGCATATACTATTTATTTGTTAAATTCACTATAATAACACGGAACGGCAAAAAAAGGTTCAAAGGTTTTTAAACCCGTTAATATATCATTTCGTCTTAGGTAAACTAATTAGTAAGGTAAAATAGCAGAAAACTTAAACACTAACACAATAACTATACTAATGCTAGATTCTAATAAAGGGCGAAATTTAGTAGTAATTTTACAAATAGATAATTTATTTCATAGCTATTAGCAACTAGGTTCCCTATATTTATAGAATTTGAATCGTCTGGTTGCTACCTGGTAACAGAAATATCTAGATTTTTAATGTTATGTTGTTAATTATTCTATTACGGACTGAAATGCAATCGACCTAATATTTGCAATTTCGCTGTAGTCTGATATCCGTATCACAAGTGCTTTAAGCTTATCTTGGGTAAATAAATTATTAATCTTAGAGTCCAACCAATATATGAGATGTGGGTTGATTTTAATATTATTATAGCCGCCCCGACCCGCCCCGACTCCGTCCGTAGGGACATAGCAAAATTTTACTCTAAATCTGAATTGCTATCGACCCTGTACGTGGTAGCTAAATCTGTCACGGTATGTCACACATCCGACGTAAAAAATGTTAGTGCTGGGAGATCATTTAAACTGATAAAATTGACAAACTATCGTTTGTTCTAGTTTCTATAACACAATATGAATACTTTTAGTAAGAATAAGACGATCTATGCGAAGGTGCATTTTTAATTGAATAAACTGTGCTTTTATATCGACATTTTGCATTGAAAAGTACATGCATGTAAATTCACCACATTTCCTTTGATAGAAGGCTGATTTTTCAAATAGTTGTGTTACTTTTACAAAGTATTATTAACTCTTTTTATGCAGATCTATTGAAATGTTATCTATTATGATATTTCGCGTTTTAATATATAATAAATAGTAATAAATCCACAAAACATCTTGTTTCCTCCATATAATTATCCTCACTCCGAAATAAGTCACTGGAAGCACTCGTTACGAACAGACTCTTGTCTGATATTATCAATAACAAAAATAATACTTAAATATGTATACCCACAGTTACAAAACAAAAAATATTCATCATAAGTGGGTCACAATCGATCGGTGAAGTTTGGGTACCGATTACGCCATTAACCATATTTCATTTTAACTGTGGCATGTCAACGCAGTTTATTAAAATCAATTGTACCCGACTGAGCACCAAAATCTAAAATAAATATCTAAAATGGCCGAAGAAAACTTTTGGTTGTGAAATTACAATAACGTGTACTCCCCGCCAAATTTTGTGCGCATTATTAATTGATATTTACTGTTGACATGAATTTGAAAGGTAAATAATTATATCAGCCATTATAAGTGTTTTGTTGGAAATAGGTACCGGCAGAGTAGAATAGTACCTTCCCCTGTACCAGGTGTCGTAAGAGGCGACGAATATACAATAATTGACCACGACGGTATAACCATTCGGGACAGTGTAGCTAAAATGTACAGGGCGGGGATGGGCAACGGCATCCCCGTCGCGAAGATGCGCACTGCCATTGCCAGCACGATTGCCCAATTAATTGCCCAACAATTGAAAACAACAAAAAACACAATTGCCCAACGCGGCAATTATGGGCAAAATTTTCTCTTTCTTGGGGCAATGACTGATATGATGACGATGAAAGTTACCTTTAAGCATGCCCCTTAGGGAAGTCCTTGTAGGCGCTCCTTAATAGAGTTGTAAGTTTTACAAGTTGCGGAAATTATATTAACAGTTTCACACGTCACGTGCAAGAGATGATTTTCTCAGACAAGTTTCACCATACAACTCCCGAGCGGTTAGTGTTCGTACGAAAAAAAGAAGCATATTTCATTTTGTATTATTCTTCGGATGACATAAAATCTTATACATTAGATATTCTATCTACCAAGGAAACTATTCCTGTTAAATTTTTGTTTGTTATAAACTGTTGTATTTGAGCTGTGCTTTTTTTGGATGGATATACCGCCATCTGTCAGTTCCGACGTCTTTAACGACAACTGGTGAAGAAAGAAGTACAATTCTACTCCGTTGGTACCGTACAGTAAAGCACTTAACGGAATTAAGCTCAATAATTTTAAATTTCACGCTAATATCTTTTCAATCACGTCATTCTTGAAAATAGTCGTAGTTATAATTACAATTTGAAAGTTAAAACAGGCTGTCTTTTATTGCTATAAAGTGATATGAAAATATTGTCTAATATTCGACATTACCTTCCCCAATATATTTCTAATAGGGTCGGTGGAATGCGACTTGCATTATTAACCTATAATTCCCGCCTTGGCCTGTTGGTAATCTCAGAGCTCAACTTAGTGTCGGGAAAGTTGGATTGGTTTCAAATGCATATACCGGTCTCTCAGTTCGTTGCCTAAATGCACTTGGTACAGAGGAAAGTTCTACTCTACCGGTACTGAATGGCTAATTTATTAAACGTATTATGTAGTAAATACACATAATGCTTGTAACAGAAAATAATTTCAGTATACGCAGGATAAAGTAAGCCTTATATGCTGAAGTTAGAGGTGTGTTGTTGGTAGCATTAGCGAAGATTGAATGTCGTTAAGTTTGTGAATAGTGAAGATCCTCCGCGGAGTCAGGTGGTCGACTCTTAGAACACTGTTCCGACAGTTCTGTGTCGGGTTACATACAAAGCGTTATGAAACCTTTGCCAGCACGATGCAGGTCCTGTGACGTATGTAGGCGCAACATTCATTATGGTATGTTTGTAGAGATTGTCAGCTGTTAATCTGAAGTTACCGGCTAAAAATATCTTAGTGTAAAGCTTGGCAAAATATTGTTACTAAACAGTATTCGAATAATGCTAAGAAACAACATTTTTTTTATAGACCTGATTGACAAATCATATAGTCCGCGAAATATTAAGCATCATTATAGCCTAAATAATATCACAATAATATCATCGCTCGTAATATCACAAGGATATCAATAGCGCGTAGTCGATCCAGTAATTTTACTGTTTCCGCCCTTCAAACCGTATTTGGCCGTAAAGTTAGGTGAGAGTAACAATTATGATGACCTTTGTATGAGGTCAATTTTATCTATAACTGCCTTACATGAATTCAATTCTTTTTAGTCAATTGTTTTGTTAGATCCACAGTAAATATTTTAAGTGTCACTGTACGTTTTCTTTTGTGTTGAAATGTCTTTTGATACCTAATACAGCTGTGTCTGATACCTAGTACAAAGTAGGAATGTAGCTCCTTCCTCCTTCCTTTACGAAATTCCTAAGCCAATTTATAACCAATATATTATTCCAAATCACAATCGACTTCGGCGCCAAACTTTAGGGTGTTGTAAAAAGTTCTCGAACACTCTTCACAAAATCCGTTCTTATGAACTTATGCTATTATATAATATAAAGGACAGTAACTTCCATAAGCGACTTTAGCTGCCTACAAAAAGTCTAAATAGTTAATTCTAAATATGTACTAGTATGAAGTAAGTAAGTACATAGACAATTGTAATTCATCATATATATCATCATATATTTATGTGTGGTTCATTTTAAATTTTTACTCATCGGCAATCTATTGGCCATATATAAACTAAGTTTTTAAAGTAGATTAAACAAAATAATACATCCATTATTTTTTCAAGCCAAACATAAGTACTTGAAATCTTATGCAATAGGTGCAGGTAACTTTGACTCAAGAAGTAATTTTGACTAATATATTATATATACTAAAAAGCTACAATAAATAGAATAAAACAATATACATTGTATTTAAGATATGTTTTCTTAACATACCTTTTCAATTCTCTATGGGTTTACTACGTCTATTCATTTTCTCATTGGGGAGAAATGCAGGTTCAGATATATTTTCATCAGACGGCCAAAGTTAGCCTGTAAGGCCAAAGTAATCCGCAACTACGCCTAAGACTAGAAATAAACTGGAGTCATCTTCCTCTAGTCCAGATTTAAAAAGACAAATATTTTTTTATCTTTATGTGGAATCATGATAAGGAATTGAACTTTGCGACCTCTCCCATTTGGGGTGAGATCTGTGCTAATATTAAATCGAGGCCAATGAATAAATAGTTTCTTTCGCCCGCCGGCCTTACACGGATCACAAATTTTCGGAAAGTAATATTCCCGATTTACACTTAAAGAAATCTGTATAGAAGAACATGTTTTCTGGATATGATATAATTGTTCTGTTTGTCGTTTTATTAAGAAAACATAACATTATTTCTAAAGACGGGCCCAATGGTGCAGTCGGTATTGTTCCTGTCTTGTGTGCCAAGGGTTCGACCCACCTAGGATAAATATTTTTAATTAATATTTGTGTTTACCATAAGTGCTTTAAGCGACAACGTATGAAATGTTTAAAAAACGTGTCGGTCTGATGTTTGTTACTCTTTAGCCGGCTAACGAGCCGAGAAGAAATATTATTAAAAATTTTAATTAGTAGATTTATAAGTTCGCACACATTTGAACCGACAGCTGGCGGTATACCACCCCGCGTGGGGGCTTAAATGCCTATCCTCGGCAGCAGCATCCCCGCCGTGAAAGCTGCGCTCTGCGATAGCCAACGCGCTTGCTCAGCACGGAAATATATGTGTGTGAAATATGTGTACGGAAATATATTTCCCCTTTTCTTGGGGAGGCTTATGTCCAGCAGTGGACTTCCAATGGCTCCTCTGTTTAAATTTTCAGCTATGAAATAAAAAAAAAATCTCAGAACCCTTTTTTGGTCAATTCGACTTTAATGTTTTTTCATTTGTTTTCCATACCTCAATGAAAATCCCAATGTTGCAAGAAAACGCAACGCAAGCTGTGTGGACGAGGACATTAATATTTGGTAAAGGATGTTCCGATTTAGAAAGGATATTTTTATAAAACAACTATGTACTACATTCATATTTTTCAAAGCTTTTACAATCAAAACTGTTAAAACGAGATTTGATAGATAACTTAAAAAATTTAAAATTTCTAAGCTACATATTTTCTTTTTAAGTTCAATTTTTTTTTATCTCCAAAACAAATATGATCATAACTTTGGATACTTGTTGACATATATAATACATTTTAAGTCAAAGTTGATATGAAAATATCTCGCTTAGAAAACTAAACGTCTTAAGTTGCTAATAATACTACACTTAATGCTTTCGCTTGTGCTTAATTTAATATTGAACTAATATTTTTCATACATTTAACGTAACAAAAATTCAAACTTTTACGCTAAATATATTTATAATCGACCTGTGTAATCAAAAAGCCTATATATATATATATATATATATATATATATATATATGTAGTATAAATATACTACATGATTATTCGGTGTATATTTCTTTAATCGGCTTAAACGGCGTGTGGTGACCGGACGAGCCATTGTCCGGGTTCAATCAATTGAAACTTTGTCAGGTCTGGGTTCTATTCAGTTTTAATATGATTACCTCGAGTTTTCAATCCCTTGCCCTATATTCATAAAGGTACGTGCATACACGCTCACATATTCTGTAGTTTTTTAATTGTCTGGGTTTAAATCGTACTGCCGCGATGTGTACTGCGAGTAACTCCGAAAAATAATAGCTGATGCCAGTTATAAAACAATTAACAACACGTTGCTTACTCAATACTGCATCGCGCATGTAAAGTTTTCACGACGCTTCAAATACATCTATACTAATTATATAGCTGAAGAGTTTTCCGCGAGCTGCCGGCTGAGTATAATAGAACCTATCACTGCTTCAGGTATCGTAAGAAGCGACTAAGTGCCTACAGATAAATCCATCTGAAACAGTGCAGCTCAAATGTACAGGGCGGAAATGGGCAGCAGCATTCCCTTCGCGAAAGCTTCGCTCTGCGATTGCTAACATGCTTGCCCAACGCGACAATAATAGGCAAAAACCTCATTTCTTGAAGAGGCCTATATCCACCAATGAACTTCCAATTAGCTGGTATGATGCTGATGAAGAGTTGTTTGTTTGAACACGCTCATCGCAAACATCTAGTCCGATTTGAATTTTGTTTTCAATGTTGGATAGTCCATTTATCAAAAAAAACTATGCAATATATTATATTTTCAAAAAGGTATCCGTATTAAAATAAATAAATAAATCCAGACAGTTATATATAGACCCTCCAACCGCCACTGCTAATATGTAATGAAATAACAGTTATTTATAAAGGTTTGAATGGAAGTCTTGTGTGAATGAGTGGCGGATTGACGTCTACATTATTTTTTGTGTTTTTGTATTACAAAATCTTAAAGCAAAGATATAATTAAAGAGGCGATATTGAATTTTGAATTTCAATGTCGTTTCTTTGTATTGTCTGGTACGAAAAATATGTAATTAGTGTAATTAAATGTGGTTCATTTATGATTTACACAAATTTAAGCACGTGTCCAAATTTCAGAAATAGGCTTTAATTTCCTAAACTTCCTAATCGACGTCGACAGGCATGCGCATAGCCAGTCTTTATAATACAAGTATCTATTCGACCCTTTCTACCCCTCATATCTAAAAATAGTTTCGTGTTCCTATATGATAGTTACGAGAAATCTCTCAGGTCATCAGAAACCCTTTTACTTAAAATGTCTGTGGATTCCACGTTTTTAGAAGTCCTTTATGGCCCAGGCAGTTCGTTTGTGGAATGCACTTCCAATTCATTGTTACTTTATTTCATCATAGTTATTTATACTTAACATTACTCTATATTAACTCTATTTATATTATATATATCCTATATTTTTTTTTCTAGCTATCTTATTTACACCTCTTAATACCTTTTAGTTTCATTCACTCTGTCTATTCAAAGGTTGCCTGGAAGACATCGCTATATGCAATAAGCCAGCTTATTTACTTTGTGATTATTTTTATCTCTATTCTTGCGTTTGGTGTACAATAAATATATTATTATTATTATTTGTTGTTGAATTATAATAAGTGTGACAATCTCGATGGCACCGATGGATCCTGTCTTGTGCGCCTAAGGTGCGAGCCCACTCAAGACAATTATTTATATAATGATATTTATGTTTGTTCTGTGTCTAGGTGTTTGTTATATATATATATATATATATATATTTACATAATATACTGGTGATTCCTCTGTTGTCTGATGTCCGTAACACCAATGTTTTAAGCGACTCACCCCGGAATCAGGTCAATGTATGAGATAATGTGAGAATTTATTATTATTATTATTATGCAAAAATGCGCACATAGCTAATGACTCCGCAACCTTAGTTAAAGAAGATTTAAAACTAGTGAAAATAAATGGCGCGAGAATAACCGAACCATTACTATTTTGAATCTTATCAAGGACTACATTATCCAGGCATGCTATTAAAGCCGATAATATCCCATGGGAAATGGTGTTCTTGAGCTGTATAATTTTGTTCTCTGATTGATAGCTACATTATCCCCAAGCGTAAGAAGCAATATTTGCTTGATACTACACAACTCGCGGGATATAATCTCTAAGAACACTCGAGATTCAAAAGCCTTTTACTTGAATAAATCCATGGACAGTGGCCAATCTATTTTTATCTACGAAGTTTGTTCTTCTGATATAAAATATTATTTTTCAAAGTATAAACAAGATGTCTTTGTAACCACTATCTATCCGCCAGATCGTTTCAACGTTTGGATCTTTTAAATGTCGACTTTTAGACGTACTAAAATAAATTGTGCTTTCTTTAATTCATAGTCTATTATACTAAATGCGATGACGTAAGGCAACAAAACGAGGACTTATTAGTCAACTTGAGATAGCCAAACAGCCTAAGAATGATAAGATAATAAGGTTACCGGAATAACATAGTGGATTAGTACGCAGCACTGATGGCCGATGGAGCTATAAGATTTTGGAATGGAGACCACGTACCATCGCACTGGACGTGCCGAATGAGATTGGTCCTATTAGAAATGATTTGGAAAGACCTTTATCGAGCAGTGGACGTCCCACGACTTGATGATAATGATAATCAATAATAATAATTAGCCCAACTTCTCCTACATTTACCTGATTTCGAGATAAGTCTCTAAAAGTACTTGTGTTACAGATAGCAGTCAACAGAGGAATCACAAAAATAATACTTAAATACATATATTTTACACTCAGACAGACACAGAACAACTCTAAGTATTCTACAGATAAATATTTTTCCTGGGTGGGAATCGAACCCTTGGCGCTTAAGATAGGATTACTACCATATGCGTCAACGAGCCCATCTGTAATAATTATAATAATAAGTCAGGAAACGTGTTTACACACTTCGTTGAACGGGTAAGTGCGATCAACTGAATCAACTTCAATCATCCCCGGGAACAAGTTTCCTGGTTTCGGATTACAACTTTATTAGCCCGAGGTTTCCATTCGGTTGATGTCGAGTCTGTAATACGTTACATCATTTACTTACACCTATGTACTTTGTCCTTTTTAACATGGGGGTCAATATATACATAATTTGAACAGTTTACAGTTTAGTTTTATCCTTATGTCATTGTTACAGCCATTGGAAGTCCACCGATGGACATAGCCCTCCCCTAGAAAGGGAGAATTCGTGACATTCGGATGCTGCTGCCCAGCCCCTCCCAGTGCACTTGAGCTACACTATTTCGAATGAATATGCCGTTATCTGTCGGTTCTGGTACCTTAGTTGCCGCTTACAACACTTAGTGTAGAGGGAGATACTATTCTACTCTAGTATTTGACGGCTAATCCGTATGTTAATCCCTACGTATGTACATAAAGATAATTTCCTTTATCATGTCTATAGTTAGAAATGTTATATATTTACATTTATTAAAATACTAGTTGCACGCCCATACTTCGCTCCGGTATAGACTAAAGTAGATCCAACTGTATAAATATAAACATAATAACGACTTTAAACTATCCTATCTCTAGTTGGATGAAACTGCACAAACTGCGATGTGAGCAAAAATTTAATCAAATTGGTTCAGAAGTCTGGAAATTCATCTCTGACTTCGTGACACAAAACTTTTACATAATGCCATATTTCGAGTTTAAGTCTAAGATCTTACAGCTAAACCTTGATATTAAACGTTGGCGTAATCAATTAGCAGTATCTTGGAAGTATTACGTTTACAACTGAAGGCATTACCCGAGGCTTAATATAATTGTGCTTTATGAAGTAATTATAAATAATTCCTTTCAAGAAAGGGTACAATTTACAAATTCCACAAACAATACATATTTTCTTCTAAACTTTTACTTTGAAATGCTAATTTTATTTATCACTGCAGATGTTTTCTGTTTTATTAAATCTGAGACTGGAGGATCAGTTGCACTTCCCTCACCTCTTCCCCGTCCCTCGGTGTGCAGTATTAGTAATAATTAGAGCTTGAATACTTATTTTTTTCAAAAAAGAAAGAAATTTTGAATTGATACAGCATTAATACAATACTTGAGCGTATTCGATTTTCATTTAGGAATGTTTAAATTTATTTGTCATGAAATGACATTAACTATTTATAATTTAAAAAGTTTTAAATGGAAGTCGATGGGCGGCACATTTGAGAGCATTATAGGATACAATGGTGGCTTGTCGTTTGGATTGATTTGTGTATTTCGATATCATAAAATCTTTAAATAATTAATATAATTAGAAAGGTGCTATAAGTAACTTAAGTGACGTGACCCTTTGTGTTTTAGGTAAGATAAATGTTATTTATTGTAATAAGCGATGTTAATAAAATATAACTTTGTATTTTCAGAGAAATATATTGTGGTTTATATTTCTCTGAAAATAAAAAGACTATATAATATTCCTTATGTGTATATTATAGACTGAAGGCACACAATCCCGTAAAAAAGAACATGAGGTAGTATGTAATAAGAATGCGTAATCAAGATACGGCGATGAACTCACAGTCTGTCCATTGCTAGTGAGAATTAATCAGTTAAGAATAACTTGTGCGAAAAAAAGAATAACAGAGGTATAACATGGTTTAAGCGAAGAGATTCCTAAATTTTTATAGAGAATTAATAACTAGTTAATAACACATATTGTGCTTCCGTCATTAATCCGTATTCAATGTGTTCACTCACTGGAAACAGTGATCAATGTACGTACAATTCAAATAAGTACGATGTTAGATTAATATTTTAATTTTTAAAACTACCCGTTAAATATGTATATAGATACATTCATCATGCCCGTATGTATGTATGTACATCGGGGTAGGCAAATACCATGGATTTCCACTTGTTACGATCTTGGCATACCTCTCTCGCGTCCTTTACTCGCATTAGTCCTTTCATACGCGCTCGTTTACTCGTGTTACTTCCGACCTGGCCCTTCTTTGTATATAAATATAAAACGTGTAACTCCTTTGTTGCACGGTCGAGTAAGGTCAAGATATGAGATATTGTGTGAATTAAATACTTAATGCTGTTGTATGAAAGTTAGCTCAGGTAGATGAATAAAGAGCTATCATTGATTAAGTGGTTATTAGAGGGGTACGTAGTGTGATTAGGTTATTTATATTAGAGATAAGTACTCTCTAACCTATATATTTATATAACCGGCACTGCACCTAAGTACTCTCTAATCTATATATAAATATATTAGAACGGAAAAGTGAATTCTGAAAAAATTGCAAATGCCATAATTTATGGGTGAAATTTACTGCGAGTGTAGTGTTAGCTATATATCAATACTAGCTGTCCCAGCAAACGTTGTTCTGCCATATAAACGTTGTTCTCTGATACGGCCCTGATTTTTATGGGTTTTTCACTGACAGATAGCTGATTTAATAAGAAGTAATTTAAACTATATAATATTGCGCAACGACTAATAGAAGCGGTGAGGTACCGGCACATTAAAATAGTACCTCCCACTGCACCAGGTGTCGTAAGAGGCGACTAAGGTACGAGAACCGACAGATGGCGGTATATCCATCCGGAACAGTGCAGCTCAAATGCACAGGGCTGGGGTGGGCAGCAGCATCCCCGTCGCGTATACTGCGCTCTGTGATTGCCAACACGCTTGCCCAGCGCGGCAATTATGGGCAAAAAACCCCCTTATTGGAGAGGCCTATGTCCAGCAGTGGACTTTCAATGGCTGGTATGATGATGATGATAATGAATAGGAGCGGAGCATCAATATAAAAAATGTGGCAGACATAGACGAAAAATATCCGTTTTGACAGCTTTCGTTGCGTGCGTGAAAATTAAATTACTATTCTACGCGGCCAAAGTCGCGGGCACAGCTAATTAGATATTAGCTATCGAACCTCTTGAGTTAGATTAAATTGTACACAGGAAGCACTCATATATTAAAATCGGTTTGGTAGAGGTTCAACAAACAAACTCCAGGACACGAAATTTTTATACGTAAAGATTTATAAATCGTTATTGTATTTCTAAGAAACGTGGACAGAAAACCTTGCGACATTGACGATTTACAAGATGTGGAAAATAGCGAACGGACATCTAGAAGATTCACTACGCCGGCTCAATTACAACTTTGCCGCTCCGAAATCCAGCCGACTGTATTTTTCCACGTGAGGGGGCGTATTGTATGATTTCGTATCGTTCGATAATACCAGCTTCCGTCAACACGCTTAACAGTCGAGATATTGGATACAATTACATCAAAAGTGTGATGTGGCATGTATTTCAAAATATTTAGTATTTACTTTAGAAGTCGTCATAATATAAATACTAGTAACAATCATTCCATAAAATAGTAAATTGTTCTGTCAAATCGTTGAGTCAAAAGGAAAAAGAAAGGTAGATCACAGAAAAATGGGATGACGATATAAGTGACAGAAGTGACATGGAACAGAGTGGCTCAGGGTAGGTTAGAATAAAAAAGGTTGGAGGAGGCCTTTGCCGATTGGCAAACAGATCTATAGAAAATAAGCAAGCTACAAACTAGAATAATATTTACTTTTTGTGTTTAAAATTTTACGTTTAAAAATAGTTTTGAAAATTTGTATTTGTGTTGTCATGCTCAAACAGCACGCTACAAATTTATGACTGGAATATTTCGAAAAATAAGCAATTTTAGTTAGATAGGTGTGTTCTTTTTTTCAACATGCTTTTTTAAAAAGAGGTATCCAATGTTTGGTGAAGGAAATATTCGATATTATATATTTTTATATTTTCACTGGAGATCGTCAATACTTCTTGCATTGTACATTTTTTTATGTGAACTAGCAAAATATATAAAAATATTAGTTATATTAGTTGTCTATAGTACTGAATGCTCTATGGTAAATTTCGAATTTTTACTAATTTGAAAGTTATGTAAACACTTGTCAAAACTTCATAATTGATATTAATTTATAAAAGTGAGCCATTAAGTACAAAATTGACTGTAAATATTTGACAGATTGATTTGGGTAGATTCATATGTTTCTTACCGTGCTCTAGAAGTTTTTTTATAGCATAAAGTAAATTTTATTTTATTCCACAACTTCAACAATTACAAATATTAATTACTAGCTGAACCAACAGACTCTGTCCTGTCTTAACTAGTTAGAAATTCGAATTGGAATAATTAATAAAAGAAAAAACATTATGCCGGCAAGTGACTTGTTTTAAAAGATATTCGCTTTCTATCAAACGCGCTAACTGTCAAACGACTGACGTGATGTGAACAGTACATATCAACGCAATAAGGTTCCATTAGAAAAGTTAATATAGGCGTTAATATTTCTTTAATATTCTAATGATCCATGCGGCAGTCAAATTATTTTTAATAATAAAACCTCTTCTGACAATGACAAATAAATCAAAAAAAATATCGGTCCAGCCGGGTGTGTGCGTCATGCCGTGACCAAGGGAAATAGGGACTCATTTTTATATAGGAAGAGGCCAGAATGAATAACGGTAATTTTTCTCTAACCTGATATGTTAGGGTAAAGGTTAATTACGGCTATTTAAAAATAAATGATAGCAATTGAGTCGAGGGTATTAAGCAAAGTCATAATGAGTCTAGGCTTCTATGCAATGTCGATATGGAGTCTAAAACAAGTCTTAAGTCGGATGAATACGGTTTGAAAATGAATTTAGTTTGAGTTCAATTAATAATAATAATAACTTTATTCAACAACAAAAGTAAACTTAAACTAAAATACACTTTGATACTTAAGTACCTAAACTAGGTCATTTTACACACACTTTGATCCTTTTATTTGTCTTTGCTCCCTAAATATTTATACCTTTAGTCTTTCAAAAGATCTCTTCTAATTGTTCAGCATATATTCTTTAGAATTTACCAACTCCTTCATAAGTCCTATATAAATGACTCATGTAATTCTTCTTATAGTTTTAGTCGTTATGTATGTTCAAATCACATAAATTCAATACAACATAGTAGAGCAACTTCGATTCTTTTTAAAGATTACTGCGAAAATAAGACACAACGTAGCGTGAGTGTTCGAAATATTCCCGCCGCTCATTTTTGCCACCGATAAATATCGGTGGCAAAAATGAGTTATGACGGTGTTAGATGACGTAATACTGTCAGTTACATGAGCTTGTCATCCAAGGCCTAAACATAAATTCTGAACTAAAACACATTTGTAATTAAACATCACTCTTTGGTTTTACGATGCAAAGACAATGAATATTGTATTTCTATATACCACATATTAGAATGCGCTTGCACATGCACTTCCACGAAAAAATAAGCATGCATATTTGATATGTTTATGTCACTTAATATTCAATTATTTCGTCACCATTGAAATGCAGTGAAAGTTTGCCGCACTGGACAAGCGTGTTGGAAATCGCAGAGCGCAGCTGTCGCGAAGGGAATGGTACTGACCATCCCCGTCCTGTGCATTTGAGATGCACTGTTTCGGATTGATACACCGCCATCTGTCGATTCTGGTACCTACTTTATTCGCCTCTTACGAAACCTGGTGCAGAGGGAGGTATTATTATATATAGGTATTTTATTCTGCCGGTACCTCACGATGTCATTTTACATTTATGTAATTACAGATAAAAGCTCCCTTCCAACAAGTTTATAATGGTTAATAAAATTATAACAACAAAGCCGTGTTCTCGCATCATATTTAGTTTCTGAAATAAAAATCTTGCATTTAAGAAAGATCGTCACTTCAGAATGACTTGATTTAGTTGTATAGATTTTGCATGTTTGTAAAAATATCCAAATAAATTGAAAAATTTATTTTGGTAATTCACTTTGATATAATACTTATATCCCTTAGATATAAGTATTCCTGAAAGCATAAGAAACGTTACGTAAATACGTTACGTCTAATGTATGTATGGATAATGGTCGCCCCTTCACACAAAAACTACTGTACAGATTTTATAAAAACTTTACAGTAACAAAACTTATACATGGGAACAATATATACGCTACATAAACAAAAAATAAGAAAGGCGAATGATAACACAAGTCTGAGAATAGGCTGTCATTTTGAAAGGGATTGAGGTATGTCGCAGGTGATTTTTCATGTCGACATGATAGTAAACGGCACCGCAGCCTAAAGACACTCGTAATATTACAAGATTATTACTGGCGCATTGCCAGCCTTGTGACTTAAAGATATTATGTCACATTACCCAGAAACTTCTCTCACCCTTCAAACCGCCCTATGTTCCAGAAAGCAACGCGAACACTACTATTTATTGACAGAATTAGGTAAGACTGAGTTATCAATGCAGACGACGTTTATTTGAGGTCTCATCATACCAGCCTTAGAAAGTTAATAGGGAGACTTATGCTCATAATTACCACGCTAGGTGGATTTACCGCCATCTGTCTGGGTACCGGACTCGCCTCTCGGTACGACAACTGGTATAGGGGGAGGTACTATTCTCTAGGTCTACCTGATATAAACTATCGTGTAATAGTTCACATGAGTGACTCCAGAAACAAACATCAAAATTATGCTAGAAAAAATATTTTTATAGAAATCGGAAGTACGAAAGGAATAAACAGAACAAGTAATAAATCAAAGATTACGAGCAAGTCCAATTTTTCCATAAATTCCCCGTGTTCCATTAATATGAGTTTTACAATCGACATCATAAATTTTGATATAAAAATGCCAAAGGATTAAATTAAGAATGGAGTAAGTGATTTATCTTTTTGACACTTAGCTTTTAGCTCGGTATGGAAATGTGATATTGTTGCACGGTGGCTTCTATAATAAACCTGCAGTAAACATAGTTTTAACGCTAGTGAGGCGATATTGTATATTACATAGTCGGTGTTTTTTTTTTTTTTCGGATGAACCTAGTGCTGGACTACTCAGACGTCAATTCCAGCGCCACCGAACAAGGCGTCGGTGTTGACCCAACGGCCCTGTATTGGTAAACATTATAGTATCCTTAAAGAAGCTAGTGTCATCATATCATCATCATGATGTCAGCCATTGGAAGTCCACTGCTGGACATAGGCTTCCCGAAGAATGGAGGAATTTCACTCATAATTGCCGCGCTGGGCAAGCGAGTTGGCAATAGCAAAGCGTAGCTTTCGCGACGGGATGCTCCTGCCCATACCGCCCTGTGCATTTGAGCTGCACAGTTCTCGATGGAAGTACCTTAGTTGCCTCTTACACTTGGTATAAGGGGAGGTTATATTCTATTTTGCCGGTACCTCACGGCTAGAAGCTAGTGTCATCACAAAGATAATCTATCTTCGTTTAAATAAAGCTTGATTAGACCCATCCTCATCATGGCTTGAAAACGTCCACTACTGGACATAGTCCTTACCAACAAACAAAAAGTTTGCCAATAATTGCCGCGCTGGGCAAGCGTGTTGGAAATCGCAGAGCGTATTTTTCGTGACGGGAATACATCCACATTTTGAGCATTCGAGCTATACTGTTCCAAAGGGATATACCGCCATTTGACGGTTTTGGTACCTTAGTCGCCTCTTACGAAACCTGATACAGCGGAAGGTTTTTACTCTGTCGGTACCACACGGTTTTGTAATGTAAAAATATTAATTTAAATTATGACTATTATGATAACATAATGATGAATATAAATAACTAGTGCACATTTACTACGATGATATCTGTCACTCCGATCAAACCATACCAAATTACAGGAATGTAGTTCGACAATAACCTTGTGACCTGAAGTTACTATATCACATTACTCTCTCTTCGAACTGGAATACAAGCAATGCTGTCAGGTGGTAGAACAAAGTGATATACATACTTACTACCCAGACACAGATTGAACAATATTCATCATGTAAATATTTGTCCTGTTTTGGGAATCGATTTCACAACGCTTAGTGCACAAAATAGTGATTTCTCAGTTATTTAGTGTAAATAACATAAGTGCTTTAAACTTATTTTGAAGTCAGGTATCGTGTGCATTGGCTGTATATTTTCATATTTATATTACCAATAGAGTATATAAATTCCTTTACTTATTTGAATGTTATACACAATTGTGTTTATATATATAACAAATATTGTTTTGGCATGCACAGCCTCTAGGCAATCCATCATTGAAAGATGAAAAATATTTATCACGAGTTTGTGCAAACGCGCGTTATCCATTTTATATTATTTTCTCCTCTTTTACAACACACAAAAATAAATAACGAATTTTCAAATGTCGATCACGTCTCGTTTTTTACCGTGAAGTAATTTATGTCATTTCATTTGTTACGTGACACACGCCCAGTGAGGTTTTCCAATGCGTTGTAAGGTACGGGTATATGGACATATCACAACCTTTTAACGTACTAAGCAAATAATCGCCGATCCATTTAACTGAGTAGGGTGAGAACGTCCAATTTTTTTTTGCTCATGGCCGACCTTGTTTGGTGAACGAGATCGGACCGAGATGCGTTAATTTACATTTTTATATGTAAAAAATGTAGGCAGTTTCGTACATATTTGCTTGTCACAAATTTGACATAAATTTGGGCATTTATCAGACATGCTTATCACTAAATTGAAAAAATCAATGGTCACACATTAGTTAAAAATGTCAGCAGTATAGTACACATTACTAGTGGTCATTAAAAAAAATATGTGCGCACTTATCGTACATATGCTTGTCACAATTTTGTTGAATATTTGATCGTCCGATACTTACTTCAAATGTATTATATAAATCGTTAAAATGAACAATTCATTTTTATAAATATCGACGCTAAATACTATCCAACTCAATTGATCGAAGGCGCTGATGACCTCATGGGACCATGAAGAGTCATCGAGTAGGTAACTAATTGGGCTACTTTGAAAGTAGTGCCACTGATGGCACTGACGTGTTTTAAAACCAAGTTAACAGCAAGTTTATTACCCGAGCCACCAGAAAAGAAACTGTGATAAAAACGTGGTAATAAAGGTGCCATTAACACCTAATGGTTTCAGTTAATGGAATCTCTAGCTGCGTCAACGCTAATAAACTATTATCTCAAAAGTAGTAATTAGCACTAACTACTGTCAATTATACAACAAACTATATTTTCTTATAAGCAATTCTTTTCAAATAATGGTATTATTGAAGTTTTAGGTTTTAGAGGTGCCGGAGGTGCCGGAGAACTAGAATAGTACCTCCATCGTGTGGATCAGGTGTCGTAAAAGGTGACTAAATAATAAAACCGACAGATGGCGGTATAATATATGGATATACCGGCTAAAACAGCTTAAATACTAGGGTATATGCCACCACGTCTGCCCAGCACGTTAATTACGGCCATATCATTTTATATGCGAAAACATGTGAAAATATTTTATTTACTAAAAGTCGTTTATTAACTATAAGTAAATATTTCTAAACTTGTTGTTTTCTAAATAATATAAGAAATGGACTTGCTGTATATTTGCTAGATAAAATGTCAGCTACCTGCTGCCTTTTGATCATCGCCAAAACATAAAGTCTGAGATAACTGAGTGTGATAAACTCAAATCTTATATTAAATTTACTTAATTTTTGTATTGCGCTTAGTCATTTATGAGGAAACCTTCCCTGTTGTTATTGCTCATCGCGAACCAAGTTAATTACGATAAGGATATAATAAAAAAAAAGAAATAATCATAATTATTTTAGAAAAAATAATAATCATACTATTTTTTGACGCAAATATCGCTCTTCATCCAATATAAAAAAAACGCACATGAGTAGAATCCATATTTAAAACTAGTTTTCGTGTATCAATAACACCCAGAAACCTGCGTAGCCATCTTTGTAAATGACAGCCATTTTTCAGACAAGTCAGAGGTAGGTGCTGTATGAAAAGCCTACTGGTTTTAGGGATGGGTATTGCTTTAGGATTTCACTTTTTATCTTCATCATTTATATAAATAAAAAATATTAAAAAGAACTGAGTGCCAAAATACATGGGTTCTCAAAGTCAAAAAAATTACTTCGCTATATCCATGGAGTGCCTATACGGTGCAAACTAAATAGAAATCACATCAGAAATCTATACTAATACTAATATTGTAAAGCGGAAGAGTTTGTTTGTTTGTTTAAACGCGCTAATCTCAGGAGTTACTGGTCTGATTTGAAAAATTCTTTGTTTTTTGGATAGTCTATTTATAGAAAAAGGTTTTAAACTATATAACATTACGCTGAGACTAATAGGAGCCAAGCGTCAGTAAGAAATGTTGCAAAAACGGGGAAAATTATTCACATTTGAAGTGTTTCGTCGCATGCGCTGCATATACGGTTTAAGTTATTAAAAAAAAAAACGAAAATAACGCAATAGCGTTATTTTCTTTTATTATTTTTTATTTCTATTTGGTACACCTCATACTTCCTCATGTTTTTAATTATGTTTTCCACTCATTTTTCATGCAAAGGTTTTGCATGGAAAATGAAGAAGAAATCGCTGTATGCGATAAGGCCGCCAATTGCATAACAATAAATACTATTATCTGTAACATTTAAGTGTACAATAAAGTGTATTATTATTATTTTATATTTTGACTTCCATTTTCCTATTGAATTGGGTAAAATAGATATTCACGCGGACATTTGGCCAAGGGTTGAATGAATTACGTAAAAGACTTTTTCTGTGATGAAATTATATTTGTGGGTGAAATTATAATTCTAGGTGTTGGTGGACTATTGAAGCTACTTGGTCATGTCTGTGTTTATAATCTGTTTGTATTATGCTTTTACAAGCACCACTAATGTGCTGAGGAGTTTCAGACGCGCTGTGGAAATAACAGCAAAGGTCAAAAAGGAGGGTGTGGTCGCGTAGTATGTGCCTTCTATAGTTCTTCGTGTCAATCGTTTGATCCTGGATAGCGATTATAAACCTTCTGTTTTCGGAAATAAATTATTATTATATAGACAATCTAGCTGACTCGACTGACATTGTCTTGTTAAAACCATAAATCTATTTTCGTATAAAATAAAAAATCTATCCTATCTTTCAAGTTCGATTAAATATATGGTCTAAGGCTACTCATACCCCTTAATACCCCTAAGCGATAAGAGTTAACCAAACCCTAACATATATATATATATATATATACTTTAATTTTGTTTAAATTTTTTATGAGGCAAAAAAAAATAAAAGTGACTTAAAATTTTTACCTTTCTGTCAGAAACCCCTATTTAATAGTATTAAGATTAGTAATTTAATCATTTTATATATTATCATATCGCCGAATAACGTTCGCCGGGACAGTTAGTTTTCTATATAAATAATGATATAACTTAAAGGTTCTGTGACATAGACAATGTACTGGCTAGAGCGGCGTAGAATGTCCATTGCCAAGACATAAACATGATTTCACTTGACTGGAGATTGTGCCGGAAGTAGACTACTAAATCGGCCCTATTGGAAATCTCTCGAGTAGGCCTATTTCCAGCAGTTTACGTCCTACTGCTTTTATATCAGGATGTTGATAACAAACGATTATTGTATCCCGCATTTATATTTATGCGGCCTATTTATATAACTATTTTTGTATATACAAGTGGGTTGTTATATTTTGGTTGCAATTTAACCAAAATTCATGAAATTTTGTAAAAACTCTTGCATAATTTTTTTGATATTCATAGATAAATAATTAATGTTACACGAACAGTATTGAGTGTACAGTAGAGTATCCATTATTTTAATGCTTTAGCCTCTTGTCTACTTTAACTGAGACAAATATTACGTTCCTCATTTTGCGATTTGTTTACCACTTTGTGGAGTGAAAATTGGTTAAACAAACTGATTGTTTTAAGTATTAATAGACTTTTCAATATATTTTCATTTTTTACAAGACATAAAATGTAGATGTATTTATTGTTTTAGAAATAATGCCCCACAAAAGGTTATAAAAATATATTTTTTAATCATGACAGCTTTGAAATATGTGGAAATTTGAAATAATTGTCGCGCTGGGCAGGCGTGTGTGGCAATCCTAGTGTGCAGCTGCGTGATGAAGATGGTCCTGCCCATCCCCACCCTGTAGTATTTAAACTGCGCTGTTTCGGATGGATTTACCGCCGGTTCTGGTGCTTAAGTCGCTTTTTACAACACCTTGTACAGAGGGATAGATACAATTCTACTACGCCGGCACTTCACAGCAATAGGCATTCTCAATGCTGGATTAAACTTGCGCGTACAAAGTCTATCAAGAAGCGCTTGACTGATTGTTATCAAGTTAATGGTATTAAATAAAACAAAACTATTGCAAACAAACTTTTTGGGCAGATTTGTAAAGAGTATTTACTATTAGTCGACTTCTCGGGTCAAATCACATTCATTATTCAATAAAATGAATTCAATTATTATTATTATATGCAGATCAATCTAAACACTGACGCGCTAAAAATCACTAGAAATAGAAAAAATAATGGCAATGCAACGAAAACATGCGGTGGTAGTCACCGCATTTTAGAGGTTTTATGCATAGAAAGTGCACAATAGTGTGAGTGTGTATAAGAGTTATATATAAGATTATATTTACTAGAAAATAATCGACTTGTTTTAGATGTTACGGAGATTTTATTAGACCAGGTCGACAAACAAGCACGCAGATCCCATGGTAAGCAAAACTGAAGCCTTGTAATATCACAAGAATATCATTAACGCATTGCCAACCTTGTAACTTGAAGATATTATGTCACATTACCCGGTAATGTCACTGCTTTTCCTACCCTTTAAAACGGGACACAGCAACACGTAGATTGCTATTTGGCGGTAGAAATAGGTGAGAGTGAGATACTAATGAAGACGACTTTTGACAATGAGGTCTACCGCAAATAGGAAATACGTAAATAGCTACGTACTATTATATTGTACCGGTACCCTAAAGTACTATACAAGTCAAATATTCCTGACAATACACTTCGTAAATATTTCAATCTTTACTTCCACGTATAAAAATACTTTCCTTTCCATCGGCGCTGGAGGAAAGTAAATAAATAGATTTATTTAAATAGGTCTTCGCGAAAGAAATGTTGACATAGTTTAGGCTCGGAGGCAACCTGCTATTTACTTGCCGAGTATTGAAATAACTTTATGTAGCGAGTTAACTAAAACATAGTAAACTCTTCGTTGTTTCAAATTATAATTAGAGATCAGATATCTTATAGACGCGGTATAACTACTTGTTAAAGATTTACAAGTTGAATATTATGTAAAATCTTTTATATCGAAGATATCACGTTTTTCTTCAAATTGTAATGTTTACTCCCAAGTTACGAATTCGTTGCTTTCGCTTTTAATGCGTTACAACTTTTATCTTGATCTAATTTGCAATAGGATTTTATTAGATTGTCTTTATCTTAGTTATATTTTTATTATTATGCGGAGAAATACCTGAAATCGGTGTTTATAAAAGAAGCTTTGGAAATAAAAACAATTTCATCTTAATTCTTGTACTAAAAGTAAAATATTTCTCACGCTAATTTTGACATTCAGAAATATATTTCTTTTTTTTCTAACTAAAAAAGCTTTAATATTTGAACTAGAACTAAATTTGTTTTAATTTACGAAACCTGACCTATATATGTATAAGAGTATACGAGTATATATACCACATTACATATATTGTTGTTTTGCTCATTGAAGAATTTTCTAATGTTATTATTAGAGAATGATTCCAACATATGTTTTATCTAAAACTAAATGATTCATTTAATAGAAATTTGTTCAATTCGCATCATTAAAGTATTACAAATATCAACTGTAATAAGTCTGATTCATCATCATCATCATATCAGCCGTTGGACGTCCACTAATGGACGTAGGCCTTACCAAGAAAGGAGTAATTTTGTCTATAATTGCCTAAGCTGGGCAAGCGTATTCTCTGCTTTATTGCTTAAGCTGGCAATCGCGAAGTGTAGGTTCGCGACGGGGGTGCTGCTGCCCTTTCCCGTCATATATATTTGAGATGCACTGTTTCGGATGGATACACCGCCATCTGACGGTTCCTTTACCTTAGTTGCCTCTTCCAACATCCGGTATAAAGGATGGAACTATTCTGCTCAGTCGGTACCCTACGTGATAATAAGCTATTTATATATTTTTTTTCCTATTCCTCTTATGTCGATCTACGATCTGTCACCATATTTGGCCATTTAGTAGCATGTTTAGCTCTCGTCGAGGCATGCTTGGTACGCGCCACAGCCATCCTACTTTACATAATTAGATCCTGGGGCATTTTTGTTTTAGTTTGCGACTAGTCTGGGTTACTCTCAGAAGTTTATTTGTTTTTTTTCTTTGAAACGGTTGGGGTGTTTTTGAATTATTTCTTTGTACGTCTTGGTATGCTTCAAGACTTCCTATTTTACCTTATCAAATCTTAGATCATGGTGTAACTGATCATTTTTGACGTTCCAAGGTGCGTTCGCTACCATCCTTAACATTTTGTAGTGAAATCTTTGTTTAATTTCTATGTTGGAGTGCGTTTATGTCATTATCCAAACATAAGCCGAATTAGTAGCGACCTAACGATCTTAGTAATATATAACCCAATATATTATTAAAGTCTCACGAGCAAAACTCATTTAAGCAACAAATTTAAATTTTCAGGGTCTATAGACTATACTTAATTTTATCACTTCAATTAGGGATGGGTCAAGGGATATAAGGTAATACAAGACTAGGGAATAGTAACGGTTTTGTTGGCAGACAGGGACGGCATTCACCTAAACTATGTTCTAATTGAGAAGCTACTACTTACGTACTTTTTTATATATTTTAACTCTATTATATATAACAACCACATTATCGACTAGCTTTCCTCTGCCCTTAATAGAGTCCTAAGGTAATTATTCCGTTCAAAAATGGCCATATTCCTTGCCCAGGCTTCTCGATCAAGTGTTAAATTTCACTAAATCTGATCGCCAGTTAAGACGTAAAATCGTAACAAAAAGACCGATAGGTTTTTGAGGTATGAAGGAATGACTGGCGGGTTTTATGGTTAACTCTTCGAGTAATGTTCACTCACTGAATGAGGCAGCAAGATAAATACCACGAACATTATTGCGTAGGGATTATTATGAAATTTTACGGACCCGATGGCGCAGATGGTTGTGATCCTATCGGGTGCGCTAAGGGTCATGAGTTCGATTTCCATCCAGAGCAAATGTTTATATGATATATTTGTGTTTGTTCTGTGTCTGAGTGTTAAATATATGTATACAAATAGTTTTGAGTGATTCCTATGTTGTCTGGTGCCCGTGACAGAAGTGCTTTAAGGCACTTACTACGGAGTCAGATCAATTTATGAGATGTTATAGGAATTTATTATTAATATACATATAAGTCATTTGCCGTGAAGTACTTGCTGTTACCTTTGAGGTACCGGAAAGGAGATGACGGTGTACCAACCCAAAAAGCGTAGCTCAAATGCAACTGAGCAGGTATCGGTATCAGCACTCCCGTTGCGAAGTTACGCTGCGATTGCCACTATGCATGTCCAGCACGACAATTTTAGCTAAAATTATTTATTTTAGGAAGGCTGGATATATCCAGCAATGGACCTTCTAAGTCTACTATGGTGATTATGATAATAAAAATATATATAGGTCTTATTATATATGCCACCTTTGAATATATTCAAGGGAGGCTTAGCATTTATTGGGCCGGCGTCGTAGCCGGCTGATTTCCATCCTCACCTAGTTACAATGGAGCTACGATATTTTGGGTGGATATACCGCCGAACGTCGACTCCGCTACGTCATTACCGTCTTACGACATAGTTATATGGAACAGTTCAATTCCAGTCGCAGTGCAGTACAAGGGTTTATTCCCACGAGCACGCAGATTGCTGCCCTTAACCATAATAAAACACCAGCAAAAAATTAACATAAAAAATACCGAGATATAAATATATACTCCGTAGATGTCCATATCATAAACGTCATATCAACCAAGACGTCCATTGTTGGCGATAGGCCTATTAAATAGATTTAAAATAAAGCAGGTTTTCTACAGCCTGCATTCAGTTTGAACCTGCTGTTCTAGTAAGATCGTCTATCTACCTTGAAATCACTCCCGTTGTCGAAGCATGCTTTTTGTCTTTCCTAAAGCACGCAAATCTGCTGAGCCATGTCAGCAACTCTAGTTATCTCAATTCTTCGATTCTAGTCATTCCTGTTTGGATCACGCAAAGATACTCCAAGCATTTGTTTCTCTATTGAATATTTGGCTTCTTTGATAAATAAACAAGATAATTAAATTTCTCATATTAAAGTTATTGATGACTTCTGTACTACTTTCTATGAGCCGCGCTGAAATTTCCGTTTTCCCGTAATATGATGTTCTTAATTCGGTTTTTGAATGGTATTTGATCAATCTTTAGCCACGGAACTTTCTTCGATATTATATTTAGATATATATATATTTCTATTAACTGATACTAGTAATATTTAACCCAATATTGTGGGTGTACTCGTAGATGTTTATATTTCGTCAATATGTAGACAAATTTCGCCCAAGTTCTTGTTCAGGTTTCAATACATGAAACGGCTATTTTTAGTTCAGTGTAGCGCTGTTTAGT
This sequence comes from Heortia vitessoides, assembly GCA_020976665.1. NCBI lineage: Eukaryota > Metazoa > Arthropoda > Insecta > Lepidoptera > Crambidae > Heortia > Heortia vitessoides. The sequence continues at coordinate 9,153,376 of JACJUM010002279.1, read as the reverse complement.
TTGCGGGGCGCCTATAGGAATTAAAAAAAGGTCTATAAGTAATACTGGTTTTTCGAAGAACTCTATCGAATATCGTGTTCAGAGGGAACTATGTTGTGCCCATTGGCATTTACATTGATAGTGATGCTAATTTGTGCACCAAGGGTCACGGATTCGATGCCCACCCAGGAAAAATATTTATGTATTTAAGTATGAACAAACATGTATTTAAATATTATATTTGTGATGCCTCTGTTGTCTGATGTCCGTATTAGTGCTTTAAGCGACTTACCACGAAGTCCGATCAAGTATAACTTGTTGTGGGAATTTATTTATTTAACTTTCTTAAGACCAACACTGGCCTCGGCTATTCTAGGGTTCAAGCTATATATTCAAATCAAGCTACTAACTAGCAGCACCGCGCGGTTGCAACTGCGTAAGTTATAGAACTTTTTTACCTACTTTGCACCCCCTTTTACCCCCTTAAAGAATGATTTTCGACATTCGATACACGTGTTTCTTAACTTTTAATGAAGAATCTTTATTCAGAACTTTATTTGAATAACTTAAAAAACAGTAAAGTTTCGTACTAACTTTGCACCCAATATTTACCCTCTTCATCATCATTATACCAGCCATTGGAAGTCCACTGCTGGACATAAGCCTCTCCAAGAAAGATGTTTTTTCCCATAATTGCCGCGCTGATTAAGCGTGTTGGCAATCGCAAAGCGTAGCTATTGCGATGGGGATGCTGCTGCTTATCCGCGCCCTGAGCATTTTATTTGCACTGTTTCCGATGGATATACCGCCATCTGTCGGTTCTGGTGCATTAGTCGCCTCTTACAACACCTGGTGTAGTGGGAGTTACTAATATATTCTGCCAGTACATCACAGCACACACGTCACGGCATATATAGATTGCAGCCCTTAATTCATGAGCAGGTTAATAACTCTTTCTTGACTTTCTAAGCGTTCGACTTTGTTCACAGACAATACTAATACAATATACAATAGACAATACAAATCGTACTTAATTTATATTAACAAACAGTGCGACTTTTAGTTTTTGAAAATTATTTTTTTAATTACGTCTGTTGGTTTTTTTTTAATAAGTATTATTTATTTTTGTAGTGATTTATAATATGATATTGTATGAATAGGTATCCTTTATACGTGTAGCCCAAATATTAAACAATTACAATATAGTCCAGTATCATTCGAGCATTAATTGGTTTAATTTCGAACCGAACCCGTACCTCACATTGTGGTAGTGTTTTAATATTTGTCTAAATTATAAATTGTTAATAGTTTACATTTTATTCATTTTTAGGTGAAGTAGTAGTAAGTATGCAAACATTTTTAGGTACAGCATGTTTTGTCTAATTTACGTTCACTTTTTTTTTCTTAGTTTTATTTTCATTTACGATAGTAAAACGATTATATTTATATCGGAATTCGATAGAAGCTAAGAGATTGAGAAATAGACGTTCTCAAGAATCGGCAGAAGAAAGAGCACATCGGTTAAACTTTATGAGAGTAAGTGCCATAACTTCTCGAGCCAATGAAAGCTCTCCCGAGAGAGAGATGTGATTTGCAGCTGATAGAGTGATTCGACCTACATCACGGGCGTCTGAAAGCTCTTCTCAACGAGAACTAAGGATCATTATTGACTAAGAACAACATGTGTTATCCCGAGAAGCTAAAACTACTTCACAACGAGAATTGCGGCTCACAGCTGACCGCGAACGGCATACATTATCTTACGAGTCCGAAACATACACTGAGAAAGAATCACGTCTCACAGCTTATCGCGAACGGCATATTCTATCCTGTAAGTCCAAAATCTTTTCACTAACTACTGAACCGTGAGGAAGGACATAGGCTACTTTTTATACGAAAAACGACCGAAACTCGGATGAAGTCGGGCAACAGCTAGTATGTAGTGATATTATTATATTGTGATAGTGATTGGTGTAAGGTAGGTGTTCTTTTTTTGTACAAAATAAATTCTCGCTTCTAACCTTCTTTAGTTTAATCTTTTAATTGTGCATTTAAATGTGAAGACTTTAATAAATAATATATAGCAAAAAGATATCAACGTAAAAAGCAATAAATTAAAACTATTGAACGCGCAATGCTCTTTTTTCTTTTTAATTAGATTCAGTCTCATGTTTTCAGAATAGATAAATTGTTGGAATGAGCTCATGTGGCTTAGATCTCAGACGTAGAGATTTATGGCTTTGATCTTGTAAACTAAATTTTTCTATTTAATAAGTAAATACATTTGGCAGGTCGGATGGTGCAGATGTTAGTGATCCTATTTTGTGTACCAGGACAAATATTTATACGATGATATTTGTATTTGTTTTGTATCTGGATGTTAAAATGTGTGTTTAGGTATTATATTTATGATTCCACTGTTGTATTACGTCCGTGACACAATTATTGCTTTAAGTGACTTATCTCAGAGTCAGGTCAAAATATGAGATCGGGTGGCCACGGTTGGGGGTGCATTTAATTTTAAATTCAGAAAAAAGAGGATGGATGAATTGAGCCTGGCCGCTCTTGGGCTGCCGGTTATCGCTCGTTGGGACAGGGACTGCTCGCTTTCACCGGCGAATGCGGTGTAGTGCTCTATTGAACGAATCCATGTGGAGTTTTATTGATCGAGTTGTGCCAGTGACAAAGCGGGGAAAGGCTGGAATTTTAGCGGTAATTTTGTCGGGGGGATCATCTAGCACGTGACGCAGTCTACGATGTCGGACGTGGACGTTTTTCTTTACGACGTACGCCGCGGATATACCTATCAACGGATTGCTGTGTTGAGATGCCCTGTCGAGAAATCGACGCGACGCTTCTTTTATAAATAGAAAACTACATTTTCAGGGAGTTCTATTATGCATACATGGTAATGTCATCATCATAACAGCCTTAAACATGTCCACTGCTGAAAATAAGCATTCACATAAAAAGGGGAATCTGCCAATAATTACCGCGCTGGGCAAGCGTGGTAGCAATTGCTGATTGTGGTTTCGAGACCTGTTGTATTTGAGCTACTCTATTTCAGGTTGATAAACCGCCACCTGTCGGCTCCTTTACCTTAGTCGCCTCTTACGACTCCTGGTACATGGGAAGGTACTATTCTACTCTGCCCGTACCTAACGGCAAATGATAATGTGCTTGTAGTTTATTTGCCTTGTCACGACTAAACGGCTGACAGTATCGTAATGAAATTCAGCAAGCATGAGAACTTACGCCCTATGAAAGGAAACAGACGTTTGAACCCTAGAAAAGTGAATGTGGATCGCGATATATCGTGAAGTCAGAGGGTTGAGATCTCGAACGAATATAAACTTACGTCAATGTTCTATCGGAGTAAGTAGAGACAGAGATCGCCATTCGATTAAAGTCTTAATTATTAATTAAGATAAGACTGAAACTTGTGTTGCACTTACTGATAATATAAAAAAATATTGTAATGTTTAAAGAATCATACTACGTATTTCATAAAAGATATTCCAATTTCTATTATAATATTACTTATCAAAATATATGATGGGCTGATAGTAAAATTATCAAATTATCATATTCATGAACCAGCTCCAGTGATATTGACAGACATGTATGCAGAATTTGCAACTTGGCTATTCACTGGAAAACAGCTGAAACCAATCTTCTGACTCTGATAATATTCATGATCATGGTCATCATCTCGCTCCCCTCCTTCCGTTCCCTGCCTCCCATTATTTTATCTTGCAAACTAACGATGTAGCCTTTGTTCATATTGTGTAAGCAATGGTGACGTTGGTATATAATAAGAGATGCAGCCCTGTAAATGTTCTAGTTTGGGACTACAAGGCACCGGTGTCTTGACAGTATACTTTTTATATTATTATTAGACCAGGTCGACAAACAAGCATACAGTCTGCGTGATAGTGAGCGTCACTGCAGTCTATACACGGTCGTAACATCACAAGGATAACACTAACGCGTTGCTAACCTTGTGATTTGAAGATATTATAGCACGTTACCCAGCAAATTCGTTGCCTGTCTCACCCTTCAGACCGGAATCCAGCGATGCGAACACTGCTGTTTTGCAGTAGAAATAGGTGAGAGTGAGGTACAAATGCGGACGACATTTTGTGTGAGGTCATGTAATCATACTTATGTACCTACTCCTCCCGATTCTACTTTATATGTATGACCTGACCTCACATCATCAGTAATGCACTCGGATTACCTCAAATTTTTAGAGAACACAAGAAGAAAAGCAAATGCTTATAGAACAGATTTTATTAGTACATAAATTGTAGTAGTTCATTATATATAAAAGATCTATTATTTGATAGGAATTTTTCCAATCGCTGAATCTTATTCGATGACCATAATAGCGGCGTATAATTTATGGCCAGTTTTAGAGCTCTGAAATAATCGCTCAATTTATTTAGCTAAGAACCCTTTGCCTATTAGTAATAAAAAAAATCATATTTCTTTTATCAAAGACCTTAAGAGCAAATAATTCAATCTATTTCAATGCGCGATTATCCATAAACAATTTCCTGTTCAATTAGTTTTAAAAAGTTAATTTCTGTCTTATAAAATTAGGCACATAGACCTTTTATAGAATGAAACATAATCGTTCTTTGAAAAAGAATTACGCCTTTGTCTATCCTTGAAAAGTGTACGATTGTTGGATTGGCTATTGTTTTTCACAGAACAAGGGATAACGAGATTTTTTGTAGACATAATGGTAATTGAGTAACCAAAAACTGATAATATGAGAGTTATTTGAAAAAGAAAACATAATACAAAAATTCTATGCAATGCAATTAGCCAGATTATCACCTCCTATTGTACTTGGTGATGTATATTCATTCGTCACAGGATAACTTAAATGCAAAGTTGATAGGCACCAGCATCTCCGTCACCACACTACGCTTTGGGATTGCCACTAAGCTTACCCAGCCTGACAACCATGACAATTTCTCTTTTCATGGGGAGGCTTATGTATAGTACATCGTCGACATCCAATGGCTGATCTAATGATCCAATTAAATAACAATTTGATCCTGTATTTAATATAAATGGAAAAATAATTTCTGCGTATTTTCGTAAGAAGGCTAGGCATTGTCATAAAAAAAGCCAGGTATGGCTTAATAATTTTCCGTCATTAAGAATTCGCAGCGCCAATAAGACCTTAAATTGATTACTTTTTTATCACGCACACAACTGCATCACAATTTCCACGCTAACAAAATTGTGACCAGAGTACATATATTTCAGGCTATTTAAGGAAAGTATCTACAACCTTCACTTTTAACCTCTTCATATATGAGACGTTTGTAGGTTATTGCACCATTTGTTATAAATTTATACATTGCTCAAGTTATTTATGTCAGATGAGAAGGGACGACAGATTGGACAGTCCTAATAAGACCTTTAGATAGGTAATTATCTGGGGTCTACAGTGTAATATATTCATGATGTTATATACTATTCATACTATAATTTTATTAGAACTTTACATAGACAGTTTTACATACATACATACATCACGCCTGTGTCCCATCGGGGTAGGCAGAGAATATGGATCTCCACTTACTACGATCTTGGTAAACCTCTCTCGCTTCCCTTACTAGCATTAGTCTTTTCATATTCTATATATCGTCGTTTAAGTTCTAACACAGCGTAAGTCAAAATGTTGACACTTTGTACAAATGGGAAAACATTGCCTCACATTTCTTAAAATCATTTAAAAAGTAATTGCTTGTGCATTTATTTGGTGCAAAATAGATTTAGTTTAAACAATACACGGTATAAAACGTTTAATGCAGAGTTAGAAATGTAAGATCGTGTTATCATTGGGCTTAATTATTAAGTTGCCAACTTTGACATACGCGGTGTTAGAACTTATGCGACGATATACATTTATTATAGGCAAATTTAAATATAAATTATAAAAATCATACAGCAAAATGAAGCTATACTCTAATCACTCCAATGGATACTGACCCATATAGCGAAATAAGGTCACACGCGTCAATACACAGGTAAGGCAAAGCCGGTATATAAAAAACGATTATTTAAACAACCAAAATAGCCAGTGACCATTACAACCAGATGGGGTTACGATATGCATATGACAAATAGGTCATCGAGGTCACGACGAGTCTGAGGTAACTAAGGCAAAAAATAATTTAATATATATTATTATAAGGCCTCACTTATACTTGTATCATCTGAGAACATGTCCGTTAAGTCCGCCCCTAGCTATTTAAAAATGATCTCACTGTAAGGTCATTTAAATTAAGGGTAAATAAGGAGCAGGGGACCTGATCCACCACGCTAGCTTAATACGGAATCACTGGTTTTAGAAAAATAAAAAACCATCCTGAATTATTTTATTTGCCGCATGGTTTTTGGTACAGTTACAATTGTGGGTCATCTATCCGATTACTATATTGCAAATATAGCTTAACATCAAAGATAGCGCGGCAACCACGCGTCAAGAACTTATCATAATTGCTAAGTTTCTTTTTCGAAAGATGGGGTGGTAAGTTAAGTACACCTAGCAAGCATGTTGTATATATGTTAATTTGTCTCAAAATCGTGTAAGTATTATATTTCACTGATCTTACCTAGCATCCTGATGATGGTCTTTCTGGACTTTGCCTGCCGCGTCTCACCATGGATATGGCCATTCAGAAGACCGACCTTGGTCTTCTCCATCACGCGGGTGGACCTAAACAAGAGCAATTATACAGTCAAAGGTTATATCACAATAAGTTTTAAAGTTTTATCCTTCATCGTATGAGCCGTAGGACGTTTACTGCTGGACTTGGGCCTTCCTTAATGATTTTTATTAGGACCGATACATTTAGCGTGATCCTGTGTAATTCTAGTCTGATCGTCTGATTACCTTCTGTGTGGATGTTCTACGCTGCGCTTGCTGATGCGTGGTCTTATTATCCGCTAACATTTGTTTTATGCTGCTTTGTATCAAAATCAATTTTAACTCACAAGCATACCATATTAGTTATAGCCTATAGAAATGGGGAGTTGTTGCAAGTAATTCGATTTTGTAATTAAGTACTAGTCTTTCCCTCATAAACCTGTCGGCCTGGCATTTATTTTTTATAGTGTCTGGGAGCTATTCTGTTACAAAAATATCATGTCTAGAGTACAAACTACGTACTAGTACATACCTTTTTAAGCCTTAACATATAGATAGATATTTAATATTATTTTACACTAAGCTTTGAAAATGACAATATCCGTTTGACTGGTTTTGTGGGAATATGTGAAGAAGCTAGTCTACGACAATATGCTCAAAATGATTGACCACTTGTAATACAGCATTCGCCGCAGTAATTGCTGATATACGGTCACATATGACGGAAATTTCATCGAAAAATCAGATTAGAGTACGTCCGTGCCAGCCGTGGCGGTCACATGCTAGAAATCATATTTAAATTATAATGCCAGAAGAATATCTTCCAAGTAGTATATTTCTTAAAAAAAAAATCATCTTTGTTGTATTCCATGTCACCAAGTTCTCTACCTCTAAAAACACCGTTTTAATCATAGAATATAAGACTTTTGAGTAATCTACCACTCTTTACCATTCAGGAGACGACTATCTAACACCATAAAAGACCTTCCCTTTTCGCAAACTTAGTGACTGGTAATGACTGATAATTTGATAAATGGTTGTACATACATTTCTCATCGGTTTACATATCATTTAGTTTAGGTACTAATACCTAACTATCGGAATCCAAATGTAAAATACCGTGGTCCGTTTAAATTAAATTCGGATTCATCGATGTTTCAGACATAACAAATAACCGAGCAGACTTTCACCAGACATGAAGCCAGTGGAGTGAAAACGGTCAGTGAATTTAATAAAATTATCTTTTAGATTTCTTGTTCCAAGACTCCGTCTCTAGTTTACTTTACAATTCTATGCTAGGAAAAGGACCCTTTGATTTCTTCAATAATTCCTTCTTGTTTGACTGGGAAAGGCTAAATCTAATTCGTAAAAGTGATAGTAATGACATTGGATATCTTTTGAGGAAGTTAATGTTTTGGTTTTATGAAATAAAACATTAAAATTATGTTTACTAGAAAAAATCAACTTGTCTCAGGCTTTAGGCGCGACTTGAACCTGCATCTTTCGCATGCGGGGGACTGCACTGCACATGTAAACGTTTGATAATTGAGTGTTTGTACAACTTTGAACAAATGGCGTTCAGTACTCAAAACAGATAAAACACCAGAAAAAGTCTGCTAAGGTCTCGGTAGCACAACGATAGAGTCCCCCGGCATAGAAAAGATGTAGGTTCGAGTCCCCCCTGAAATCTGATATAAGTTGATTTTTTATAGAAAATATTATCATTAATATAATTTTGTATTTTTTTGTGTATGCAAATATTATGGGCAAGTGGAGATTTAATAGCTATACAAACATATTTTATAAGTTCTTTATCATTTTAACGAACACGATTTAGTGGCCGTTGGGCGCGTCACAATTCCACGGTACAACATATTTACCCAGCAGTACAAAAGCACTTCATACGTTCTAGGTATACGCGACTATACAGAATAGCTATACAAATCTGACTTAAAACTTCTAATTGAATTGTGAACTTTATGGATTGCATATTAAGTTCAAAGCTGGTTGAGATTATTTATTTACGTCTTTAATATTTAGTATAAGCTCGATTGTATTGTTTCACTTTTAAAAGAAACTGTTTGTTTTCTCTAAATGTTTAGTTACAAGTTTAGTAATAACTTATAAGTTATTGAAAATCGTAAAAATAAAACTGAACAATTTCGTTTTATTAAATAAAGGATATACCTTATTTTATATATCTCCGATAGACAGAAGGTAACTGTGTGTGTGCTAAATTGATTAATCCAAATAACTGTAAATCGAACAAAATTACCGGCACTAGCAGACTGTGGTATTGGCAGCTTAGAATAGTATTTGTGTCTGTGTATGCAGTTAAAATGTCGCAAAAGGCGACTGACAATACGGAACGGACATATGGCGGTATATCAATCGAAAAAGCGTAGATTGAATGCAACTGCAACCAAATCTCAAAGTTCTGCTTCTTCACATTAGAGTTATGTACATGTAATTTGATAACATCTAGTTTATTTATATGTCTTACTTTTTTAAGACTAGATCGACCAGCGAGTTTACAGTCCGCGTAATTATAATTAATACAGCTACCTATAGTTGCTCGTAAGTGTAGTGTGAGGACTACCTCATGTCCATCAGTAGACGTCCTAGAGCTAAAGTAATGGATCAAAATTACACATAGTAGTAAAAACAAAGAGAACAATTTGCACATTAAAACTCACAATTAATCGAAACTAATTTTAACTTCAAACAATTTGAGTGTCTCTGATTTTAATTAGTCCTAAATCAAGATCAAGTCAACTCGGAGATGTCAAATGACATTGCTTACTCTTGTTCAATTGTTTAATAGCGTATACAGCTCTCGTAATAAATTATTTTCTGATTTCATTAACACAAACTTAGTTCTACTGTAAAATATAAACGTAACGTAACGTAAAGATGGATGTTTTAATATTTGATGTAATGACAAGGACGGGTCCGATGGAGCGGATGGTAGTGATCTTACGGGCCAAGGGTCGTGGAATCGATTCCCTCAAGACAAAAAAATATATGATAATATTTGTATTTGTCCTGTGTCTAGGTGTAAAAAATACATACTTAAGTATTATATTTGTGTGATTTCTCTGTACTCTGTTGTCGATAACACAAGTACTTTAAGCGACTTACCTAGGAGTCAGATCAATGTATAAGATATTCCTACATAGATTAAATGTATTCAAAACTATAGTTAGGAATACGAATTAAATTATAAATTAGATAGTGATTAGATTGTAGATTTATTTTTGTATGCGGTAGTATTGCTTACAAAACCCGTATCTCTTAAAATAATAGTTATGTATAGAGTTGTATTAGGTTGTTAGTTTTTAACAAATAATGTGTACAAGTTGATATTGTATCGCTTTAATATGTAACAGCTGTTAATGTACTTATTCATGAAAACATCTAACTATATGTACACAGACAGCGGCCGAAAATTGTAATGAACTATAGTAATCAAGAAATAATACCAGTATTATTTCATAATTAACAATCTATTTCTTCTCGACTAACATTCATGATTTTAGCCTTGAATACTGACTAGTCCCTATTAATCATCAGTTTTATCATATCAATAGAAGTCCACTGTTGGACATAGGCCTCCCCAAAAAGGGGGAATTTAGTCCATAATTGCTCAAAGCGCAGCTTTTTTGACGGTGATGTTGCTTCCCATCGTCGTCTTGTGTTTCGAATTACGAATAAATACGTTACGAATAAATATATCGCCATCTGTCGGTTCAGGTATCATAGTCGCCTCTTACTATTCTTCTCTGGCGGTATCTCTATACTGTATTGTACATAGGTACAAAAAAAAATATTACAAAACAAAGATATAGATCGAATAAAACAATTGTATAATAAGCGGCATTATCGCATAGAGCAATTTATTAAAAGAAACTATTTAAATAATAAATTTGACAGTTTAGGAGTACGATTGTATGTTGTCCTGATACATATATATGTTTATTATGAAAAATATATTGCACCTATAAATTGAGATATCATCATTCATCATTACAGCCTTTTGAAAGTTCCCTGCTGGACAATAGGCTTCTCCAAGAAAGGAGGTTTTTGCCCATAATTGCCGCGCTGGGCAAGCGTGTTGGCAACCGCAGATCGCATCTTTTGCGGTTGGGGTGATGCTGCCCATCCCCACCCTGTGTATTTGAGCTACACTGTTCCGGTTGGTTACTCCGCCATCTGTCTGTTCTGGTACCTTAGTCGCCTCTTACGACATCTAGTGCAGTGGGAGGTACTATTCTACTCTGTGGGTACCTCAGGGTAATTGAGATATGAACTATCCTAACTCTCAAGTTGATTAAATCGGTTTAGTGGTATAGCATTTAATTCTGGACGAACAACGTGACTCTTATTTCTATTATGAATAGAGCAGAAATTTGACAGACACACAAATACACACATAAAAGTTATAATAATGTATGATATAAGTATAATATTTTATATAATTAAATTTTATATTTTAACTTAAAAAAATTGTGATCCTCTGTATCTGATTCGTTTAATGAAATTCGTTTTCATTAAAGATTTCTTTTTTGTTTGCGTTCCCTTTAACAGGAATCCATTTTGTATTAACTGGTATCTAACATAATTCCTCTTGAATTAAGTGTATTTTAAAGGTTAAGGTAAAATTATGATTGCTGGATCTGAGCGGTACTCCAATTTTTTTGGTTTTTCAACACAAGAGAAATCCTTAAATTGGATTGTTGCCTTTACATTATAGGATGCTATTTATTTTACTTATTTGTAACTTAAGTTGAGTGGAAATCTCTATATTTATTACACACATACTCTAATACAAATATTTATGACTACGAGATAAGTAACTTAAGACCATAAGTGCATTCATCATATCAGCCATTAGAAGTCCACTGCTGGACATAAGCCTCCCCAAAAAAGAGCGAATATTGCCCATAATTGCCGCGCTGGGTATTATATTGGTAATCGCAAAGCGTAGCTATTGCTACAGGGATGCTGCAGCCCATCCTGGCCCTATGCGTTTGAGCGACACAGCTATGCTACTACAGATGCGGATGGGTATACCGACATATGTCAGTTCTGGTACCTTAGTCACCTCTTAACACATCTGGTACAAAGGAAGATACTATTCTACTCTGACGGTACCTCATGGCTTAGATGCATTACAAATATAATGCATACATATTTACACACACACAAAATAAACACGAAAAAGCATTATATAAATTATTGTTTTGAGCGGAATTGACCCACAGCCTTTGGGTCACATAACGGCCCTCGGTTAAAAAGATAAAATAATAACATATACATTTTGTATGAAGTAGACTTCATACAAAATGTCGTCTGCATTGGTACCTTACTCTCACCTATTTTTACTAAAGAGTGAGAGAGGTAGTGAATTTACTGGGTAATGTCGCATAATATCCTGATATTACGAGCTCCTATTGGCTACAGTGTCGCTGACTATCACGCAATTTCAGGTGGATATGCCGCCATCTATCGAAGATACCATTGATCTCATCTATTTCTTTTGACAATATACAGGCATTACATTATTCCAATTTAAAGGGTTACAGGAAAATTTTACAAGTTAAAGTAATTGTTATTCAAATGTATGTATTTTTTAATCGTATTATCTCATAAGTAAGAATCACTGTAATTAGTGTAATATCCCCGGGTCACAGGTTTTGTGACTGGCGCCCTTATTATATCTTAAAGATAACGTTTGCGCTGACTACGAATCTATGAAGATCATACGCATGTTGGCCAACTATATATATACATATATACAATAGTAATATAAGAAGCCGTGAGGTATCGGCAGAGTAAAATAATACCTCCCCTTGTATCAGGAGTTGTACGAGGCGACAGGTACCAGAACCGACAGGTGGCTGTAAATCCATCCGAGACAGTGTAGCTCAATGCATAGGGTTTAGATGGGCAGCATAATCCCTGTCGCGAAAGCTGTGGTCTGCGATTACTAACACGCTTGCCCAGCGCAGCAATTATGGGCAAATTCCCTTTTTTTAGGAGGCAGCAGTTATATCCAGCAGTGGACTTCCAACGGCTGATATGATAAATAGTAAAAAATATATGGGCACGCCTAATGGCGGATAGACAAGACTGATTCATACCTGAAACTTAGTCGTATGGACCACCCCGAGTGTACACTACCAAAAAACAGATTTACAAAAACTTGGTAACACTAATGCCCGATTTGTTAAATGATAATGCATGGAGGTGATCTTTAATCAAACTAAACGCCATTTTGTGCAAGTATCTCTAAAAAATATTGAGTTGGGTGTACCTTATTTTAAAAAGTGCGAGTCCTTCGCTGTATTGTTGACAATGTCTTTAATATAATTTACACTGATTGTCTGTTCAAAACGGGAGAAGATGAAGATTACGACTGTAATCATAAGTGCGTCGTAATCTACGCATAGAAATGAAATTTGAGTGACTGATTGTAATTCCAAGCAGAAAGCTTCTAGAGTACCAAATAACATTTTTATTAAATTTTTTATCTGTCTGTTTGTTCCTGCTAACTGGTAGATAGTTGATTATAAGGAGCGAGTTAGACTACTTATATTATTTATTATTATCACAGTAACGAAGCACGTCTGCGGTACCCACGGAGCACTGTCACATATTGAAATATTTATTTTGACATTTCTTATGATTTATTTTTCATGATGACGGGCCCGATGGTGATGGTGATAGTGATCCTATCTTGTGTGCTAAAGTTCGTAGGTTAGTTTCTGACCAAGGACAAATATCTATATTATGATATTTGTGTTTGTTCCGAGTCTGGGTGTTAAATATGTATAAAGTATTTTTGTGTTTACCCTGTTATCTGACGTCGGTAACACAAGTGCTTTAAGCGACTTACCATGGAGTCAGATCTATGTATGATATATTGTGGGAATTTTTTTATTTTACTTGAGGGCAAATTCGTTTCTCAAGAAATCTCATATCCAAAAAATAGTTGATAGCAAAGCAAATCTTATTACTAGTATTAATCCACACGAAAGTCTTTCACGTACGAGTTTCTCCAACATATCCGAGCCAGTATAAGTGAACTGGCACGGACGTGGCGGGAGGAACTTTAAGGCGTGCAAAGGAAATTCAATCATCTCCACTTCAGATAAATTACATATTTTAAGCGCAACTGACTGGTAGCCGCGTCGTCTGCGTACGTAAGGAGATAGACACAGCGCAACAGCAAACACTATGCCAAAATTTTATTTAGTGTATACGCTTCAACTTCCTTTAACAGATTTTAAAATAGGTCAAGAGGTTGATCTTATACAAAGGTCATGTGCATTGATACCTCACTCTTACTTATTCTCACAGTCTAAAGGCAGTGTTCGTATTGCTGTGTTCAGTTTAAAGGGTGATACAGGCTCAACTTACTGGGTAATGTGACATATATCTTCAAGTTACTGGGTTGACAATGCACTATTATAATAATGATGTATGGATATTTATTGATGTATCATTGATGCTAGAATGTCAAATGAATTGAAATATGAAATAATCATATGTTTATCTACTCCAAAAATAATTTATTTATCTACTCCAAAAATTACAATAACTCATAACCTAATTACAAAAATAAAACAAAACTGAAAGGAGACTTACATCAAAAGGAAATGTCCTCCTTTATATGCAATATTTTACGGGAAACTAAGTTGTAAGATATTTTAATGTTTGGAACACCATGTTTTAATTAAGAATACAGTATGGGTGCATATATTAAAATTATTTTCAGATTCTTAGTTCAGTTAATTACAAAAAGACAAAACACGAGTTCTCGAGGAACACGATATAAATTGGCGAAGTCGCGGGCACAAAGCGTATTGCTGTCAGCGACATTTCCAACGAAGTTTGGTAACTTATCGAGAAAGTGTCGGTGAATTTATAAGCCGCTGACCACCGAACTTCTATTCATAAAATAACAAGTTATTTCTATCTTCCAGACTTAAGAATCCTTTATAATATTTTTTCTACAATTTCAGTAGGTATATTTAAAATATAGAAGTGTTAAGGGGTTTTGATCAAGTAAAATGTCATAATATCCTAAATAATATCATTATCGTCACGGTAGCTACTGAATGCCGACTGTTGAACAATGATCGCCGCCAAAATGGGAGAATTTTGCATATGATTGTCGCGCTGGGCAGGGATGGTGGCAATCGAACAGAGAAACGGGTGAGAATCGAATCAAAGAGAGTAGCTCCGCGAGTTGAATGCTGCTGCCCATCCCTACAAAGTTGCATTTGAACTACGCTGTTTTGGGTGGGTATACCACCCACTGCCAGATCCGGTATCTCTACACTAAATCTGGAATAAGGAGTATATTCCACCTATACCATTTTTATATGATGACATTTAGTTTTCGTCTTATCAGTGAATTTATTCCGGATAATATATTCAAAGAAGGTGGAACTTGCAGAGATCAACTTTAATAAGAAGGGGGCTATTTTGCCCATATTTGCCGCGCTGGGCAAGAGTGTTGGCAATCGCAGAGCGCAGCTCTCGCGACGGAGATGCTGCTGCCCATTAGCGCCCTGTGCATTTGAGCTACACTGTCTTGGATGGGTATACCGCCATCTGTCGGTTCTAATACCTTAGTCGCCTCGTATGGCACACACTACAGGTTGTTTTCAAATAATTCATTAATATTCAAATCAAGTTCCATTTCAGTTCTATATCATAAATGGAATAAACCACTGGAACCACGGAATATATAAGCATAAACTTTTTAACGAAATTAAATTTTTTTTTATCTTATTATTATAATTAATGTTTCACGTTATATTTACCGTTATGGTAGCCATTTTCATGAATCTTCTTTGTATTTTAACTTTCTTGGCATTCAACGATCGCTTATTTCGTTGAAAATTTTTGAATATTATCCATAAACTAATTGCGCTCGTTTGGGATTAAGACTAACCAATTAGAATTTTAGGTCGCTTTACAACCCTGACTTGCAAATATGTCCCTAAATTAATGAGCAAGCTTGAAGTTAGTTAAAGTGTCAGTTAGATCAGCCACTATAAACTTTGTAAATTCGTAGATGCTGGTGGAAAGAAATATGTAAGTAAAAATACAACTATTAGTTGCAGTCACGTTTCCAAAACTTTTCGAAGACGACATTTGGTGTGAACTTGTGAAAAGCTAGTTGGTCAAATTGATCAATGGGCGTGTGTATATGTGAATATGTCTACCAATTAGCCAGATCCTAAATCTGGCGCAGTTCGCCGACTGATACTCATATAGGAGTTATGTTAATCACAAAAGCTATAATTACCGCTTTGTAATGGAATTAGCAGGCCTTTGTATCGACGAATATAACATAGAATCTTGATATCATATTTTTGTTCTATAAGTAATACTATAGAAATATTATTCATATAGATACATACATAGAATAAATATTTACTTACTGTACCTAAATGAACTCTGAGGTTTTATTCACATATATATAATATGAAATAATGCACTTGATGCAAGAAAAAACAATAAATGCTAAGACAGTAAGAACTGAGTACTGGCAGAATAGAATAGTATCTTGCAGTATACTTAGGTGTCGTGAGACGTGATCGACCTCAATCGAAACAGCGCAGTTCAAATGCAACAGGGCGGAGATGGGCAGCAGTACTCTAGTAGCAGTACTCTTAGACCTAGCGAAAGGCCTTCCACGGCTTTTATGACTACCTAATAAGTTATTGTTTATCTATGTATACATTAGAACAGAAGTTGTACTATCATTGTAGTATTTCTTCCCCGGTGCAAGATTTTTGAATTATTAATATTACCTACCTTACTTGCCGTGAGATAATAATACCTTCCACTGTACCAGGTGGCGCAAGAGACGACTAAGGTACCAGAGCCGATAGATGGCGGTATTTACTTTTTATTTATTTATTATTAACATAGTAATACCGGTTATCCTAATTACACAATTATGAAATTGTAACAAAAAATAAATATTATTTTACACCGAGCTTAACTATTACATCGAAATCCAGGTAAGACATAAGGTACGTTAGGTGCCTGCTGCATGCGGCATAAAGCTGATTGTGCACACGCTACAGTAAGACATGGCCGAGGCGCAAACAGCCGATGTCTTCGTCCGGATCGAATGCGCAAGTGGTTGCCAGGCACAAAGGTGCGTGACAATTGCTTTAAACGTTCAGGCGAGTCCACATCTCCACGCAATATTGCTACAGCGGTTGACAGTTCTGCACGAGCTCTCCTGGTTACCAGATAATTCATTCCCAGCAATTCCCCAACATTCCCAGCAAGAAATGTTGAGTACATAAAGGGATAATAGCCGTATACCCTTTTATAAAAGCAGCGAAGAAAACCTTTCTAAACTTTTTCTTTCATTTGTCTATACTTGGCCTCGTGTGGATTCCAAATACATGTGCACTAGATTCTAATGAATTTCGCACTAGACAGGTAAAAAGGATTATAGAGATATTTTTACTCTTGAAATGACGCGAGTTTCGTTACACAAATACTAAACGACTAAAACAGCGACGAGCGAGAGCGGAAATGTGCTCGTTCAATGTAAGGAAAGGGTCAAATGTCACACCCAGGTCTTGTATAGTGTCTGTGCGGTCAATGACTTGATTGTATAACGTGAATTTGTATTTTGCGAGATTATGCGTGCAACTGAAGGTCATGATGTGATACATAGAATAGTTAAACTCTAAGCCATTCTAACGAGAATGGCTTAGAGCTATTATATTATATTATAGCTATAGCTATTATATTATATATATATTATAGCTCCACTTGTATAAGACATTAATGTTCTTCTGTATCAGTAAAGATCGTCAGCGTAAAGTAGACATTTAGTATATTTAAGTACATCAACTACGTATATCCATCCGAAACAGGGCAGCTAAAATACACAAGGCGGGGATGGGCAGCAGCATCCCCATCGTGAAAGCTGCGCTCTGCGATTGCCGACACACTTGCCCAGTGCGACAAAATTGGGCAAAAAACAGCCTTTCTTGAAGAGGCCTTTGTCCAGCAGTCGACTTCCAATTGCTGGTATGATGGTGATGTACACTACCTTAACGTATTGCGATCTTACCTGATGTGTAGACCCATCCTGACGTAGAGGCAGAGTATGAGCACGCCAGGGACGAAGAAGAAGAAGATACTGCTCAGCTCGAGTAGCGGAGACGGAGCCATCAGGGCGCAGAACGCTGACTCCGTGGACACGTTACCGGTATCTGGAGGAAATAATTGTATTAAACAAAATTGAGAGACATCACTCGCTCACTCATCACAAAATCCTAGTAAAAATTCCAATGTAGATGATAATTTCTGTACGCATTTTTTTTTATTATTTAGAAACAACTCATTAAATAGGAAAACATTATAAGTAATCATAAAGAATTTTAGGCTAAGGGATTTTAAGAACGCGATGAATTGTTGACTTGTATGTACGCGCCTTTTTTATTGGTTTTGTAATTGTCAGGATATTTATATAGAAAATATAATTTCTTAATATTAGATACTAAAAGTGGGATTAATACTTCTACGATAATGGGATGCAATTTTATATCGTACCCGAATAAAGTAGAGGTCGGGCCGCTAGTATCGAATAATATACCAATTGAATTCTCAGAGATAAACAAAGTTTGTTTTATAGACGTGTATTCGTGGACTTTATCGAATGTATAATGTCGTTTAGTTTACGAAAAGGAAAAACTTCCGAGAAATCGGACGACGTGACTCGGTTTGTTTTTTATTTTTTGCGGAGCATTCTGGAAACTAAAATACTGTTTGATAAATGAAGCTGGCTTAACATATTACTACTAATTATGTTTAAAACTATTGTCGGCAACTATATTTTACTCAGTTACTATGTATGTAGTTAGGTAGCTATTTGAATACTTGGTGGTTCGCTTATTACCCATGCCTTTGCACTTACTTGCACTTTTAATGCCGAGTACAAATACCGTGCTTAATCGCATTAACCCCTGCTTCGGCTAGTACCAATTTTCTTACATTTATCGCACCGGTATCTCTAGAACAGATTGTAGTGCAATAGTTCAAGCCAATATATACATAATTTATTCCAGAAAAATATACGAGCAAATATTTTGTTCTTCTTTAGTCGTATTTTATAATTAAGTATCTAGTACTTTCTGTCATTAACTGTCAGTAAAATACCTCCTAAAGATATAGGGATATTTTCCATATATTTCCTTTTTGGCTGTAGTTTTCGATATTTATTTTAAATTAATATAAATAGAAATTATTCAATTAAAGTCAACAATTCTTATATTCTAGAATATAGCTGGGGATTTTATAATATATACATTCAATGTTGTGGTACAATTCTATTCTGTCGATGTCCATTATCAAAATGTCAACCACTCACATTTTAATCATTTCCTACCTAACAACCGTAAACGTTTTTAAATTGATAGTGAACGGGAAATATCTAACATTAAAATGTAGAATAATAAATACGCCGGGTTTTAATCCCTTCGCATGTAACAAATGTTACTTTCCTCTTGTAAATATCCGTCCGTGACATAAATTTTCATGCCGGCTTTAGGCAAACAATAGACTAGTGGAATCTGCGGACCCTTTTACTAACTATTTCATTAAGAAACATTCATGCATGTGCTAAATATGCAATAGAATAATAATACAAGATGTAGCTTAGGTATGTTTAAAATAATAAAAATAGTAATAATAAAAATAATACGTGAAGCGAAACCTTTTTACAAGAAAAATTCGCGAGATGTTCAATGTGAATTTTTAAGTGACTTATCTCGGAGTCAGGTCAATATATGAGATGTTGTGTAAATTTATTATTATTTATATACTTATTTTACAATAATCATGTTGAGTCTCATTCTTGTAATAGTACTTTTACATGCAAGTAGGAAAACCTTTTTTATATTTAACTTACATATATAGACAAATATAATTTTAAAAAATTATAACCGCTTTTTTTCACTCATAGGAAACCTATTGCTGGACTACTCAGACGTCAATTCCAGCACCACTGGAAAGTTGTTTAAATATTATATAAATAACATAAAGTTGACATTTTTCTCTGTATTTTATTAAGAGCACGCATCAGCATGGATCAAATGGAACTAAAACTGCAGAATCATGTACTTACGGCCCCCATCTCGTATTCTGTGATGTCCTTATCTTGTGATCCAAGGATCGTGCAATTGATTCCCACCCAGGACAAACGATTATATGATGTATATAAGAATATATGATGTATATGTTTTAGTTTGTGCTGTGTCTCGGTGATACATAAGTATTTAAGTAATATATTAGTGTTTTAGCTATAGTCCGAAGTGTATAACACAAATGCTTTAAGCGACTTATAACTGGGTCAAGTCAAGAAATGAGATGCTGTGTGAATAATTTATTTATTTATGCAATCGGTATTTGTGGAATCTTCCGGGGAGGTATATGTCCAACAATGTACACCCTACCCAAGGAAACGATTACGAGATATACATGTAAAGAAATTAGTTGTTTAATTATCTATGGGCCTATCTATGAATAGAGGGCGCGACTGACAGTGCCAACTTAATGACGTTTTTAAAATATGGCGATAGGGTAGATAAATAAAAATTAATAAAAAGTTTACTAATTGTGTAATAAAGGAATCGACTAGCTAATTATTAAATAGTAGCTAAAATTAATAAACTTTAAATGTCGTTTCTTTGTATTTTCAGGTATGTTGTGTATCTGGATTGTATTATTCTTATTGTTAAAATAGATATTTGTGCTAAATAAATCTTTGTATTTTCAGAGCAACACATTTATTATTACAAGATTCCTAGATCACTATCGAATTGTCTTATATACATCTCTATTAATCTTTCTTATCAAATTTTCAATGCCATTCGTATCTTCAGAATTTCGAAACGTATTAATTGGGATTGTGAAACAAGGCAGGAATTACTTAAGCAAGGTGCCAGAAAATGACTTGTCACTTTAATTTTATTGCGGCACCGGAGGAATTCGTAAGATTTTAATAGGCCGTTACATCAGTTTGTATACATTCCGAAAGACCTAGAATTATTAACAAGTGGAGCAAAATATCATACGGCTTAGTTTTGCCTGTCTGAGTTCAGATACTATGAGATATTTTGGGTACGACATTTGATAGACTGTATCAAAATTTAAAGTTTCTGAAGCGTCAAGCATCAGTATTATGATCAATTATGTCTGTAAAATGAAACATTTAATATTATAGTTGAGTTTTGTTTCGTCGTGGAAGTTTGTTTTTTGATAAAAATATTTTTTTATCGTCGCACTACAATAGTCAATATTTTTTTATAATATTTATTTTTCTAGCTTAGAATTATTTAGGTAAAAAAAGAGGTTGGTAAATTAGCCACAATTTTAAGAATTAATATACCTATTAATAAATATATTGTAAACACATGTTGGTAAACTTAAATTAATATATATAAATCTATTATTTTTTATATAGTGATATAGTGATCCTGCTCTGTGCGCTAAAGGTCGTGGGTTCGATCCCCACCCCATGACTAATTCTTTAATGAAGATATTTATATTTGTTCTGTGTCTGGGTGTTATATATATATAGATTTTTAAATAATATTGTAATTACAAAGTAATTCATATTTTTTGTTCTTCCTGTACACCTGCAACCATCATGGTCATTTACGACAATTGACCGTTCGTCGATATGCTGTTTATTTCTAAGATATCAAAAAAAAATGAACAATATTAAATTAATTTACATACATCTACCGTACCGTTACAAAATTACCGTAAAAAGTTTCATTGTTGGCCCCCCGAAATATTTTGGGATATATATCATATCATATTTTGGGCCCCCTGTTGGGATATTTTCCATATTAATTCGCCCATTAATTGGCGCGCTGGGCAAGTGTGGTGGCAAACGCACAGCGCAGTCTCGGCAATACTTATGCCGATCCCCGCCCTGTTGCATTAGAGCTGATTTCGATGAATATACCTTCGTGGCCTTTTATAAAATACTAGCTGTGCCCGCGACTTCGTCCGCGTGGAATAGTTTTTTGGGTACCATACCTATTTACTTCAAATTATATAAACTTTGAATGTCACGTTTATTTATATCGAATCAATCGCCTGAAAAATAAGTTTTAAGTTTCTAGCTCTAAAAATAGCGATCCATGCAAACTTTTCATCCCCCCTTGCAACCCCTGACAACCCTTATTTCGAGTTCAAAAATAGCCTATGTCCTTTCTCAAGGTCTAAAGATTGTCTATGCCAGATTTCATCAAAATCGGTTGAGAGGTTTAACCGGGAAAGCGTAACAGACAGACAGACAGACAGACAGACAGACAGAGTTACTTTCGCATTTATAATATTAGTAGGGATGGAAGGTGGTACTATTCTATTCTGACGCTCTATAAATGTAAAAAAGTGTTTTTTTTAAGATATGGTTAGTACGAATACTGATATCTTTTTTTTTTAAATTTTGGCCCCCCTTTTGCTTGCATATTTATTAGCTAAATTTAGTCCATTCTTTAGATAAGTAAGTTAAATGTATACTTCTTATGAATTAAATAAATGCCTTTAACCACAAATTTAAAATGTAAAAAGTATTTTTTTAGTGCACCACTATTATATGAAATCAAGAAATGTAAGAGAAAGATTCTGTTTAAAACTAAGGCATGTATCGTAAGCAGGTCTCGAATAAGCAGTCGCTCAATTTTCTAGTTCGATGTCCTTTAAATACCTAAATCGTGTCTGACACTCACTGTCACTGGAGGAATTTATAAAGTGGACAGAAAGAAGGCTTCTTGGAAATTAAAATAACTAAGAGTTATTGGGCTTAGTGTTCACTGAATATTAATCTTTGGTTTACTGATCAGACATTTTGCCTCAATTTTTGTAATGGCATTGCCACCTAAAAGTGTGGAAAGGCATCTCAGATTATAGCGGGTCTCTTTTTTATAGTCTAAAGGTCACCCTTGAACGGCAGAAATGATTACGCCAAATTTTTTTTGTTGTCCCCTTAATATGCACACATACACTACGCCTTAGTCATATCAAGAAGGGTACAGCTGGTCTCCACTTGCCACGATCTTAACATACATCTCTCACTTACTTTACTTGCATTAGTCCTTTTATACAAGCTTTTTTATTCTTAGTATTTGATCTGGCCTTTTATTTATTTTTTGTTCTTCTTTATTATAAGAAATAAATAAAAAATTAAGACGGCGTCACATACATTGAGTATGAGAGTAGTCTAAATAGCTTAAAGCATTTGTTTTAAAGATATCAGAAAACAAAAAAATATATATATAATACTTAGATACATAACATCCAGACGCAGAAGAAATATAAATTGGCTCTTGATAGAGATCAAACTTACGACCTTTGGTGCACTACAACATAGAATGACTACAATCTGCGCCAACGAGCCCATTATAATCAGAAAAAAGTTCTGATGAAAGTAACATTAAGAAAATTGTCTTGAAAATAGTAAAATTTAAGTGACCGGAGACCAAAGTGGACAAAGAATCACAGACTATTTTAAAGTGGAATGAAGCGAAATGAAGAATTTTAGAAGAGGTTCCAGCACAAAGCACTTCAGATAGTCGCAGGCATCGGGGTTTGAGACAACACTTTATTAATCCACTTGAGGAAAATCGGGAAAGTAAATAAACTTGACCGATGGATACCTCATGAATTGAGTGAATCGAACTTGCAAACTCACGTCAATTGCTTTACCGCTTTGCTCAACCGACACAATAATAAAGAGATTTTAAATCGAATCATAACATGTTATGGAAAGTGGATACTGTAATGGCTGAACCCTTGAGACCCAGCCAGAAACTCCTTTTAAACAAAAATTTACTCGCAAAAAGTTTCTTGTCAGTGTTTAGTGGATATAAATATTTAAGGACCAAATAATAAGTGAAGCAAAAAATGTGTGCCTAATTTTTTAGGAAATTTCACACGGTTAAGGTTAATATGGAGAAGAACATTTTTTATTTTTCTTGAATAAATACGTTAAATTCTTTAAAATAACCATTACACTGATTTTAAATGATACATTGATATGCTTAAATTAATAAAAGTAATAAAAGATTTTTTGCAAAGTTAAATCGAAAATTTCGAACACCGTGCAACATCGAACTTAATCAGTTATTGTAGTTTGAATTCGAATATTAAATGTTTGGGCTGAACATTTCTATCGAGTACAGTTTCTTGTCAGTTCCAACCCCACCACTCCGGCACCGAAAAACAACAAGGGGATACATGTATAAGGTAACATTGAATCAATCAATCTAATCTATATAAAAACAAAATTAAAGATTTCATAATAACAAACCGTCAAAATAGATAAGTTTGTAATAACGGCTTGAGTTTTCTACTGAACTGAGTTTTCTACTGAAATCTTTAGAAATAAGACCCCTCTCGTCTCAAGTTACGATTCTTATTAATTTGTTAAGATGCGGGCTTACCTATTTTCGATTTATAAATTAAGTATATATTTTATGTCCATGGGGTACCGGCATCAAATATTACGATCTCATCAGTAGATGAGGTACTAAAACCTACATATGGTAGTATATCTGCAAATATAGCGTAGACATCAGCGTTAACGTCGCCAAGCAATGATTTACAATTGCCACCATCCAGCGTGGCAACGATCGGAAATATTTTGCCCGTTTCTTTGGAAGGCCTCTCTCGAGTAGACAATCTACAGCTGGTAGGACGATGATATTCAAGAATTACAATTTTTTTAATAACCGCGGCTTTATTCGTGTAAGAATTGTGCATTGCAAAAAGTCATTTTGATTCCTTGTTCTATGAAAGACGAATCTATTTCAGTATAACTGGCTGGGGTTACGAAGTCAAAACGTTAGGTTTTACAATATGTACTTCACACAGACATATTTTATGCTCTTATATTTTAATGCTATTATTTTTTTGAACTTTTTGCTTTGTAATGTTTTATGTACATATATTCTATATAATTTAGAATCATTGTACATATAGTAGATGACATATCATTTCGGATATTTATTTCTAAAGCTGCCTAGAAAAGATTGCCGTTCAGTGATAAGGCTGCTTTTGGTACTCAGGGTTTAAAATATTTTGTAATGTATATGTTGACAAAATGTATTTTACTACTTGATGCATTTTTATTATTTTACCAGGTCGACAAACAAGTACCTATACAGTCCGCGTGACAATAAGAGTTGCCGCAGCCAAAAGATTCTTGTAATATCGCAAGGATATCACCAGCGCGTTGCCATCCTTGTGACTTGAAGATATTATGTCATCCAGTAATTTTACTGACTCTCATCTCTCAGTCTTCAACCCGGAACACAGCAATGCGAACACTTTGATTTGGTAGTAGAAATAGATGAGAATGAGGTACCAATGCAGACGACCATTGTATGATGTCTATCTTATGTGCATAAAGAAGACTAATTATAATAAGCATACACTAACGAACAGATAAACAGACAAGAATTATAAAAACTAATTGTAAACCTACCAAGCATAGACGAAACGAATTGACTAGTTTACAATTTTCTTATGATTTAATGATTGATCTGGAAACATTACTTATGCTTCCTTTCCAAAATTTTATAGTAATTAATGAAATTTATAAGTATACAAATGTTGTGACAACAATAGAGAAAGGAATATCAAGATAATTTACACATATAGAAAGAATTGATGAAAGTAGAATGACTGCAAAAATATATTAAGTAAAAATTAATGGGAGAGTTGGTATAAGACGACCTAGGCGAACATATCTTAACTAAGTAGAAGAGGTAGTAAAGAAGGGCCAGGTCAGAAGTGTGAATAAAATAGCGCCCAAGAACGATAGAGAATGAGTGTGTATCAAAGGACTAATGCGATTAAGGGAAGCGAGAGAGGTATGCCGAGATCGTAACAAGTAGAGATCCAATGTCTCTTCTACCCCGATAGGACAGGCGTCAAGACAATGATTTGATACAATGTTGTATTATTTACTTTTGTCTACAAAAGCATTACGGAATAGAAAACAATTAATATTAGTGCTAAAATCGTTGTTGCGCTCCCCTTACTCATTTAGTATGTTTTGCTATTCATCATTTCCAGTCCAGTTAAGCCTACCTTTACCTACTTTCCGACCAAATAATTAATCTTGTCCTTCCCAGTAAGTACGTACAACTTTTCTTGAAGCAACTTTTCTATATCACTCCTACATAGTTTACTGTTTTTCTATTGTTTATTCGTGTATCTTTATTTGTTATTTGTGTTGACGGCGATAATAAGTTAGGGTAGCAATTGGATAAGTTTGTGAAGTATTGTATAATAGTTGACTCCATTCTGTATGTCAATGGCTAAACAACTTCAAACACGTGATAATATTGACTCTTAGAAACGAAATTCACGCAACTTCTCATACCTCACCGTCTCACACAATACCTGACTCAGAAATAGGTAGCTTAAAGCTTGTGTTACGGTACTAAAATACCATATTTATAATACAATATGGATTCGATGGCGCAGAAGGCAGTGATCCTGTCCTGATGGTATTGTTTTTTCTGTGTCTGGGTGCTAAACATATGTACTTAAGTAGTATGTTTGTGATTTCTCTGATGTCTGATGTTCGTAACACAAGCGCTTTAAGCTGTCATGTAAATGTGTTATTATTATTATTACCTCGGTATTACAAATATAATATGTAGTATATATATACTAGCTGTGCCCGCGACTTCATTGGCGTGGTTGTTGGAAACTCTATCGAGATTATTTTTTGATTCCTCACGTTGGTTTATGTTATTGTATAATCGTGAATAAGATTTTTTTTTAATAATATGTAAAAATATAATGTTGTTAAAATAATGGGTCAAAGCACTTCGGCATAAATTATATTTTTACTTTTGTTTAAAATAAAGCACGCTGTATTCAACCGTTCCATAGGGAGCCGACCACGTCTGAGCCGCGCGGCATGGTACCTCGCAAAGATACACTCGCGAGTGGTAGCGGCAAGCACGGCGATATGGCGAGGTCCACCTCCCCCTCACCCGCCGCCGCGCGGCCTGTATGCACATTATAATGGTAGCAGGCCTTCTTCGAAAAATAATGTTATTATGAGTAAATCTTGAGAGATAGATATATACTGTCGCGGACTTTTTTATTATCAAAAGAATAATCCTTTTATACATAGTATTTGAATAACTTAAACCATTTATGCAGCGCATGGGACGAAAGACCTCAAATGTGAATAATTTTCCCCGTTTTTGCAACATTTCTCACTGACGCTTCGCTTCTATTGGCATCAGCGTAATGTTATAAAGCCTAAAGCCTTCCTCTATAAATGGACTATCCAACAAAAAAATAATTATTCAAATAGGACCAGTAGATGTTGAGATTAGCCCGTTTAAACAAACAAACTCTTTCGCTTTATAATATTAGTTTAGATATGACATACTTATATAGAATACAGAACAAACACAAATGTTCAAGATATAATGGTTTTCCTGGATGCTGATCGAACCCACAACACTTAGCGCATTAGACGGAGACACAACCGATTGTACCAACGTATATAAATAACGCTTCTAAAATAATGTCGCATTCTTGCGAAGTGAAAGAAATTTTCAAATACCACCAATTAACACCGTACTTTACTACTCGTCATGATTATAGTAGCCATAAAACGTCCACTGCTGGACATATGCTTTTCCGAGCTAAGTGGGATTTTTTCCGTAATGACCCCTTTGGACAAGCCCGATGACGATTGTAGAGCGTAGTTTCGCTACGGGAATGCTGCCATCCCCGGCCTAGTAAATAAATAATAATAAATTCCCGCAACATCTCATACATTGATCTGACTTCGTGGTAAGTTGACGCCAGACAACTGAGGAATCACAAATTACTACTTAAATACATATATACATATAACAGACACAGAACAAACACAAATATCATAACATTTTTTTTTCTCTGGGTGGGAATCGAACGCACGTTCCTTGAGTTGAGTTACATTTTAGCTAAGTTGTATTGATGGATACTCCGCTATTTACATCGGTACTTTTATTGCCATTTACAACACTAAGTGTAAATATAGGAAAGCACTATTTTTCTGTGCATCAAGGCTAATAAGAAAATAAGCTTTATCAACTAAACGTTTTAGCAAATAAAGTCTATAATAAACATCCTATGGCTGATAAGATGATGAGATACCAAATATTACTAGATGTTTTACAATACAATAATAAACCCCAAGACTAGGCTGTTTAGACATTATACAAACAAAATGAAATTCTCAATTTAAAAATAAATCATAAATTACGTACAAGTCTAACCCTGCAAAATACATTGACTACTTACACCAGGCATAGCTCCATACACACAGTATCCTATTCAAACAATCACTCTAACATCTGCATTACACCATAAGAAAACCCTTAGAAACATGCTACCAAGATATGCAAATTTATTCACTCGCTCGACCCTTCATCTTCAGTTTCCAGAACAATAAACAGTTATTTAAATATTCTCCATAAAGTTAGACCTAATCATAAGTCAGAATTGATTTCAATTTCTACTTTGCAACGAATCACTCAATCGATTGTAACGGATACAAATTTATACAGCAACCACGATCCGCTCGCTGTAATGTAATCGCTTAATACAATAAGCGTCTATCCTAAACAATACAGTCGAGAATGTCGGAGGATTTAATTAACCCAATGTCAGTTGACAACTACTAAAGGCTGCCAGACATGTAGCCCTAGATTGATTATCATTATTGACGTATTCTAGTAACTTTTGCCGAACGGGTAAAATTAATTATTGATATGTAGTATAATGTGTGTATCAGACGATAAAGGCACTAAGGTACTCGCATACGCACCCTAAATATAGCTTGATTAGAATGACAGATTCCAAATGTAGTAACATCGTACGAGTTAATTGTATCGACATGGTAGTACTTTGCATCATAATTTGTTAATAATATTGTTTACATCAAAAAAAATATGTATTTAAGTAATATATATGTGATACTTCTGTTGTCTGGCGTCCTTAACATAAGTGCTTTAAGCAACTTACCACGGAGCCAGGAAAATATATGATCATTTTTTTTAATATGTGTATTTAAGTAATACCTAATGAAGAGGACATAGGCCTCTCCGAGAAAAGAGGGGTTTTGCCCATAATTGCCACGCTGGGCAAGCGTGTCAATTATGGGCAGAACCCCCGGATGCAGCTGCCCAACCCCGTTCTGTGCATTTGAGCTGCACTGTTTTGGAATGATATACCGCCATCTGTCGGTTCTGGTACCTTAGTCATCTCTTACAACACCTGGTGCAGTCAGAGGTACTATTTTACTGTGCCGGTATCTCACTGGCAATTTTAAGCGAAAGCAAGGAGATTAAGCGATTTATAATATTAGTAGAGATAATAAAAAATATACTTCTATAGTCAAAGTAGAGTACCTTCAATTAATCTGATATTTGGATGATCTCCCTGTGAAACAGACATACTTAATCTCAAAAAATATAAGTTTTGAACTCAACGGTCAACTTGATCTGGCCGAAACTGGACCTTCTACTACTATTTCCTATATTTCGAATGAATTTATGAAAAATATGCGAGGAGAAAAATGCGTTTCAAATATAAATATTTGCCATTACGCAACAATATTTGTCGGATCCGATGAAATATTCAACGTTGGGTTGGACAACATGTGTTGACCAAAACACAAAACAAAAAATAAAGTCAACACTTGACAAATGGGAATTGATACTGGCCGTGTCCACAGCGAACATTGCTGTCACATTGCAGTGACCAAACTTGAAAATTGCTTAAATCAGCTATTTGAAAATACCAAAGTATAATTTATCCTGAATTAAAAGCTCTAATCCTCAACATACCAAAAGACGTTCCCGCAAGTAATCTCCAATATGACCGAATGTATGCGGCCTGTATCCAGAGCGATCCTGCGGTTTTAGTCAGATCGTCTGTCCATCTTGTAAGTGGTATCCATTCCAGGAAATTACGACTCCATCAGCCATCGATACTGGGTACAAAGCGTCCTGCCCACTGCCACTACAACTTACTATGTCAGTTTTGGTTCTTTTTAGAATATCCTTATTCCTGACTCGCAATTTCGATCGCGCAAAGAAACTCCGAGCATTTCCTCTCGATGGGCTATTGTGTGGTTGGCTTAGAAAATCAATAATAAGAGACAACGTTTCGCTGCCATAGATCATCGCTACTCAGGGACGTCGGTAAAACTAATACTTAATCTGAATGAAACAACTTGTCACCTAATTAAAATTATAATTTAGAATTGGATTCTCGTTAGTTCCAATTACAATATTAAAGATATTCTCCATTCAAAAAGATAAGACCAGTTTTCAAGTTAGATCCAGTTCTAAATTATCATTTTAATAAGGTGATTTATTGCTTATTCGCAGTAAGTATTAGAGCTTTATGTTCAAGATGAAGATATAGTTATTTATATAAGATTGTTTTTAAAAGTCTTGCTAAAAATAGAACTGAAAGAAAAGGTTTATTTGGAAATTCTATAAACAAAGGTAGCCTTATATTACTCATTGCACTTAACTTGATACAGTTGAGGATTGATTTAATCGAAAGAGATCATTTATCAATGTGAAAGAATACCGTCAGTGCTACGGGAATTGTCTGACAGATCATCAATCTACATGAAACTTTAACTTGTTTAATAGAAAAATATTTATATTCTTACCAGAACTACAAAACTAGTTTAAAATCGCAGATGAATAACATAATTTTACCATATCCATTTTTTATATTTTCCACATCTGAGACTGTGAATCCTTAAAGGATTAATCGAAATCCTCGCGAGAACAGAGAATCCCAAGAATCTAATTTTTACAAGATCTTAAGCAAATTATTTGAACAATGGAACTACCCGGTATTATTATGAGGACTTCACTTCCTCTTTGGCGCTGGAATTGACGTCTAAAAATATCATTCAACAAAAAAGGCTTGTTATTCCATAGCAAATGGCAGAGTTCTGGAGACGGGTTAACAAATATGCCAAAACAAGTCATTATAATAGATTTCGTAAAGTGTAACCTTATTTAAAACTAATCAAAAACCTATTCATGCAAAATTGGAATTTTGAAAACAGTTTCGTAATTATTTGTTAAAAGTTTTAAATATCCGATAAATCTCGCAAAGTCACGGCGATGTGTTAAACTCTCAATAGTCGGTATACCTCAATAAACCTTAGTTGAAAGCTATTTTAGAATCAACACTTTTCTTAGGCCGGACAATCTATCCTGAACTGTCTATAGCCCAGGCTATAGGGCGCATTAGCTATCTACCCAAAAGATTTGGCCTTATGCAATTCAATCGGTATATCCAGATTATTTAGGGAAGGAGGAAAATAACACGCCTCCGTTTCTGTTAAATTAGAAGAAAAGGATATCATAGACAGGTTATTGTATTTTTTAAATTATCTATTAGGTAGTATATAATAGAAGTCCTTAGTAGTTCAAGAAGATTAAAGCCTGATATCTTTTTTTATATTAACTATATATTTCACTGCATCTTTTCACAATGAACCGAGAAATGCTAATTAAAAAAATATTTTTCTATTTAATAATATTTCTCTTAAAATATTTCGTTCCCATAATCATTTTAGAGACCCTTACCTTCAGGAAATTAATATACCCTTGCAATTTTTGAGTTCGCAATGAATGGCCTCGGGGATGCTGTGATTATTGCTTAAAATTATGATACTAAAATACTACTATTTCCGTAATCAAAGGTGAATTAAATTGCATTTAATTATATGATGAGGACTAAAGGACTAATAAAGCACATTATATTATGTAATGACAATATTGTGTACTAACTATTATTTACATATGAAATCGAATTGTATTCTCGACGGTTATCGTCAAAGAACCCTTTCTAAAGGAAGATTTAATCACTTATACCCGCGGATTAGCCTTTTCTAATTTTAGAACATCCATTATCTGACTTAATTAGGTCACTTTGCGTTTGGCGGTACTGTTACATCTAAGTTAATTACAGTTAAGTTCCGTTTATTATCATTGTAATGTGTACAAAAAAAGGTATTCAAACTCGGTTGCAAAAGTATTATACTGTGCCTACAAGGCAGCATAAAGCGCGATAGAAAAAAAAAGGAACTACCTTGGAAACAGTTTACATAAATTGAAAAAAGTATGAACATAAATGCAAACGCAGCGTAAGATTGACAAACGATCTGAATATATATCTATCTACTGCAGGAGCGCGCTGAACGCATGCGGCATACAACTAGTCCTAATAGGAATTACTTGGGATAGGTCTAGGTTCTACCTGGACGTCCTACTCTTTCTATGATGATGAATATGATTGTAGAAATTGGCAGCTGTCTGGAAGTCGTAACTTAAACGTCTAACTAAAATCATCATAAAATAAAATTTATAATATAATTGATTCAGTCATTTCAAAAACCTTATAAGTCAAAAAATAATAATTTTTCAGAAATCAATAAAAACTGTTTTATACAGATTCATACAAATTTTTAAAGGACTTTTTTATATTTGATTTAAAATTTAAGTTAAAAATTATTAATATAACGTATAACATATACAGTTAATTATAAAAATTATAAAAATATCCTGAAAAACAGTTCTTCAGTATGTTGTTTTAGTGGTAAAAAATTTAACCAAAACAATCGTAGTAATCATATTTTTTATTGCTTATAATTAAGAATTGCACTTAAAATAATCTTATGAACATTTCAAGCAAAGGAATTTCATGTTTTAATATCTTCAACATTTGCAGTTGGCCAGCTGCCTTTTTTCCATAAAATTCAGTTGACAAACATGTCCTTTTTGTACTAATTTGGTCACCATTTCTTAAATTCTAAACATTTTCAGATTTAGCTCAACTTACTAAATGTTGAGCTGGAGTTCAAAATAAAATAAAAATTAATGTATTCTCCTGGGACGAAATGTGATCATGCTATCATTTATTTTTGTTATTCCAAAATCACGGTCTTTTGTTAAAAAGTAAAGTACAATGTATGGAAAAATACTGATAAACTTTTTCAAATCTTCTAGACAGTTAAAGGAAATATAAATCTCAACAATGTATTTTTTTTTTGACCACGGAACCCGTCGGAAAATGAAATATAAATACTTAATAGTCGGCCTCATATTATTTTTTAATAATACATCGACATTGAACAAACCTCATTTTTTTGACATGACATTCAATCGTGCTTCAAGATAATTAGTGTCGTTTCCTGCGATACCTGTCTTTTTTTTCTAGGAGAGCAGAGGGTGTGTTCATGTATTTTTGGGAATATATCAGGAGGCACTGTATTTGCTTTCAGGTGAAAACCTGTCTTATCTATAGGATTCTTTCATTCATTAAACCAATCACAAAGTCTGCGAACTCTTTGATAGTTCTATGCCTTGATAAATTCCTTGTTGCAGACATTAACTTTATCAGTAACCTCTTAAGTCACTGACTAATTTTGTATAATCAATGAACGTATTTCACGTGGTATAACTTAAAGAAGAAGGAATGTATTGACTTAAGTTATTTTCACCCAGAATACGCATCTACCTTTGAAGAACCACTTTCAGCAAAAAAAAAGCATGTTGGAAATAAAGTGACATAAGTGGTTTTTGAAATGACCAATTCAAATAATAATTAACAAATTTTTATAAAATTATAAAAAGTTACAAAGAACCCGTTTTAATGCCGTTACAAGAGTAGCTTTATTATGACTAGAGTCTACAAGATGTCAAACAGTTACTCACTTGGTGGATATTCCTGGTAGCTGATGTTACTGTATAGAGCGAAGGGAGAAGCGCAGGCTATTGAGATGACCCACAGGATAAGGATGATGCGTGACGCACGGGTCAGGCCAGCCATCGCGTACAAGTGGAGAGGATGGCAGATAGCTAAGTAGCGCTCCAGGGAGAACGCTGAAATTGTCAACACGGAGACGTAGGTAGCTCTGCAACAAAAAAAATATTGGTTAATAACAGTAGATATTATTTAAACAGAATTGCCTAAAGTATAGCCTAGTTTATATAGAGTCACCTCATAAAAAGGTCGTTTGTCATCATACCAGCCATTGAAAGCCTACTGCTGAGAAAGGAGGTGTTTTGCTCATAATTGCCGCGCTGGGCAACCGTGTTGGCATCGCAGAGCGCAGCTATCGCGACTGGCACTGTTTCGGATGGTAAACCGCCATCTGTCGGTTCCAGTACCTTATTCGTCTCTTACGGCACCTGGTGCAATGAAAGGTACTATTCTTTTCTGCCGGAACCTCACGGCACATTGGCACCTTATTCTCATCTATTTCTGCCGCCTAACTGCAATGCTGTGTTCCGGTTCAAACGGTGAGAAAAACAGTGAAATTACTGGGTAATATAACATTATATCCTGTAGTCACAAGGTTGGTAATGCTCTAATAATATCATCGCGGTTTTGTTTTTGACGTTTCCTATCATTCGGGCAGTATGCTCATACAGATATGTTGATTTAGTAGTATATAAAAAAATCCGAGCAAAAATTTGGCATTTCGTACGAAAAAAGAACAAACACGCTTTAGGTGCGGAGTATGAATAGAAAATGTTGCCAAAACTGCAAAATATTTTCCTCTTTGAAAGCTTCTGCCGCGTATGCAGCGTTAACGGTTGAAGTTACATAAAAAAATTAATTTCATTCCTCTTTAAAAGCTCTAATAAAGTCCTTGACAATATATTTGCATTAAAAGCTAGACTCATTATAACCTTTTCTATGGTATTCAAATTGATCGAAATTATTGCATTATTTGCGAAGGTCAACTATTTATACTTATGCAAATAAATAGGTTATTAAACAGAAATATAATATTAATAATAAAATTGCTCTTTACGTATACTGAGTATTATACGGTTTTCAATCAACATCTATCTAGAAGATACCATAATTTTAAAATAGCTCCGCTACAAAATCGCGCATGTCGTATGAGGCGGGCAACGCCAGGCGGCGGGTAAATTTACTCAAAAAAAGGTATGTCCTTTAATACTTTATATTTACGCGGAAAAAAGGGCATTAGATAGTAAAAATAAAATAGGATTCATTAATACAAAATTGTGTTTCCTTGATAATGACATACACAAATTTTAATATTTGTTTTACTTTGGGAAAATAAAAATAATAAAAAATATGATTCTTTTAGTGGAGCAATTTTATTGACCATTGAATTTATTCTAAACAACCTGTGCCCGCGACTCCGTCCGCGTGGAATTACTTTTTTGGGTACTATACTTCTTTACCTTAACTTATATAAACTTTGAATGTCATGTTTATTTATATCGAATCAATGGCCTGAAAAATAAGTTTCAAGTTTCTAGCTCTAAAAAAGCGATATTTTCATACAATTTTTCATCCCCCTTTTCAACCTCTTTTGACCCTTATAAAAAAGCCTAAGTCCTTTCTCAGGGTCTAAATATTGTCTATGCCAAATTTTATCAAAATCGGTCGGGAGTTTAAAGCGGGAAAGCGTAACAGACAGACAGACAGACATAGTAACTTTCGCATAATATTAGTAGGGATTATGACAGGCCCGGTGCCACAATGGTAGTGAGTGATATTGTGCGCCAAAAGTTCTTGGGTTTGATCCAAATCTGTTATGAAACTTGTGTTTGTTCTATGTCTGGGTTTTAAATATATTCAACACCTAAAGAAGTATTTAATTACAATATTTGTGATTCCTCTGTTGCCTGAGGTGCACATGTGCTTTATGCGACTTATCTCAGGTCAGTCTATGAAATATTGTGAAATTTTGTTATTTCATTGACCCCTTCATCATACAATACCAAAACAAGCTAAAAACTATAGTAAGTCAAGGCAATAAAACTTTATAAACTAACGCTGCCATTTGTTCATAATGTAATGAGTATAAATTATTTCTTTAGATAAATTTATACTTTGAAAAATTATCTGTTCAATATATTATATTTTAATCTTAATCTATTATTGTAAATAGGAAAAATTTGTATGAAGGAAAAAGAAAACACTTAAAAACTTCTGAAACGATTTAAAAAACCTTTACCATTAGAAAAAAGAAGTTTAATCTATCCCCAGAACAATAAGTTGAATAATATTTTTTAACAATGGATCTCTACATAATATTGAACTATGTTAGCAAGATAAGCATTTATGTAATTTTGTAATAAATAAACTCTAAAATTACTCGACGAATTTCTGAACCTTTTTACTATTGGAACGTTACATTTTATATCAACAAATATGATAAGCTTTATTATATTCTCACATTATAACTACGCAGGTGAAACCACAGAGCTCTGCCAGTATAGTAATCTATGTAATTGGATCGACGAAAGGTATCAAACATTACTCTTAGAAGCTGTGTAATTCAATTTGTCAAAAATATACATGAAGTCAAGATTTTAAGACCCTATTTTATGAAATATAGGCCCAGCGAAGCTTTCAAATAAAATATTATAAATAAGTCCTGGTAGAAATCAAACACGAAATATTCTATGATCAAGACATGTACTTTGCCACTAAACTAATTTCTTGTTCTCTGTTCCAAAAAGTTTTCGAAGAAATGTGTATTTAATAACATTAGATTCATTCAATCTTTCGCACAAATGTTGCCTGAGATCAATAAGTGTTCAACTAACTCAAAGATTGCCTGAGCACTTATGTCTACTGAATACAGTCAGCTAAAGTAAGTAGGTAAGAGTCGAGTTGCGATGTAAAAAAGGCTGCAGATTTCATTACCTTATCGACATAAATAGTAATAATTATGAGTATGAACTTTGGATGCACGATAATATCTGCGAAAAAATCAATAACATTGAAGGAATAGCGCTGAATTAGATAGCATAGATTAGCATATAAAAGAACACTAGAATAAATTCCACGGGTACCTATACTAAGGTCTCGGTTCAACGGAAGTGCAATCTCCGGCATAGTAAAGATGCAGGTTCAAATCTCGCCTTGAGCCTGAGACTAGTTAATTATTTTCTAGTAAATCATTAAGGATTTTAATATGAAAAAAAAACTATAACGAACTTGGATACACGATTTTTTTTTAGTTTACAATGACTTTCTTCTTCAGATTATATGAAAAAAAGTAGCTAATGCTACTTGCTCATAATGTCCATTAATATATCTAATAAATTGAATTTTATTAATTATTACCCGCCTATTTTCAGTAACCATTAAGATACAGGGATGTATAGCTTCTATTAAATGATGATAGTGTTAACCCTAAATACGCCACTGGTAAGGAGACAGCAAATAATAGTCGTAACGTTTTACCGTGCACCAACTTGAACACCGCGCCAACAGTTCACTTTTTTTGCACTAGTTACGTTCAGAAATTAATTGACAATCGCAAATCGACTATTCGAATTATAGACACTAGTGAATTCTGGCGTCGTTATATTTATATTAAATTAGCACTATCAGATACAAAAATATTCCGGAACAATTTAGTGACTTCATAGTTCACCTAATGAATCACAAAAAAGTTGTATTCTTGTTTCTGCATACTCGTAAACACGGCACAAGAATAGTAGCCGGCTAAGAACTTAAGGAATCACGGTACAGTTCAAAACTTGGCGATTTGCTTATATATATATATAAATACTTTCACATGGGGACTCGACCAAATGTACCATATCTAATGAGTTACTAGTTATTAAATTATTTTTCAATAGTTCTAGTAGTAGAAATTACGCCGACGTCGAGAGGGTTTCATTATCACACTAACTATTTAGTATTGATGAAACCTTTATCATCACCAGTTTTTCTTGTAGGTCCTTTTCTGGCGTCTCGTATAACGAACCTGCATGAAACTTAGTTTTAAGACCCGTTTGGCCTTATTTATATGTTAGATGACTCTTATGATCCTGTAGGGACCGTCAGGAGGTCATCAGGGCCATCAATATTATGAATATGATACAATTTGGTGCTTCATATATCTAAATGAAACTTATTATATTTATTATTCTTGATGTTTTCAAAGTGCTTGTAATGGGCCTACTTGAATAAAAAATATTTTGATTTGATATAGTATATTTTTAATCACAGCGCATGTCGAGTCATCAAGATACATATAATGAATATTTTTGTCATTAATTTCATGGAGATAACATACATTTCAGACAATATTTGCTAGATAAAAATCAATTTGTGTCAGTCCGGTTTCGCCTGAAGCCTGTGTTGATATTTTATTCATTGAACATATAACTTAGTATTCTTATTCTTATACTTAGTATTTAGTATTCTTATCTTAGTATAACTTAGTAATTTTTCTATGTATACAACCTCTAGTTGCTCAAATTAATTTAGTGCAATTCGGAATCATACTGTAAGTATTACGGAAAAATTTATAACTACTTAAATATAAATGCTACTCTGTTAAGAGACGTAGGTATCCTATAAATCAACATGTATATTAATGATTTATTAACCGTGAGGTACTGGCAGAGTAGAATAGTATCTCCCATTGTACCAGGTATCGTAAGAGCCGACTAAGGTACCGAAGTCGACAGGTGGCGGTATATCCATCCGGGACAGTGGAGCTCAAATGCGCAGGGCAGGGATGGGCAACAGTATCCCCGACGCGAAAGCTGCGTTTTACAAAAATCGTCAATTATGGGCGAAATACTATTTTTCTTGGAGAGGCCTATGTCCAGCAGTGGACTTGCAATGGCTGGCATGATGATGATAATGGTACTAATGTTATAAAGCTTAAGAATTTGTTTATTCGGTTGAACGCGCAAATCTCAGAAATTACATGTCGGAGTAAAAAAATTTTGTTCGATTTTACCTACTAATCGATGACGACTATACGTTTGACAATTTCATAAAAGGATAACAGCGGAGCATACACAATATTAGGATTTCTCATCAAATAAGTGCAATCAAAGCCGCTGATACAGCTATTTATTACACATAGGTATAATGTAAATTACGAAACCCCTTCGCCAATCATCCAACATTAAACTTGCCTCCACACCACGTCCGGAATCAGCAACTCAAAGAATTCACCTTACTTAGCACGCTTACAAACAAGATGAATGACGCGTTATATTCTCAAACATTACACAACAACGTAACACACAATGAATTAAAGGTTGCCTAAGCAATATAGATGCTACCTTCGTAACTTTAGGGTCTAATATCTGGCTTGTGTAAATCTCGATAATGCTATGTCACTATTAACAATTTCGGCTTCTAAAATTACGGAAACGTGAACATTGTCGACTTATAACTATGTAAAGATAAACCTCGGCATTCACTGTATGTACTTTATTTAAACTATAATTGTAACGAAAGCCTTTTTGGAGCAGTGGACGTCTTACAGCCGATATGACGATAATGATAAGAAAATATTCAATCGAAAAAAATCTACTTGGCTCAGGTTTCAGATTTGAACCTGCACATTACCCATTCCGAGTGACTATATCACTATTGTGCTATTATGACTGCAATAGATACGTCTTTTATTATTGGTGTTCTTTTTGCATAGTAGACAACATAATTCAGTTAGCTACATTATATATGTATATAAGTCATTAAATAAGTGTACAGTTGGGACAAACAAATATACCTTAGGTAAGTAATGGTTATCTTTTACGAGCTATCCTTGTCGCCCTTCATAATTGATCTGCCGAACTATCTGCTTGGGGGTGGTCGTTAAAAAAGGTCATGTAATGTGGTTGATGCTATGTAATACCAGACAAAAGACAAATATGAATGAAAATTTACGGACGCCCGACAATAGAAGAATCATAAATATAATACTTAAATACATATATATAGCACTCAGACACAGAAAGAACACAAATATCATCGTATAAATATCTGCTCTGGGTGGAAAGCGAACCCACGATCTCTGGCGCACAAGATAGGATCACTACCATCTGCGCCAGCGGGCCCGTCAAATAATACGATGCACAATGGAAAATCGATTATTTGCGTACCCAAATGAGTGAGCGCATTTGGATGTGTCGAACTATTCGTAAGTACACACTATTTAATCACATGAATGTATTTCACTTTTCACACATACGCGGGGTTGACGCGCTAGGGCACTTGGCGTATGCACAAAAAGCTACCGTGGTAGTTGCACTCGTATCTAGTTGTTTGATTTATTGTTGAGATTGATTTATATCCACTGTATTGAAACAGGCAGAACGGAAGTGTTAATCAATAATAAGAATACTATTTTAATTTTAATGTTATAAGTTTTTCACAGAAAATATCTTGCTGCGATTTCGACATTAACGAAGTGCACGATTAGTATATTTTCAAGTGTAATAATAATATAATTAATGATATATCATAATAAGATGTCGTGTAAATTTTACACATCTTATACGTTGTTCTGACTGCAAGATAAAATATAATAAATAGCATATTCACATACTTTTATTCACTTTATTTTATTTGGATATATATTTTGGATTTTAAATATCAAATAGTTACTCCAGAAATATTGCAGAATCGTTCTTCCATTGATCTGAAGAATATGACAAAACTATGTTTAATAAAGTTTTAGTGCCACCTTTGAAATAGTCTATCATATTTGTAGAAAAGTGTTCACAGGCGCATGTCTCCAGCAAATGGCACTCGCACCAGCACTTGCATTCTCCCCGGATATCGTTTCTCGTGAGTGGTTCTTATAACCACGTTGCTCGAACGCACTTTGTACGTACATTGACTTCTGTACCTATTAGTTTTGTGTTTGAACAATATCCAGCGCCATTCTTCAGCTAATTTCGTTGGTGCACTAATAAATGAATTTAATTTTAACAAATGTTGAACAATTTTTCGCCTTTAAACATGACATTTTGTACATTTATTAGTAATATACACAAAGGTCAAATTTGGAATAGTTACAACATTTTCAATGTTATGAATATTGCTTAAGTAATTAATAATTTATTATGTTTTTACAAATGTTGAACAATTTTGGTTTCCAACTAAAAGCGTTCGCCGATAAACATGACGTTTTGTACATTATTAGTAATATACACAAAAGTCTAATTAGAAATACTAGATTTTCAATGTTATTATTTATGCGTTGGCATACTAAACTGCACTAATAAGTGAGATACGAATCATGTAATAACAGTCCAGCTCAAATTAGGGCAATGATTAACAGTCCTATATATTAGTTCTAGAATACCGTGAACATACTATCGTTATGGGTTAAAAACAGCGTGATGATTTGCAAGTATACTCATGTTTATGATTGCAATTGAATGTTAATTTTGATTTATATGGTACCCTTGTTTGATCGTATAAACTTTTATCTTTTGATGATCAACATACATACACGACGCCTATGTCCCATCAGGGTAAACAGGATCTAGCTCGAGCTTGCAACCTTTACTGGCATTAGTATTTTCATATATGCTTGCTTATTCTTGCTACTTCTAACCTGACCCTTCTTTATTACGTCTCCTAAAAAAGCGTTAAAAGAAAAATCAAATTTTATTTTTAGTTTTATCTAAATATGCCGTTCTTAAGTAAACATATACATAATCGTATCGATCTCTATCCGGGACACACATATATGATAAACATTCAGGTTTGTTATGTGTTTGGGTGCTACATATACATACCTAAGTATTATATTTGAAACTCATCTTTTCTCTGATGTTGGTAACACAATCGCTTTAAGCTACTTTTCTCGGAGTCAGGTCAACGTAAGACATGTGAATTATTAGTATATATAAGCCATTAGACGTCCACTGTTGGACATAGGCCTCCAAGTAATTTCTAATAGGACTGGTTGTATGCATATATAAGAAATATTAATTATATATCACTATAACCCTCAAGGTGGACAGACTATCTGACTAGAATCTCAAGGCCGGCACTAGATTAGACCGAAAAAAAAGTAATATGTCAGTTATTCAATTTTCACACAATAACAGTTGCCATTCAGTAAGAGGTTGAGACTAAACATCTGTCTATGAGTATACCACTGACGTATAGCAAGAAATAGAATGCTATATAATTATGATACCAAATATAAAGGTTACAGACCCACTGACTTGTTTGATCTAAAATAAAATTTAATCATAATTATGCTTATAGCCGTAAAACGTCTACCGCTGGAGAAGGTCCCTCCCAAAAAGATAGGATATTTGGTCATAATTGCCACGCTGGGCATGCAATTGCAGAGTGTAGTTTTGCAATAGAAATGCTGCTGCCTAACCCTGTTTCTGTTGGTTGCAATATTACGAGAGATAAGAGTAAGAGATACTGGAGTATCTCTTACTCTTATCTCTCGCCAGCCAGTTAAATATTCAGTGTTAGTATTTATTGGTTTTTTTAGTTAATGGTCTAATTATTACAAATTTGTTTGAAACCCTTGATGCATCTAATTGACTTGTATCCTGCTTTTTTATATGCGCCATGTCAGACATAGAAATTTAAAATCCTTTACTAGACAGATTAGATTTTTACTAGATAGATATTAGATAGACACTAACCTCTTTTGTCAATCTTGAGAACGGTTACCGCAATGTAGCCAATATGTCAGACAAGTAAAATAAAACCGCGTATGAAAACCGTTGAAAAGATAGTTTTATTTTAGATATATTGGTCTATAATATAATAATAATAAATTCCCACAACATCTCATACATTGACCTGACTCCGTGGTAAGTCGCTTGAAGCACTTGTGTTACGGATACCAGACAAACAGAGGAATCACAAATATACTGCTTAAATACATATATCTAACACCCAGGCACAAAAAAAACACAAATATCATCATATAAATATTTGTTCTGGGTGGGAATCGAACCCACGACCCCTGGTGCACAAGTCAGAATCACTACCATCTGCGCCATTGGGCCTGCCTATGATTTTGTATTTTTTGAACCTATAGACATGATGAAATGGGAGAGATAAACGATTTATCATCTTCTTCATGTCAATTGTTAAAGTAAATGTTAAGATATTCATAGGAATTGTCGCTGTCAAGAAGTAAAATAACGTTTATTTCATTAATAATAAACTTTAAACGTGTAATGTATTTTATTTCTGAAAAGCACTACCAGCAAAGCACTTGCTATCTTATTGCAACAGTCTTATTTTAATTTTGTACGGTCCAACCATAGTCTTTTGGGATCTGTGATAATAAAGAGCTTACTCCGTGCAATCTTGCAAGACAACAGTTAGCGAAATGAGATTGCAAGTGTTTATTCGCAAAAACATTTTGCACTTGGTCGTTAGATCACTGGCACTTTTAAACTATAGCTAAATATAATCGTAAATGTATATGATAATTTGTAACTTTTACACTTCTAAATGTCTTGTAATA
This sequence comes from Heortia vitessoides, assembly GCA_020976665.1. Taxonomy (NCBI): domain Eukaryota; kingdom Metazoa; phylum Arthropoda; class Insecta; order Lepidoptera; family Crambidae; genus Heortia; species Heortia vitessoides. The sequence goes on along the minus strand of JACJUM010002279.1, from coordinate 9,110,336 downwards.
TAGTATGTTTATCGGATTTTTTAAGTAAACATTTTAATAAAATGTTTGTTACACCCAGTAAACAAAGAACACTAGAAAAAATATGTACATAAATATATCCGGTAAAATCTCGGTACTATAGTATAAAACCGGTATGGACAAGATGTAGGTTCAAGCCTCTTTGACACCTCAGATAAGTTGATTCTTTCTAGTAAATATCATCTTAATTATATATCAGCATGTTCTATGTAAAATACCTCTCAAACCAATGTTTGTTTAATTTACCGGTTACCAGAGTTAAATGGAGTTATATTTCGATAAAAAAATTGTTTCCTTTAAAATTAAATTCCATTTAGAAAGGTTTATTATGTAAACATCATTGCCGATTATGAAAACCCAATACAGAGTTTCCGTGTTAAATACATAAAGTACCTAATCGCATCGAATAAATGAGTTTTCTGACGATGAATAGATGAAAGTCCTTATAATCCTTTCAAAGGTGCCTTTAGCTAAAGTCAATCAGAAAAAAAATCACACTTTCGTTTATTTTGAAAAAAATGGATCTTTACTTTAAAATAACTAATAACTGACTTTATTCTTGATCAGAAATCAATAAAATCAAATAACTCAATTTCATGTATTATAAACAACATGAAAGCTCCCATAAATTTTTCGTATTTATAGTATTTTTAATTTTGTAATAGAAAACCAAGTGTATTTAAAAAACCACCAAGCATGCCAATTTAATTGTGCTGGATTATTATTGCTTATTTCGTTAATTAAATCCGCTATGTTAAACAATGTAGTGATATTGAAATATCAATCGGATCTAGAAAATCTCCCTTTGTTACTGAGAATACTTTCATAACTAAATAAACTTATAACTGTGCTAGTTTTCTGCCCGTTAAAGTCTGGCTGGACTTTCAACAAGATCCGAAGATTCGCGATATAAAGTCGAGTCTCGTGGTCTAAGTCCAACAAACAAACAAAGATAGTAATTTGTCTTTTTTTAATTATTCTTAGACCAGGTTGATAAACAAGAATTCAGTCCGCGTCATCGTCACTGCAGGATATAATGCTCGTAATATCCCAAGAATATCGCTATTTCGAAAGCTGCACTCTGCGATTGCCAACACGCTTACCCAGCGTGGCAATTAAGGGTAAAATCCCCCTTTCTTCGGGAGGTTTATGTCCAGCAGTGGACTTCCAATAGCTGTAATAATGATGACATAAAAAGTTATACTCTCTCTACACATTGGAATTAGTGGACTATTATACTGTACATTATTTCTGACAAAAAGTACACAAAACAGGTGCTGTCTACGGTTGGATTTAGATGGTTTTGGTAAAGATTTAGTTTTTAAAAAGAACTGAGAAATATTCTCATTTAATTTATCACGTACGACTTCAATTCCTTGAAATAAGATTCATAAACTGGTTCGAATAATACTATTCTAACAAACATTTTTGTTGAACCTCATTTCAACGAATTAGTAAATTTAATCTTTCTCTAGACTTAAAACTCGACTTCATTTTCCCTATTTAAACAATTTTTAAACTCAAATTAATATTTTTATGTATACTGTACTCTTTATACATTTATTTAATTAAAAGTAAGTGTATCAAAATTTATTTCTTATGGCAATAGAAAGGATTCATTATAGGAAATTCTACTATAAGTAAATCGTGTTGATTCTAAAACATTTATCGAAGAAAAAGAATAAGTGTGTACAAATAATTATTAATTACTGAAAACTAAACAAGATTAATAACAATAACGAAATAGCTCCTAAAACCTCATGATATGACAGAGAAGATTATTAAAAACTAAATTTCATAAGAGAAAATACTTAAATCGATATTAGTAGATAAGCGTTCGTCATTCGCTCACCACACGCGTGCCGTGCCTACACATTTTTTTAAATTTTGTATTATTATATTTTGGAAAAACTATATATTAATAAGGTTGGTGGCTTGGTGCTTTAAATTACTAGAATACAGAGAGATTGCTTGCCTTGTTTAGTCTTTAGCAAAATATATTTTCTAATATTTTTTTTGTATTAGTCCTCCGCTCTCCGTTTTTAGAAAGAAAAATCATTTTATATTATTATTGGTTTTTACATCTTTATGTTTGTTTCTCTAACTTAGTTAGCAGATCTTTCTACTTTAGAGTAAAGGGTCATACGTCGCTATGTATGCGAAAAGGAACGATCTATCGCAGTGGTCCTAAAATCGATCACCTGACGGCCGACTAGGACAGTTACGTCTCAATCAAAGCGTTCTGGAATCTCTGTAAGTGCGATGTAGGTTCTGTCTTCTGATTGGCTACATTGCTTGATGTAACGCGTTGTATATTTAGTTACTGTGTGTAGCGCCTCAAATATTTCTCTAAGTGTAATTTCAGATAACTTTAAAACAATCAATAAACATACTTAATAATGATTAATGTTGTCAATAGAACACGATGACGCGTCGAGTAAACTCCAGAAACGCGTTTTGTAGCCATTGAATGCTTGAGAGCCTGAAAGGTAATAAAACTTTCGAGTTCTCACATCAAGAACGCAAACAAAAATAGCAAGCGTGTACATTTGATCAAAGAGGTTTTCGAAAACAGTGGCCGTCATCGTTTTATATAATATATCAATAAATAGAAACAAACTTATGATACTCTGACACCTAAATGAATCTTGTGTTAAACGTTTTAAGACGAGGTGTTGAGCTTATTGTAATAAAGTATATAAATATAAATGTTACAATTTTACTCCATCATGCTGTGGAATGTATGCTACAATTGCCAGCATGCGGTTTCATTCGCGTGAAATGTTATGATGACATCATTTATTTGAAGTCCACTGTTGGACATAGACCCCTCCAAGAATAGGAGAATTTTGCCCATAATTGCCGCAATGGGCAAACATGTTGGCAATTGCAAGGCGCAGCTTTCTCGGTGGGGATGCTGCTGCCCATTCCCGCTTTTAGCATTTGAGTCTATTGCGGATTGATATACCGCCATATGTCGATTCTGGTTAGTCGCCTCTTATGACATTTACTGCAGGGGGGTACTACTCTGCCGGTACCTCATAGCTAACATTCAAGTTAAGATTGATATAATGATTAGCCAGATTATACATGATAAGCCAGACAAAAGACGGTCTTTTAATTTCCACTCTATATGAGTCTCATACCTTTTAAATTTCTTTTTATATTTGATGAATTCTTTTTTACCAGAAAAAATCGGCTTTCGCATCATTACCGCTATGACGGCTCTTCGGTGTTGTGCGGGAATGTCTGTTAAAGTCCTTCCTTTTTTTCTTATAGCTAATAAAGGTTTATGATATCATAAAAATAGCATAAAATATAGTAACTATAATAATGAATAGCATTTTTTCCCTTAACGGATCCATCCGCCAAAGGACCAAATGCAATTCGTCATATTTTATGTGTATATCAAAATTAATAGTTTAGTTGCACACTCTTTGTTGTAGGGCGCTGGCATAGTAGAATAGAACCTCTCCCTGTATCAGGTATCATAAGTGACGGCTGAGTACCGGTACTGGCGGTATATGTACGCAAAAACGCATACCTCTGATGTAACAGACTGAAAATGAGTAGCCACACTACCTTCGAAATCATGGTCTGCTATTTCCATCAAGTCTGTTTAGTGCAGGCATTTTGGGTTGAATTCCTCCTTTCTTGGGGATAGGGGGGATAGTTGTTTCTGGCAGTAGACGTTCTACAGCTGCTACGAAGATGGTGATGATATTCTCTGTCCATTAGTTTATTTTGTGATTAACACACTAAATAATTTAATTTATGAAACAAAACTCTCCAATATTAACTTGAATAAATCTAAAAAGAAAAAAAGACAAGCCTACTTAAAAAGAAACCAGACATCATTCAACTGTTTCAATATAGTTGACTAGTACTCCTAAACTTTTTCTAGAACAATAACACCAACAGAATGGGGTGTTCTAGTATATTTACAGTGCATAAGTGTAACCACTTCTTATAGAACAAAGGATGACTTTGAATCTCACTTAGAAAACTGAATTGTTCTTGTTTTAGTGCAGTGGTCGGCAACCTTTTGGCAGGCAAGAAGGTTAGGTCAAAACGGGGCGCAATTTAAAGGTAATATAATACCAAAAATTTTGGGTATTCACGTATGAGACTGTAGTGGCAACAGATGTTGTATTGTCTTAACTATGTACCTATATTTTTTATTACAAAATATTGCAACTATAAATGGAAATCAAAATTATCCTATCAATCAAGTTAGATGTACGCAGTAAGCAAAAAAATATATTAAAATCAGTTCAGTAATTTGGAAATCTTTCCCAGATAAATACCGAGACTCGAAATTGTACATTTATTTAAAAATGTCCGCGTGAGTACTACCAAAGACTGGAATTTAATTAAAGGTGAACAGTTTGATCCAACTTAAAAGATAGGACAATTTGAACCTTAATTCAAGACTGGTTAACGTCTGTTGTATGTCGTATCTATATTTTATGAATAATTTCTGTAATTGAAATTCATCCTGTGTATTGCGGGCAAACAGTGACTAGACATTAGTAGTATAATCCGAGAAATAGTTAAAGATAGAAACCGACTGCGGATTCCAGTAAGTATGAGAATTGTAAACTGACTTCGTCGAAATTGCGATTTTGCATATAAATCACTAATAACAAAAAAATAAAACCATGTGTCAACTCGCAAGCTGGGTAAAGAATATGCAGAAAAATAAATTATACATATAATACGCTACACTACTGTAAATATAAAAAGAGCCAAATATATATATATATATATACATATAATATTATTGGGTATTTTCAAAATAAACAAATTGTTTCTCTGAAAATACAAAGTTTAGTTTTATTCAACACGTTTTTATACAATGTTATACCACTTAATTTATAGTTCAATAATGTTAATCTTACCTGAAAATACAAAAAAACGACATTTAAGTTTATTAATATCGCTCCCTCAATTTTATCCTTTACTTATCTCTATTTGGTTTATAATTACAATGAATTGCACATACTAAATATCTTAGTCTCATACGCCATTGAATAACGCGTCAACCCAACGCGCCAAAGATAAATTAACAAGTTCCACAGATAATAGACAAACGCGCGAAGCGCAGCTAATTCATATAATGTAATTTCCTTTCATTATATATTTATAACAGTTTAATACATATGCGGCCATAGTAGTCATATTTTATTTGAAGTTTTTTAATGAAACAATAGTTCTACTTAGAGCCGTGAACGAGTGAATAGTCGAAAACTGTTTTCGAATTCTGTTTTTTGACGTCACAGTTCATGTCTCACCTCACGGTATGATCATCAAGTATGGTGCCGAATAATTTTGTATTTTTTTCATTATTTATTTAACTTTTTGCATATAAATTAATTGATATACATATGGCGGACTTAATGCCAAGTGCCAAATGCCATTATCTACCAGTCAACCATCGGGTAGAGAAGAAAAGGGACCACTGCGGTAAAAAATAAAATAAATAATGAATAAAATAAATAATGTAGTAATAGATATAAATATATAGACAAAACTAATATACAATATAAACATAATGTGAATATACCTGACATGTGTGAGTGAGAAAAGAATAGAATCTCTTGATAACTCGATGATTTATTGTATATAATTAAAATATTTGGTATTTATTTATATGTCACAAGAATTAAGATAAAACATACCTAGTAAATATATGTAACACCCCTACTGTTTAATACTACATTTTATTTCTCTATCCTGATATTCTCTATATTCTGAGTATCGGAATACTAAAGAAAGGAATTACCATTAGAACAATCTGATATTAGCATAAACTCAAAGTCTAAGTCAGATGTACTTTATCCAAGTAGGCCCAATATAAGCACTTTTAAAACGTCAATAATAATAAATCATTAATAATAATAACATTAATATTTTCAATAAAGAAGTATTTTAAGAATATTTGTATATAATAAATACCATGCTCAAGATACAACTCTGATGACCCAAGAGATCATAAAAGTCATCTACACAGATAATTGTATTATTCTCTCACAAAATGTAAAAAAAATGACAATAATGAAATATATATATGTGCTAATATATGAGCCTGCCCAACTTGGAAGCAATTGCATATAAGAAAGTCAAAAAGATAATTAGATTTATCCCTAGTTAGGACATCGATATAATAATAATAATAATAAATAAATTCCCACAACATCTCATACATTGACCTGACTCCGTGGTAAGTTGCTTAAAGCACTTGTGTTACGGACGCCAGACAACTAAGGAATCACAAGTATACTACTTAAATACATATACATATTTAACACCAAGACACAGAAACACAAATAACGTCAACTTTGGCGCTCAAGATAGGATCACTAACGTCTGCGCCATCGGGCCCGTCGCCATATGAGAAATATGATATTACATAAAAACTAAAATATTTTGAAATACACAAAATTCAATAAATATAATACATTTTTAGCGTAAACAAGTAGAATTTTGAGAAACCAGTTATCATTCAAAGGCGGATGGTTCCTGGAAGCAGCGGATTATATAAATACAGGCGCTTCTTAAACTTTTAAGAAAAATAACGCCATTCATCCATTTGGAAATTCAAAGGATTAAGTTTCAGTATATTCCTTGTTATAAACTCCTTGAAGATTTCGCGTACTTCGTTACGTACCTCGATGGTACATCTGTTAGTGTAGGTACCTATCTGATACCTCCACATCACGGATGTGACATTTGCGTTATATCTGTCTAAATGTGTTTAAGTATAATATTTGTAATACCTCTGTCTCATATCCGTAATATATATAGACATTGATTTTTTGTATAAGATGAGACCGACAAACAAGCCTTTAGTCCGCGTGATATAAGCGTTACCACGGACTATAGACGTTCGTAATATTACAAGGATATTAATAGCACGTTGCCAAACGTGTCATCTGTAAGGATTATGTCATATTATCCGGTAAGTATTGTGGCATATGTTGCCTCTCTCAGAAAAAACAATGCGAACACTGCTTTTTGACACTAGAAATAGGTAAGATTGAGAAACCAATACAGACGACTTTTATACGAGTTCTAGCCCATGTAAAGCTACTTATCACGGAAGTAGGTCAAGGTATTAGAGATCGCATTGTTCTGCTCCACTTTGATTTGAAGGATGTGAGAGGCAGTGAAATTACTGGGTAATGTAATGATGTGAAAAAATATCTTCAAACCACGAGGTTGGTAACGCGCTAGTGATATCCTGGTGATATTACGAGCGTCTGTAGGCTCCTGTGACACTGCCGTTCTGACTGTACGAGTATGTTTGTTTAATTTAAAATAAAAAACCCGCGCGGTCGGCCAACGGTTTTAAGTTAGGATTCGATGCTAGTTGGAAAATTGCAAACTAGTTCAATGAACTTAATAGTCTTTAAAATGGAACAACATAAACTTCTCAGTGGCATTTATAAATAATTGTGAGGACATACGCCATGATGTACCAGCAAAGGAAGTACCGCCCTCCGTATCAAGTATTGTACGAGGCAACTGATATACTGGAACCGACAGATGGCGGTATATCCATCCTAACCAGCGTAACTCAACTACTGTGGAGAGGAACTGCCAACATTCTCTTCACAATGGTCTGCCTTTTTTCGGAAGGCCAGTCCAGTTATGAGCTTCCTTTGGCTGATATGATAATGATGATAAACGATAATAATGGTATACAAGCAGACGACCTATTCAAAAGGTTAAACTGAGAAAAGAATTTTATGTAAATCTGGACGGTAGACTTAAAATTAGTAATTTACAAACTTTCAACTGTATATATTCGTACAGTACAAAAGTAATCAAAATATGTAAAATTATAATTACAGTGATACCTAGATAATTAACTTTAGCAAACCATTTTCGATCGTTAATAGGAAATGTTAACCTCCGCTGATGCTTTGCTGGTTAGAAATAAAGCTGTCAATGTCAAGAACGGACACCGGATTTTAGAATAGGACGTTTGCAAAATGAACGCCGGCATTCGTGCATTCCAAATTCGTTATGCCTCAAAACTCACTTAGGTAAACTATAGTTTCTTTGAACTGTGGAAACGAGGTATTGAATATCAAGGTAACTATTGAGACCGGAGAAACGAGAGAACTATGGCTGTAAAGTTTTCCAAAGGGGACCACGCAACGGTAAGCACCGCGTGGGATGTCCACAAGGAAAACAGACCATTTCACTAGAACAGCAATTTCGCAATTAATGTAAAATACAAGCGGTCTTTATGGAAAACAATAGATGGCCTATAATCAGCAGTGGACTACTTACAGCTGAGAGGATGATGTTGATGAACTATTAGAAGCAAATAACTTTTGCACGTACTTCAAAACTATTGCTTATTGCTAGCTAAAATATTGTTCTCATATCAAAAGGCCTCATGGCACATTCGGTAGTGTCCCTGTTTTGTCAAGAGTCATTGGTTCGACCTCCACCCAAGACGCACTTACATGTTCAATGTTTGTGATTGTTCTGTCAGGTCGGTGTAAGAGATATTAGGTGAATTGCTTCACACATTGTTTGTATGTACATTTCATAAACGAACAAATTATTCTGTTTTAAAATATAGGAGCTTAATTGTTTTCTCATCAATCGATTTAGCTGACTAATAAGGCTGATGAATGAAGTGAAAAAATATTTGTCGTAGCACCTTCAGCTAGCTTTTGTAACCATTAACCTCCACGCACGAACAAGACATTCAAAATTTGGCTAATATTTAGGCATCATTTGTACCTACAAGACTTTATGTATTTCAATTCTAGTGAATCTATATCTTTTAACACAAGTATCTTGCTTGACAAACAAAATACTAATCCATGTTTTTTAACAAGATATCCTCGAACATTAACATATTAACTAAAACCGGTATCATTATATCAGCCATTAGGATTGGTTAACTGCTGGACTTAGGCGAAAAAAGGGGGAATTTTACCCATAATTGCCGCGCTGGGCAAGCGAGTTGGCAATCACAGAGCGTAGCTTTTGCTACGGGATGCTGCTACCCATCCTGCCCTGTGCATTTGAGCTGCACTGTTGGATGGATGGATATACCGCCATCTGTCAATTCCGGTACTTTAGTCGCCTCTTACGACACCTGGTATAGGAGGAGGTACTATTCTACTCTGCCGGTACCTCACAGCTTAAACTGGTATAAATGATTAAATTTTCTACAACATCTCATACCTGACTCCATGGTAAGTCGCTTAAAGCACTTGAGTTACGGGCGTCAAACAACAAATGAATCACAAATATACTACTTAAATATTTAATACCCATTCATCATATAATTTCATAATTTCATTTTATCATATAATTTGCTCTGGGTGGGAATAGAACCTACGACTTTTGATGCACAAGATAGGATCACTACCATCTGCGCCATTGTATATTTGTTTGTTTGTTTCAATTTTGTATGTTAAATATAATATGTTTTATGAGAATAAATATCTTTTCAACTATAATCCCCTCTAAAGTTGCATCAAAACTGTCATAATGTGACGAATTATGCTATATTTCGGATTCCACAGCAACGAAATAATTTATTGCGGTGAAATTTGCTACAAACGTCTTGAGAAATCAGGGGGTGTCAGGGCGCCATGACGGAAATATGTCACGGCATTAGTCTTATCATGTTATGTAATACCCCATGCGGGTATTACGAAAAAGTTGGGTGACCAAATTGAGGAAAAGAGGAAAGAAAATTCATAGATTCGTTTCTTCTCTAATAATGTTAGGACACAAAATACCCCGTGACCAAATATGTGACTGTATTTTTACTTATCGATCTGGTATAACAATATAAATATATTCGTATAGTGGTTGTTGTTTGTCGATATAAATAGGTGAGAGTAGAATACTTATGAGAACTGTATTCTTCTATTAGAAACTAGAATTTATATTTTTCAAAAAAACATCATAAGTATTCACTTATGATTTTTAAGAAACAGGCGCGGATGCACAGGGGAGAAAATGGGGTATTTGTTTTTTATATAAAATCCGTAGATTATTTCAAACTATTTATATTATTCTTCGTTAAAGTGCTTAAGAGAACAAAATTATTATTTTGCCGTAAAGTAGAGTAGTCGAGTACCTCCCCCTGTAGCTTATAATTGAATTTAAGAAAATTCCAGTAGAAAACGATCAAAATCTCCCAAAGTCCAATTGAAAATAAATTAAAAGGCGGTCTTTAGCCTCGTCCGTATGTTGAAAACCTGCTTCTATATCAAGTGTTGTATAAGGGCTTCTATATCAAGTGTTGTATAAGGCAACTAAGATGACGCAAAACGCTATTTCGGATGTAACTCCATCTATGACAGATGGCGTTATTTCCGAAATAACTAACCTTCTGAACTGAAGATACTATATCTTCATTTCAGAAGGTTAGCGACACGCTAGTGATATCCTTGTGTTGACTGTAGCGTCTATAGGTTACGGTCACGTTTACCATCAAGCGGACTGTATGTTTGTTTGACTTCATAGTATAAAAAGGGACATCCTTGTTTTTTTAGTACCTGTACCTTAGGCCCAATTGAATAAACTAAGATTGTTCTTAATTGCTAAACAATTGATACTCGTAAATGTAAAAAAATGCGATGACGTAGAAAGGTGAGATGTTATATTGACAGTCTCACAAATTATTGTTTAAAATCCACAAAAATACCCTTAATCAGCAGTTTTTAATATTATCGAAAATGTATTTTAACGTTATGAATGCATTGAATAGCTAGAATGAATTAGAAGTGTGATATCACACGTTACACAAACAATACCAGCTCAATTTTGCAAATGGTAGTAATCTTTATTTGTATGCCAAGGGTCGTCCCTTCGCATACAAATAAAGATTACTATAATATTGTACAGCTTACATACATAAATTCATACAGCACGCCTGTGTCCCATCGAGGTAGGCAGAGACTATGGATCTCACGTGCTATGATCTTGGCATACCTCTCTCGCTTCCCTTACTTGCATTAGTCTATTCATACTATACATACATACATCTGGCCCTTCTTTACTACCTCTTCTACCTGGTTAAGATATGTTCGCCTCGATCGTCCTATACCAACACATATATCGCTTTATATATTTGTGCAGTCATTATATTTTCATCCATCCTTTCTACATGTCCAAACCATTTAAACATATTTTCGCTATTGTTGACACAACATCATCTTTTACACCACATCGATCTCTTTTCATTTTATTTAATCTATCTCTCAAACTCACACCATACATACTTCGAAGTACATACTCTTGTTTTAACAACATTTATTCTACTCGCGTGATTCTTCTGCCTTACCCAACATTTGCTATCAAATGCCAGTGTTGGAACCAACATACCTCTATGAATAGCCAGTCGTGCTCTTTTTGTCTCAATTTGGCTGCCTATAAAAACTAGTAAGGCTCCATGGACATTATTTCTAGCTTTCATATTTTATAAAATATATATGCCTATACATAATACGGAAAATGTTGGATTGTTCTTTCATTATTATGACGTTGTGTTAACGCCAAATCATAATTATTATCCAGCTGAGTCACAACTATTTTATTATATATTTTACTGTTCTGGTTTATAATTTTTGAAGAGAAATATTATTTTATTTGTTTTAACATTATGTTACAAAAGTAGTGCTGCATTACATTTTTTACAAATTATTTATTTATTACATGACAAATCTCTTTTAATAAATACTTTCATTGACAGTGACTAAAATTACTGCTTGGGTTTGATGTCATGATGGTGGTGAAATCAGCATTAACATAATCATCATCATAATATTAGCCATTGGAAGTCCACTGCTAAACCCAGACCTCCCCAAGAAAGAGGGAATTTCGCCAATAATTGCCGCGTTGGGCAAGCGTATTTCCAATGATAGAGCGCAGCTTTCGTGACAGGGATGCTGCTGCTAATCCCCGGCTTTTGCATTTCAACTACATTGTTTCAGATAGATATACCGCCATCTGTCGGTTCTGATACCTTAATCGCCTTATACAACACCTGGTATAAGGAGAGGTACTATTCTAATCTGCCGGTACCTCATGGGTTAACATAATAGCAACTATAGAATGTCCACTGCTGAACATAGCACTCCCTAGGAAACGAGGAATTTAGCACATTACTGCCACACTGGGCAGGCATTCCAGTATCAGTCCTCTCTTTCAGGAGGCACGAGATTCAGATACCATATAATCGAAATCTCGTGATTGTAACCTTTATTTAATTTCTTATTCAATTTATTCACAAAGATTTACCTGAGGGGTGAACAACCCAATTATTTGTGTTAAATTATCTTTTGTGAGATAACATTCATGTCACCGGTAAATCTTTCGTAACAACTAATTTGTCTGGATAAGATGTTGCTTAAGGCGTAATATTTTATGCCGAACACCGAGTGGGACTTATGGTAAAGTTACAAGAACGGTAATGAACCTTAGTTTAACATTTCATTTTACATAATACTAGGTTTTTAGGGCTTCGAATTCATTTGTCTATCCAATTTAATTTGTTACCAAAAATATTGTTTAACTCTGTCCCTATTTTCCATTAAACTACCTTGAAGATTTCTAGGTATATAGGATTGCTGGTTCCAAACTAGAGTCTATCTATCTCTTGAAGGAGCCACTCAGTGATATAAACGAACATTTACATTTTAATATAATTAGGTTATTTACAAGGGACACATATGTTTAGTAAAATCGACCATTTTTCTATGAGATATCAAATACGAGTATACTCAGATTTAAAGCGGCCAAATATATTATGTTTCCGTACCAGCCAGTGCCTTTTGAAAGGTCAAATAGAATTGAAATAATATCCGAATTCTCTCGTTCATTACACTGAGCAAATCAGATTTATTAAAAGCCACAGGAAAGCTCTTGCATAAACTGGTTACGCAAATTCAAACAATGGATTTTCGACTTCATTCTATGTTTGTAACGCGCTACGAAATGCTACGCTATTCATAGCGCTACAAAATTCCTTTCTTGCTACGAGCTTGCTATGATTTCACAGAAACCATAAGTGACTAATTGGTATTTGATAATTCAACTACGTCATATTTTAAGCTTCAGGTGCCAGTTAAACTAAAAACGAATGTGAATTGTGCTGATATGATGAGGTGTGGAATCGTTATAATTTACGCAACCTTTCTTCAACCTGAATAAACGTTCGGTTTAGATGAAAGTGGACTATAAAACGTCAAAACGGTTATTAATTTGTTAAATTTATACTTTTAAAATGTATATACTCATTTGACTTATATAGTTACGTTAATGAATTATTCCGTTTTCAGAAAGGGCTTCATGTTATGTGGTCGTCGAGCACTAATAAACTATCGTAAAAGTCGATTGAGGTACAGGAACCTACAATATATCAATGCAAAGTACGTAATAGGTCGGGGATAGGCAGCAAGACAGATCAATTATAGGCAACCAGGTTCCCAGTACTGTCTGTTGAGGTGACCTATGTCTATTTATAGACATCCTACAGCTTATTATATGATGTGATAAATTGGGTTCTGTTGTTATCCAGGACCGCGTTAGATGCAGGCCGCATACAATCGCTCATATTTGAAATCACTTGGGTACTCTTGTCCCTATAAATAAATATATACATTTTGCTTAGAGTTCTATGTATTATATACCAATACTACACATAAAAAACCCTCTTATATTTGCTCGCCAACATTTCGGATAAAAGTACACACACTTTTCATCGCAAATCCCCAATCTTAAAGTAATGTATTACATCTTTGCTCACTGATATTGTTTGCTTACTGCGTATATATGTCTGTCAGTGCTGGCATTATCCAGTCCATTGGAAATATATCACCCGTAAAGACGTATTTGAGCCAGTCTAATAAAACAAATAATAGTAAATATGAATATACATGCTATAGAGTTAGAAAGGTCGAGAGACGTTTTTAATTGACTTTAAGAGAAAAACGCTAAAGATACAAAATAACCAAGCCATATTCTTATTGACGGGTACAAGGGCGCAGATGGTAGTGATTATATCTTTTATACGTCGTAAGTTTGAGCGCCACCTAAGACAAATATTTATATGACAATATTTATGTTTGTTCTGTACCTGGGTGTTAATTACATGTATTTAAGTATTATGTTTGTGATTCGTCTGTTGTTTGATGTCTGATGTCCAAAACACAAATGTTTTAATCGAATTCCGGTCAATGTATGAGAAGTTGGGTGAACCTATTATCATATTACGTAGGATATGGAACTGCCAATGCTAGACATTGGCAGTGCGACGTCTGCAGTGATTACTAATGGATTAGCTCAAATCAACTGTATGTGGGAAAGCACTAGTTAATGCATGATCTCTATTCCAGAATCTAATGGCACTTCAACACGCACAACCACTGCGTATGTCAATAATTTTGGCTCTTATGTGGATTTATTCTACGCTCTGCGATTGCGATCAAGCCATCCCAGCGCTACAATTACGGGCAAAATTACCTCTTTCTTGAAAGGCCGGTGTCCAACAGTTGACTTCCAATAGATGATATGATAATAATTATTATGTTAATGAACCTAGTAAAAATAAAACAAAGCCATTAATTTTAATAAGTGTCAATGAAAACAGTTATTAAACGAAACTTTTCCTATAATAAATTATTTGGTTTTCGTTTATCAATATAATACAGCTCTATTTTTGTGACATAATCTTAGAACTCACCCTATATTATCGACTTCATGATTTGTCCTTTAAAGCACAGGTGTATTCCTTCTGTCAAATAACATAGGAATTAGATATATAATACATAAATTATATATTTTTGTACCCACGTGCAGGACACACACAAATCTTTGATCTAACACACTACCCTGGATATAAGATGACGCAGAGACTCAACAGGATGCGTTAAAGGGGCCCGTCTAGTCTGTGTCATTTTTAATCATAATAATCATTGAAATATACTATATTTCTTTTTATTATTAAATGTAAACTTTGTTCATTATTATTGTAAACATAGACAGCGTTCGGATGGTCTTATAGACAAAATCAATCTTGTACGTGACCTCCTTGAAAGGATAGTTTGTTCTTTTATACCAAGAGGCTTCGCTCTCAAATTTTAAAGAATACTATCCGTCCCCTGAGGCTATGCTCTATAGCCCTTTATTGTGTAGTATTCCGGAAATAATAAGCCTCCCTAAATTATAGAAAATTCAATAGAAATTATTTTTACTAGCTGATCCGACAAATGTTGCCTTGTCATAATATAGTGTGCTACGACTTTAGCTGTGGTACGACTGACAGTTCTGACAAAAGTCTTTAAGTTTGATTGGAACATTTTGTCTATTTTTCCCTGCTTAAGAACCTTGTTCTGGTCTTAACAAATATGCCCTGGCCAAAGGAAAGAGCTTTTCTTAATGCTGGTCTACTCAGGAGTCGCGCTATGTTATCGGGAGGGTCTTTTAAAACTCGATGCGGTTAACAATGATGGACGTAGAGGTTTTTTTTATCACGGATTCGACAATTAGCGGATTGGAATGTTTAATTGCCTCGTCGAGGAAACAACGCGGCGATTCTTTCAAATATTTGCATATCTTCGGTAATTCGAGATCGCGATGTAAGTTACCGTTACAGACGCACCAAGAGGCGTCGGTTGCTCTTCGTAGAAATTTATTTTGATCTATCTGAAGTGCGTAGAGAATCGACGGGACTGCGTGGGTGAATATGACGCTCGCGTACGTCATGACAGGACGAATGCAGGCTTTGTAGATTATTCTCTTATTCTTAAGGATTATCTTTTTACCGGCCTATATAGAAATGTAGGCTGCCTAGAATGAAGGTGGTCCTATTTTGGACTATTCTCACTTGAGAAGCAAACGCCATACGTCTATCCAGAATGACACCTAAATATTTAGTTTTGCTGACCCCCGGAATGGGTCTATCGAACATCTTGAACACCTCAATCTCGCGGCGCTTGCTTTCCACACCGCATCTAGAGAAGTGATATTAATCCTTGAGAAGTGCATGATTGCCTTCTTCTTGGGGTTCTCATCGACGCTCCACTTGCGGAACCAATTACCTAGTACATTGGATGAGTTGGAATATGTAAGCGGGGTCGCAGTGTCCTAGGCATGTAGTAAAAAAAAGAGAGGAGAGAGCACGGAGCCTTGCGGGACACCTGCTGTGATCGAGTGACTGGTAGAATACGATCCCTCGATACAATTTCGAAAAGAATGATTTGATAGGATGTCTTTAATAATAAGAGAGAGTCTGTCCGGTACTACCAGAAAATGGAGTTTAAATACTAGGCCGTTATGCCAGACTTTGTCAAACTCATTTGCGACATCAAAGAACACCGCCGTCGTCCCGTGCGATCATCGTGGCTTGTTGAGGCACGAAAGAATATATTTCGTTTAGTGGTGCAAACTATTCATCTCTAATAAGTTTGTTATCATAGACAAACCCGTGGAATCAGGAGGAAAGTAGGCGCTTATATAGCTTTACCAAAGACTTGAGCAAAGTAATGGGCCTGTAAGGAGTCGGATTTCTAGAGGTCCGTCGACCTCGTCAAACGTGACCGGAGCTAAGGGAAATAGGAATTCATTTATAGATATATATAAATGTAGATATATTAATATATATATAGCTACCCCGACGTTATAACTACTGTTGACTACTATTTTAACTATTTATAGGTAAATATTTGCTTATCATAGTAAGCAAATATTAGCTTAAGCTTATCATAGTAACCGTTCATAGTAAGCAAAACAACAACAGTGACACTAAATGTTCATATAAGTAAAAGATTTGACTAGTATAAACCGTCTAACGTTTAGAGTTCAGTATGAATGTTTAAGCAATTTCAAATTGTCTTTCAATTTTTTTTCTAAACAATTCAGTTATTTTTTACGACTATGAATTAATCATCTGTTACACATACTATGCATAAATACCAGGTATATAATCTATATAAAGTCATAATACACGTATGGGGTGCCGGCAGAGTGGAATAATATCTACTCCTGTACCAGGTGTCATCGGAGGTGACTTAAGTACCAGAAGCGACAGACGATGTTACCACACCACCTGAATAGCGCCTATATTACCATCATCATCATACCAGCCATTAGAAGTCCACTACTGGATATAATACTCTTGAAGAAAGGAGGTTTTATGCCCATAATTACCGCGCTGGGCAAGCGTGTTGGCAATCGCAGCGCGCAGCTATCGCTACGGGGATGCTGCTGCCGATCCCCGTCCTGTACATTTGAGCTGCACTGTTTCGAATGGATATACCGCTATCTGTCGGTTCTGGTACCTTAGTCGCCTCTTACGACACCAGGTACTATTATATTCTGCCGGTACCTCACGGCAAATACGCTTTCAAATAATTCACGCTTATATATTATGTATACACTTTATGTAAATGGTTAATTAAGCCATATTGGGATGTTAGGTAAATTCTCGCAACAAAATAAAAAATATTGTTTAATCGTCAGTAGTACTTTTATAATATCTAGTTTCTATAACACAAGGAAATTCGTTAATCCGGGAACAAAACGAATGTTTTTTTTCTATTTAACTATATTTCAACACAATTACAATCATACCTATTTTAAATAAGTAATATTTTTTAAGTGTTAGCTTATCTTATACTATTGCAAATCCCGAAACCTTGCTTGTTAACTAAACTGAGTGGTTGTAGAAACTTTTGCTCCACCAGTCACCCACACAAAGGATTACAGCCCGTTCAATCAACCCTCTTTTATTCCCATAAAAGCTATTTATTTATTGAACATCGCCGACTCTATTCACACAAGCGGGTGACAGACCCAATCGATGCAGGTTTAAGTACTTTTTTTTATTATTCTCGTTAATTTCTCTAGCGACATGTTCACGAGGTGTGCATTCGTACCTCACTCTTGCCTATTCATACCGCAAAATAGTTAGTTAGTCTTGTTAGTGTTGCTATGTACCGGTTTGAAAGATGATAAAGCAGTGAATTTACTAGGTACTGTGGCATAACATCTTCAAGACACAAAGTTGGCAACGCGCTAGTGATATCCTTGTGATATGACGAGCATCTATAGGCTGCAGTGAGGCTAACTATCACGTGGACTGGGTGCTTGTTTGTCAACCTGGTGAAAAAAGTGAAAAAGTAAATAGTGGTACAGCTATCGCGACAGGGGTGCTAGCCATCCCCGCCCGGTGCATTTGAGCTGCACTGTTTCAGGTGGATTTACCGCCATCTGTCGGTTCTGGTATCTTAGTCACCTTATACGACACCTGGTGCAGTAGGAGGTATCATTCTATTCTGCCGGTACCTCACGACACAGTTTTTATTAGTTCATCAATAAAATTGTTTCTTTTTACAGATGACTAGACGGAACTTTATTTAACTGGTCTGTCTTTGGTGTGGGAATGTCAAAAAACCACGTCAATCCCTTGCTCTGTATAAAACCACATATTTCATTTTTAAAAATGACACGATTTGATGATTTTCGTAAATCCTTTTTTAGTGCTCCACTATATTATTAAAAGAACTATTGTGCAACAAGTCTAGGATCTACCCCTTATAGTTTAGGTCCTGCGTTGATATATCAGTCAGTCAGTTTTTGCTTTTATATATATAGATAAAGATTTAAAATTAATTAATAATAAATTAATTCACAAAACAGTTAGGTCAATGTAATGAGATCATACATTGATCTGACTCCGATATAAAACGCTTCAATCAAATGTGTTACGGATTTCTGTGAACAGCAGTAAAATACAATACTTTAATATATATTTGACAATCAGGCTCTGAACAAACACAAATACTCTTCATACAAATATTTGTATTGAGTGAGGGTCGAACCCATTAACCCTTTCATTTTGTAATAATTGAAACATACGTATATATATTAAAATCGAATGCAAGAAAGCCTTGCACCGCGTAACAAAGAAACTAAAATGTATAAATACAATGAAATACAAAGAAATAGAATTCGCAAAGGAAGGATCTCTTTTTCTTAGTTTTTTAAATCTCTTTGGACATTTGAGAAATCATTAAAACAACAACATTGTAACAAGCATTGATAGGAAGTGAACAGACAAAGTAGTAAGAGGGTGTTTTGTTTCCTTTAGCGAAAGCGATTGCATGAAAATAACTGACTAGCTTAAGACTGAAATGCAGTTAGGTATTACATATTTATCTATATATATAAAAGGAGAAGCTGTCTGGAGAGAGACAGATTCGCATATCGACGTAGGGCCTTAGCTATAATAAGGGTTACATACTTTAAATTTTGGACAAGGGTTCTTTGTATAACATAGTTGAGCACAAAGAAAAAAAATTTAAATAAATCCCCTAAGGATTACTACCCCCTTAGGAGATGAATTTAAAAAATGATAAAAAACACAACAACAACTTTACGTGAGTGAAGCCGCGGGGCGTTAGTACTTAGTACATACAATATATTAGACATCATAGTAACCGCGAGACACATTTATATATAGAACAAAATTTACCAACAACATAAATTAAAAGTGATATAAAATAATTACGGAGTTTTTGACCAATAAATGGTAAACACTGTTTTTGTCACATGAACTTTATGATTTTTATTTATGTTGGTGTACCCTCATTAAAAATATATAACAGTTTTGTTTCTATCACATCCAGTTTTCTTGTGACAGCTACATATTCATTTCTGACCTCATATAACGTATATCTTTGTTTACATAACTGCATTTAGTCGACTGTATAACTATTATGTTTGCTAAATTATATTTTATTTACTTTAGTTAAATCGTAAATATGCCACGAAAGTATTTGAATAACCCGGACAATTTTTGTTGTGTGTGGAGTATTAGCTTTTACATCTAAGCGTCGAAATTTCACATCACTAATTCAACATTGCTATTTAGACTATTTTGGTTTTACTGTGAGGAATCAATACAAATCCTGAGTTCCACATAAAAGTTGTGTAACGTGTATGAGGCTCCTTTAGATTAGGCTAAACAAGAACCTAGACATTTTTCATTCGGTATGCCAATGATTTGGTCATGCAAGTATCATGCAAGTGATTGTTATTTTTGTTTTACTCAAACAAAACGTATTACTACCAAATTACAAAATACTAAACACACTATTCAGTATCCAAACTTGTCTTCGGCCAAGAGATCCATCCTACATAGTAATGAATGTATATATGTAATATGTCGATGTTTCCAAATCGATCAAAAAGTGAGAATTCTAGTCCGGAATTTGTGAATGTTCAAAGTGTTCTAGGTAATTATGAAGCGGAAAATTACGAAGATATAAAAAATTAACTTATGATATCATTTAAAGCTTTGGGGTGTAATATGTCCTTGAAAATACATATGCTGGACTCTCATCTGGAGTTCTTTCCGGCAAATTTGGGTGCTGTGAGTGATGATCAAGATGAGAGGTTCCATCAAGACATTTCCTTAATGGAGAAGCGGTATCAAGAGAAATGGAGTCCAGGAATGCTAGCAGACTATTGTTGGAGACTTTAAAGGGACCGGAAGCCAAATATTCAATAAAATCATATTATCTATTAGATATTAGGAAATAATTCTGTGAGTGTAGTTTGTACTTTTTACGAAAATATAAGTTTGGATGTCACAAAAAAACATGATGTGTGCATTTTTTTATTGATATATTATTGTTTGGTGGCCCTAGTATGTATATTCAAAATTTGATATAAATTTTCATGTGAAGTTTCGGTATACTTTAGTCATCTTTACAACACACCTAGTTCAGAGACCTGGTATCCCCATGCAAAAAAAATGTGCATACCAAGACACGTGGTTCAAGTGAAATTGCGATTATCAGCAGCATTTTTAATTTTTTTGGCAAATTATTTTGCAAATAAAGCTTATACGTATATTAATGTAAGCCATTCACAAATGAAATACATTGCAAATAAAAATCTACCACCTTTAGGATAGAACGTCTACATAGTTTGAATGTAAAAACTGTACCCTGAAATAATTTTTAGGCGTATCTTAATCATGATGTTATTTATATGCAAACTTTCATCCCCTAATTCAAGCTGTTACCGCCCTTTTTTAGTATTAAAAGGTAACAAATTTCAATAAATTGGTTTCGTACTTTATTGGCTTGATAGCGTAACAAACATAGTTTGGCATTTGTTATATTAGGGAAATTTCATTAATTAATAATTGAGAAAAGGTCATATACATTGTTTGGGTACAAATCGGATGAATCACAAGATGACGGAATCGCAATGCTGGGTTGACGCTAGCGAGTAAGCGGCGGGAATGCATTTGAGCTACGCAGTTTCAGGTGGCCCGATAGCGCATTTGGTGGTTTACCTATCTTGTTTGTCAAGGACTGGTTTAACCTCCTTGCAGGATAAATATATATGTACAGAATATTTGTGTTTGTTCTGAATCTCGGTGTTGAATATGTATTTAAGCATTATATTATTGATTCCGCTGTTCTCTGATTTATCTTGGAATCTGGTTTATGGTGCGTTAATTTATTATTTTTTAAATTTATTTATCATTTCACAGTTTTAAATATTTCACCGTTTCACTTTATAAATACTTGACCATTACTTGAGTAACAAAGCACAAAAGTTCCTGCCTCTTTGGGACGGGCGTGGACCTGCAGCAATATCACCAATGTGATAACTACCATGTCTGCCCGACGCCACGTAGTAGCAGTATGAATTATAAGCAATACCCATCTGATTTCCCAAATTAACTTCAAGTGAAGTAAAATTTGTAACGGTAATTTTCCTTTGGCATGAATGTACTTTGCCTTCGTTTCTATATGTTCGATACATATTCGCTGAACTCATTTGGCCATATGGTGACAATAATACAATAAACAATTAAAACTTACGCCTCTGATATAAGTGCCCTCAGCTTGCAGAAGACGAGACCAAGACTGTAGGGGTATTGGTGCCAGTATACTGAGAGGTCGTTCGGCAGGCCTGTAACAAATTTACATAAATAAATAACTAAACAAATTTACACGACATATCATACACATTCACCTAATTCAAGATAAGGAGTGCTTGAGGCACCGGCAGAGTAAACCGTGAGTTACTGACAGAGTAGAATGGTACCTCCAACTGCACCAAGTGTCGTAAGAGGCGACTGAGGTACCAGAACCGATAGACAGCGGTATATCCATCCGAAACAGTGCAGCTCAGATGCACAGGGTGGAAATGAGCAGCAGAATCACCGCCCCGAAAGCTGCGTTCTGCAATTGCCAACTCGCTTGCCAGCGTGGCAATTAAGATCTCCTTTCTTGGAGCGGCCTATATCTAGCCTTTCTGGTGCCAGTGAAACAAGTGGACTTTCAATAGCTGGTATGATGGTAATGGTGAAAGTAAAGAGCTTAAATCACATGTGTTATGGATATCAAACAATAAAATTTCAATTCACATACATTATACTCTGCCATACATGGTCGTGCAAAAAACAAACATCTGACGTGACAGAACTAGTAGAAAAAGGCGCTCGCATATTCGCTCTCGTGTTTTTCTTGAAATTACTTGCTCCTTTTATCAAAAAAAGGGT
Organism: Heortia vitessoides; assembly: GCA_020976665.1. Lineage (NCBI taxonomy): Eukaryota > Metazoa > Arthropoda > Insecta > Lepidoptera > Crambidae > Heortia > Heortia vitessoides. The sequence goes on along the minus strand of JACJUM010002279.1, from coordinate 9,087,748 downwards.
CGTGAACATTACATCTCTCTAGAATACTCATTTAAAAAGCGTCACATTTTACGTTATTTGTTATTATTCATCTATCGAACCTTAAGTTCATTGTCCTGTGGGGTTACTGGCAATAAAAAAAATAGTACCTCCCCGTGTATCAGGTGTTTCATGTGAACGCCTAGTTTAGCGGACGTTCTACTGAAAATGAACGATGATTTTTATATTTGACTAAGTCAACTAACAAACATACGGTCCGGGGGATAAAAGTGCGACTGCAGCCTATAGACGCTCCTGCTATTACAAGGATGCCACTAGCGTATTGTTAATCTTGTGACTAGATTATTACTTAGTTGCACCCCCACCACTATAGCATTTTGAACTATTGCTACAAACATCGTACGATTCATACTCAGGTCAATTTTTTTTAAATTAATTCAATAATAGTGCCATAATAACAGTTTCGTGCCATAATAACTACTTAAATATGCAACTAGAAGAAATCCAGCGAATAACAAATACGTCACGAAAAAGATGAATTAAAGTTTCTCAAATTTAATAGAATTCATATTAAAAGCAGCAACTTACAAAATAAGACATGGGCATTTTGCCATCTATACTTAACGGATTTAGTTTGGATTAGAAATAAATAAAACATTATTTTTTATGGTCCCACAAACGATACGGGTCGATTTTTATGAGTCGATCATATGATTATACTAGTATAATCGACTACTATGTGAATTCGTTTAAAAATACAGGCTTATCTATGCCTAACTACTATTTATAACAAACAATAATAATATGTATAAATAACAAGCAACAGCAAACACATTACATATCACTAAATTAGGTTTAATGATATGTAATGTTTAATGATATGTAAAAAAGTAAAAAATTAAAAAAGGTTGCAAATACAGCGACGACATTTTGAAATACAACAAATTAACATATAACGATATATTATATCATAGGAAACTTATTTAAAAAGAGAACACATTTGCTTTATACAATTTATTTGGTAACCATGCATAGATACTTGATAAGTCGAGTCGATATGAAATCGACACTTATGTCCATTGTATCGAAATACAGAATAGTCATAACACAAAAAAGAGGAGAATCATGATCGTCATTATGTCATCCGTTAGACCTTGTTTGAAATAGACCGACGAATAGGAAAGGGTATGTTGCCCATAATTGCCGCCATGGTTGAGCATGGTGGCAATGGTAAAGCGTAGGTTTGCATTAGCGATGCTATTGTGCATTTCCGCCCCCTGCGTTGCCTTTACACTGTTCCGGATGGATATACCGCCATTTGTCTATTGCGGTACCGTAGTCCTCTTACGATAGCTGATACAAAAATATATATACATAGAGGGACTAAAACTTTAGCAGAATAATAATTGTACCAACAATTTTCGACCTCAAGCAAGAAACACAAAAAGAGGAGAAAAAAGCGCATTGCAAATTACATACATACATAATCTCACGTTCATGTTTTTATAAGTAGACCTTACCGCCTTGGCATTCAAATTTCAATTTTAGGCAAAACAATCATCTTTGTATTATCACGTGATTCCTCGCTTTATTCTGTCACTTATGTTTCAACTAAGCAATTTTTTTTTAATTAGACCAAACAAATAAACCATCCGCGTGATATTAAGCATTACCGCAGCCTATAGACACTCCTAATATCACATAGATTTTCTTTCTCATCCTTCAATCCGGAAAACTGCTATTTGGGTAGAAAAAGGTGAGAGTGAGGTACCAATGTAGACAACATTTGTATGAGGATATGTCATGTGAAAGAGTCAAGTCCGACTAATATTATAAACGCGAAAGTCATGCCGGCCGGAACAGATGAACAGGTCTTAATGAAATTTAGGAGAGAGATAATAGTCTGCAATAACAATTATGCTACTTATTATCCTAGACTTCCCGTAATAACAGAGTTAATCAGGGATGAAATAATATTAATATTAATTCACACAACATCTCAAATATTGACCTAAGATAATAGTATATAAGTTAGTACCTATAAGTTGCTTAAGGCACTTATGTTACGGACATTAAACAACAGAGGAATTACTAATATATTTAATACTTTAATATGCATTATATAAACGACTACGATCCTTGACGCACAATGAAGAATCACTACCAATTGCGCCACCGGGCTCATCATAAAAAGTCGTAAGAAGATATAAAATTAGGACCTCGCAAACAAAGTCTGTATAATAAAGATAAATTGAAGCACACGATGAAGGAGTGAAGTACATCAGTAAAGGATCCAGAGATGCATTATTTACAACCAATTTCGCCTCTTGCGTAATACATTGTCTGCTATATACAATATGCATAACTTCATTCACTGAGCTTCCTACTTTCTACCTCCTTCCTGAGCTAAGCTAATTTATTTGATTTATTGTACTAAATAACTTGAAATATAAACTCGTATAATTTATTTAGAATCGTACTTGCAATGCGTAGTGTGATTTGATGCAATTCACAAGGGTCTTGTAATAGCTTTTCGCAAGTTTGCCTATGTTCTGTGTTCGTGATAACAGAAATCAATGCTTGTGATGGATCTGGGCCTCTGTTTTTCCCGAATTTCTATAACAATGAAAATCCCTGGTAATTTGTATTTAATTTAATCAAGGCGTATTTCCAATTATGTAGGTGTACACAAGGCTGTGACAAAAAAACATTTCTCATTATAAATTAATATAAATTATCGCTTAAAATATTTAATAGTATTTTAACTAGAACTTTTTTTATCATATTAATATTTGGTCCTAGGTGGGGATCAAATTTACATCCCCTGGCACACAAAATAAAATCACTCCCGTCTGCCCTATCGGACCCGTCACAAATAAATACCTATCCACAAAAATCGAGCATGAAATCTATTGTTGTTATAGTGCCAGAGTTAAGGCTTGACTTTCAAAGTTGTTTGTCACCTATAAAGCCCGCTTCAATATTTATAAAGAGTGATTGATTAACCGAGGATCAATCAAACTGGAACGCTTGCTGGGACTAGAGTTTATACAAGACCACTTATATTATTGATAGATCGAATAATGCATTAACATTCGAAATCAGATTTGCATTTTAACACTCATTTGAAATTCTCGCTCTCTCAATATTGTTTGGAATCCTGATTCGCTTATCAAAAACAAATAACACTTTCGAAAGAAAAACCAAGAAGTAAGAATATTCGTCATAAATTGTATCGGAATCTTTTTTTAAATAGAAGATTTATTATTTTGGAAATCTACCAATCTATTGAACAGATTTATTAATATTACTAACGCAATAATAAAAAAAAACGTCGTCACGTACACGTATTAAATGCAACACTGTCTAATAAACAAGAAAAACCTGCTAAAATGAAAACAAAACAAAATGAAAACAAGTTTTTTTAAATAATTAAATAAAGAAGCCGCCTAGAAAAATACAAAATTATTTCTTTAAATTTTACTCAAATATTGTACAGCGAATAATCCAACCGGCTTAAATAATACTTTTAATAATTATTATCTAAGCCGGAAAAACAGAACTGGTTTCTGTCTATTTCATCTTTGTAATTAATTTCTGAAAAAAAAATAAGATAAGAATATAATGTAAGGATAATGATTTTGAAGATTGATGATGAAGATAATTGACGGGCCCGATGGCGCAGATGGTAGTGATCCTGTCTTGTGCACCAGGGGTCGTGGGTTCGATTCCCACCCAGAGCAAATATTTATATGATGATATTTGTGTTTGCTCTGTGTATGGGTGTAAAATATATGTATTTAAGTAGTATATTTGTGATTCCTCTGTTGTCTGGCGTCCGTAACACAAGTGCTTTAAGCGACTTACCACGGAGTCAGGTCAATGTATGAGATGTTGTGGGAATTTATTATTATTATAATTAAGTTATTCATGCAAAACATTTTTCATCAAGTTTCACAAGCAAAACATTATTTCTGTATATATCTTTGACATGTACATGTCCCCTGTTAATTTAAATATAACTAGCTAAAAAAAATACCTAATTTAAAGACGACGCTACCGAAATCTACTATGAAAATGGTGGATCCTATAAACGGGCCCGAAGTCAGTCACATTATGGCCACAGAAACTCTTAGCGTTCAATTGCATTAAACAGCAGTGCAACAATCGTAGGCTGGCGAAAATATGTCAAGCAAGTAAAATCGTTTTTCTTAATAAAAAAAAAAGGTTCATGAAGAAAAAGTCATTCTAAATTATCGTATGAATGTAAATCTTTAAGAAATAATTTAATGAAACTTTATGACCGTGAAACAGACTCATTGTTAAAATAAAAACCTCATATACCCTTTAACATGGCACATTATCCTCACATACACACGCAAATGCACATTCATACACTCACACACACCTGTCCTGAAATACAGGGTAACCTATCTTAGGCCCCCTAAATATTGTATGTTTATTCTATCTAGTTTTAAGTTAATTTCAGTCTTGTTATTATTATTAATTACTAACCTAACAATCAAGCTTTTCTACTTATAAAAAATAGTGTAAGCATTTAATATTCTGGTGGTAAAAAAAATATTTATTATTTATTGGCAAAGGTAGTGGGTTCGATCATTACTCATGATCGAACCTACGACCTTGGCGACAATTTATATGTTGATATTTATGATAGATTTTGCCTGAGTGTTATATACATATATTCAAGTATTATTTTAGGGATTCCTCTGTTTTCTGACGTCCATCAAGAGCATTAAATGACTTGTTTCGCAGTCAGGGAGTTAGTATGAGATGTTTTATAAAATTATTTATTACTATTTGTCCCTTTTTATAAACTAACTACCCCCATACATTGATGAATATAACATATCTTAGAAATATATTCAATATCATAAAACCTGAACTACCTTTAAATAATATTTATAACCTATAGTATTAACAATAATAAATACTATATTGTACACCAAACATAAAATTATAAGAGAAAAACAATAACCACAAAGTACAATGGGCGGCCTTATCGCCAATACCGATTTCTTTCATCATATTAAGTTAGAATGAAACTAAGTAGTAAGAGGTGTAAATAAGATAGAAAGAAAAATAAAATATATTGATATATTTAATATATATATTATTTATAGAGTTTATGTTATTAGATGTAACTATAATGAAAAAAGTAATCCGTAACCAACCGTTTAAACAAAATCTGAGACTGCGTGCATTAAAAATATATAGAGAAGTGCATTCTACAGACGAACAGCCTCTGCCGTGAAGGGCTTACTAAAAAACGTTGTAGAATGTATAAGCGTTTGAAGTGAAAGGTTTTCTGATGACCTCAGAGATTTTTTGTGGCTGTCCCCAAGGAACACGAAACGATTTTAAGATATAAAGGATAGGAAGGTTCGAACAGAATCTTGCAAAATAAAGACAGGGTATAAGCATGACTGGGAAGTTAACTGGTAAGCCATATGAGCTTAATTCGACATTCAGATACGTGATTAAATTTGCGTAAACCAAAAATGAATCTTATGCAGAATTTTGTAGACGCTCGAGCTTCTCAAGTTGGTCTTCGGTAAGGTCAAGGTAGCTGATATCCGCGTAGTGTAAAATAGAAAAGAAAATGACTGGGCAAGAGCAGTTCTGGTGCCAAATGGAAGGAAGTCACACAATCTTCAGACTATTTTTTTATTTTCGACTTACTTCTTTTTATTTAGCAGCCCAGTTCAAGTTTTTGACTACGCTGCAGTAAAGAATTAAGATAAACTGATAATATTCCTTATAGCAGCAGAATATAATAGTATCTCCCCTTTTGCCAGGTGTCGTCAGAGGCGATTAAGGTACCAGAGCCGAAAGATGGCAGTATATCCACCCGAAACAGGGCAAATCAAATGCAGGTGGCGGGAATGGGCAGCAGCATCCCCGTCGCGATAGCTACGCTCTGCTATTGTCAACACGCTTGCCCGGCGCGGCAATTATGGGCAATAAACCTCCGTTCTTGGAGAGGCTTATGTCCAGCAGTGGACTTACAATGGCTGGTATGTTGATGTGATCAGAAGTTCTTATGTTTCGATCAACGTGTTAACATTAAGTCAAGAAAGCTACCCAATAGAATTAGATTTAATAAAACTTATGAGATAGCTCTGGTATATGTAAGAATTTAAGTATAATTAATTATCGTTTGATTAATTTTGTACTGTTTGGTTGACAAACAAGCACAATATAAAAAATACCAAATGTTAAAAAAATATCAAGTGCGGTCTACTCTATTAATATATAAAAATAAATATTTAGTATTATTTTGTTTAGTTAGTATCTCTTAATGACGAACGGGCATGAAAAGATTAATGAGTGTATCGGCTCGGCTGCACAGAAGGGCTAATACGAGCACAGAGCATTTTACGCTGGCCGCGTACGTGTTCTGAGTGAGGACAGACATTCGGACATCACACACACACACACACAACTACAAGCGCGACCAATGACGTTGTTTGTATCGTAGTGTGCGAAAAACAATTGTCACTCAAAATACATCTAACTTCGGGATGAATGCGAGCAGACCATTCTGAATTATTCTGTTGTTTAATACTATGAAGGTAGCTAGGATACACAGAAATAACTCTGGTCATGACAAAAGGTACTAACAATTGATAAACTAATATACGGCAGGCGTAGATGGTAGTGATCCTATCTTGTGTATCAAAGGTCGTGGGTTCATCCCCACGTGAAGCAAATATTTATATGATAAATACTTGTATTTTAGGGTCCTTATAGCTCAAGGTCGCTCGGCGAGCGATGTAAAGAGCTATGCTCGGGGTATGCTCTATGAGATCGAAATCCGTAGGAGAACGAAAGTAGTCAATATAGTTCACCGAATTTCTAAGATGAAATGGCAGTGGGCGGGGCACATAGTACGACGAAACGATTGCAGACGGGGGAAAAAGGTTCTTAAGTGTCGGCCACGTACTGAAAAGCGCAGTGTAAGAAGACCCCCCGCCAGATGGACTAACGACCTGGTGAAGATTCCAGGAGGTACAAAAACGCACGCCGTGATGTTACTTTGGTAAGGCCTATTTCCAACAATGGATATCTGTAAGCTGATATAATAAAGTCGACAAACAAGTAAACGTAATCGTAAACCCAGCCTATAGCTCCCTCCCTCTGTACCAGGTGTCGCAACAACTAAGGTACCGAAACCGACAGATGGCGGTATATCCATCTAAAATTGCACAGTTTAAATACTACAAGTTGGGGGTGGGCAGCAGCAATCTCATCGCGATGCTCAGATTTCCACCACGCCTGCCCAGCAATAAGGGCAGAACTCCCCCAGTCTTAGGGAGGCCTATGTCCAAAAGTAGCCTTAGTACATAATATCAGCTGTCTACCAGTTAAAGTCTCGTTAAAATCGCCTAACCTCTACAGCAGCAAACTTCTAGCAAACAGCTTTTAATTAATTCAATAGATGGCGTCTCTAGCCAATGTAGATATCGCAACCAAGATTTGTTAATGCACGGATATAAACTAAAATTTTGGTCCTGGGAATTATTTCTTGGTAATATACCGTTAGTGAAAAAAGTTTATTTGCGAACCTTGTTGCCTCCTCGTTTTCGATCTGTGTGTGTACATAGACATTTCGGAGTTTACCTCGAACAGACCAAAAAAGTTTATCTTGTTATATGTACTGTAAATACTTTCATATACCAAAATCAATAAACTGTTATTCAAACAAACATAGATATGTTTTTTATATATACTAGTTTTCGTATACGTCTGTTGTACTCGTAAGATAGTTAAATATTATTGCTCTACACAGCATAAAACCATTATTAGAATCTTCATTGAACGTGTTCTATCATTAACGACCGTGTAATATCTCAAATACAACTCCATTCATGTACTTCTAAATTGTAGAATTGGATATTAGATGTAATAACTTTTTATGTTGAGTAGCGAAAATAATAGAATACTCAATACGTATATTGTTTAGATAAAAAAGGTAAGGCATTTTTTATATATATTATATAGCAGCAGACAAGCATACGGTCCGCTAGATGGTAACCGTGATCGCAGCCTATGGATTCCCATGTCATCAAAGATATCATAGCGTGACGCCACACTTCAATTTCACTGCTTCAAGTAAATACCGCGGTTACCCAAACTCATCCCTCCTTCATCAGATTCACAACTAGGGTTGTCGCCAAACATCAGAGCTGGCATTGCTTTATTCCAATTTGAAGGGTGCGAGAGTCAAGAGCCCTTGTCTCCCATGAAGTGCACTACGTCTTTTGTATATGGCGTTTACTCATCATTCAGCTTTTGGTTATATCATAAAGAAACCTTGCTGCGCTTTCGGAGACCAATACCAGATTGACCAATTCATTGACAGGATCTACAGGATAATGTTTTTTTTTTGGTTTTATTTTAACAATGTTCTGTGTACAATAAGATCAATACAAAATACATAAATCAGTAAAATTTCCACCATATACCTGGACAAAGTCGGATGGAGAACCTAGTTAAATATATAATCAATTTTTGGACTGTTTGAAATTAAGTTTGTTGGTGTTGTAGGACTGTTTAAAATATGTATAAACTGTCGAGTTGTGTCTATCTAGCAATTAGTGTTTTAGTACTAGTCGACTGTTTTACGATACTAGATTTAAGCTATTAAAACATATCTAGTGGGTGTGCCGTACTAAATGTATTCTAATATGAAAATATATATTTAGCTATAAAATACAATAATTAAATTTACTCATCAACTCATTTTCTTCATTGAGCTGACTCCGAGTTAAGTCGATTAAAGTACTTATGCTGCAGACGTCAGATAACAGAATTATCTCAAATAAAATACTTAAATACATATATTTAACCGTGAGGTACCGACAGAGCAGAATAGTAACCCTCCGCACCATGTGTCGTAATAGGCGACTAAGGTACCAAACCTGACAGATGGCGGTATATCCATCCCTAGCAGTGCAGCAAAAATGCTCAGATCGGGGATGGGCAGCAGCATCCCCTTCGCAAAAGCTGCGCTCTGCGATTGCCAATACGCTTACCCAGCGCAGCAATCACGGGCTAAATTCCCCCTTTCTTGGGGAGGCCTTTGACCAGTAGAGGATTTCTGATGGCTGGTATGATTATGATGATGACATATATTTAACATCCAGGCATACAAGAAATATAAAGATATTCATATAAATATTTTTCCTCACTAAGAGATCGAACCCACTACCATTGGCGCACAAGATAGAATCACTACTATCTGCGAAATCGATCCCGTTAAAATGTATTATGTATATCTCATGATTTCTTTTAGATGAATTTCTTATAAGCTGTAGCATGTCCACTGCTCGATATAACCCTCCAACAAATTTCCAATAATATAATCGAAAGACGGTGTAAAGCAAATGCTTATATACGGCTTGCATCCAGCTGATCCACCAGGTCTAGTCTAATCCATCTTGAAGGTGGGCGTGTCCTACTGTTCGTTTACAAAACTTCACGACTCCATAGGCATTGGTTGATATATGATAAGTAATTATACCGGCCGTAATATAGTACTTACCAGTTAAAATTGTATTATATTAATTTTGGTAGTTCCACCGTTTCCAATAAGTGTTATTTCCTCTTTCGATCTCCTGCCAGAAAATAAATGTTTTATCTGGTTGAAATGTGTCTGGTTGAAATTTAACTGATTCGATGGCACAATTGGTACACTATCTTGTGCCAGAGGTTATGGGTTCGATCCCCACCCAGAACAAACATTTTTATGATGAATATTTATGTTTTCTCTGTTTTCTGCTGTCTGTGCTATATTTTTAGGCTATTTATCACGGAGTCAGCTCAATGTTGTACGAATGTACTGTTTTTATTATTATAAAGACAAAATAGTGAAAAATATATTTTTCGTGGTAATACTTTTAATATTTAACTCACACTATGTTCGACTTGCATGTTTAGGTTGAGTAGATTATATCTACATAAATCAATCTGTAATGTTTAGAGCTTTTATTGCAAACTTATACTTAGCACGGGATTTAATTATAGTTTAGAATGACACATAAGCTATTATTTCGTTTATTTCTTAGAAAATAAATTGTTCCTAAGGCAAGCGATGTAATGTGGATTAAAAAGTATGCTTTAGAATAAAACTTTCATAAATTGCGCTGCAAAGGCTATCTAATCGCCATCTTCACTCTAACTTCAACGGTGTCTTTCTTCCTCATTGATCCACAGAATGTTAAAGTTTTGCTACTCTGCAGTATACGAGACAAGCTACCTCTTTTCAAGATAATCACCTAATAATAAATAAAGACAATTATATATATTATATCTATATATAGTTTTTATAAGATTTTCTTACTGGATATAAGGATATTTTATAGTAAATAGAAAATGGAAAAAATTTGTAAACATGTATGACCTTAGATGATTATTTTCGCTTTTCTTGTACTACCAATTCGGCAAAAAAGTATAAACTCCGCATGATTATAAGCATTGCTATAGCTTATAGACGCTTGTATTACCACAAAGATATCACTAACACGTCGCCAACCTAATAAAACCTAAGTAAATTGATATGTTACATTTACCCAATAATTTCACTAATATATCTAATAATAAGTGAAAGTAAACCAATACAGACGACCGTAAGTCTACCTCACGCTGTAGGCGTTTAAGCAGTCTGTAAGTCTTTCATTTTTTACCCACAAATAATTCGTATGAGCAAACTGTTTAATATTGTAACTTATTAGCCACTAGAACTACACTACCTATGATTTGTCAACGTACATATTTATGAAGTATTTATTAAGTAGAAATATTGAACTTTATTCATGTATATTTTTATAAAAACCAATATATTGTACTCACAAAGTAAAATAAATCAGAAAACTTAAAAACATGGCAGTTGTCCCATTAAAACAGTTCCAGTAAAATATTGTAATAACATATAATTCTTTAAAAAGTAAAAAAAAACCTATGTACTTACTTACTAAAGTGGTCGACTAAAAAATTAACCGCACTATGATGAGAAAAAGCCATTTTTAAATCTAGATTTATAACTCACTTTCAAACTGCTGTTAAAAATAATATTGTTTTCAAAGTAGCCAGAATATTTAAAAAAAGCGCTCGTCTTAAACAATTGCGCTCACTAAAAATGTTTCATGGAATATTATATAAAGGCATAAATTATTATGTATTTTACTATAAATACTCATCAAAATGCATGTAAAAAGTATCTCTAGACTAGTGTCTTTCAACCTTTTTAATTTTTTATGTATGTATTTCAAATAGATGTCAGTGGCATATCGATTACACCGGCTATAATAATTTGGAAAGCCTATAAGGAATAATTACTATATGTGTATCTGTTTAAATAAGAGGAAGTGTTTAAACATAATAGAATAATAGAAGTAAAGGTTTTGAATTATTTTTTTGTTATTTCAGGTCAGTTTCTTTGTATAAAGTGGTTAATTTGTATTAATACTGTATTTAACGAGTTGTTAAAAAAATATTTTTGTTATTCCAGATAAAACAATTTCGTCTTATCATACATATATGATGCCTGTGTCCCATCGCGGATCTATGGATCTCCACATGTTACGATCTTGGCATACCTCTCTCGCTTCCCTTACTCGCATTAGTTCTTTCATACACGTTCGTTTTTTCTTGGTACTTCTGACCTGCTCTTCTCTAATACCTCTTTAACCTGGTTAACGTAGGTTTGCCTAGGTCGTCTTATATCATCTAAATGTGGGAGGCCCCAGCACGAGGTGTCGCCGCCTATATGCAGGTGTGCTCCGGTCAAGACAACCGTTTGGCGCTCAGAAGGGTGCAAAGGGTTGTAGAGTGATATGTGGATACTGTACGGTATCTGGTGCGGCGGCATGCGTCCTGGCTGGCACACCACGTTGGGACCTAGACGTGGAGTTACTGACAGAGGCCCACTGTAATAGGTCATGGGCTAGAGCTCGAGGGGAACACCTATATGCCGTAGAGCTACTTGAGATCCGTTGGAGAGCTCTCGGCATTAATCGTTCGCTGGGAAAATAGCCTTGCGGGCGCTGAAAACGCAGCCAACGCGGACCCGCTTCAACGAAGACGGTCGGGAGGGATGAAAAGACAATTCCGACTTCTCCATCCTTAAGCCTGCAGGCCTGAAGATAACAAACTGGGCAGTCATCATCCGCATTGCACAAGGCCAAGCCGTCTGGGGAGATAACAAGTCTGTCTGTTATTTCCCCACAACGAGTGGGCCACATCGGTCTCTTATTACACTATTATTTAATCTATCTTTCAAACTCACACCATTCATACTTCGAAGTGCTCTCATTTCAACGGCATTTATTCTACTCGCGTGCTTCTTCTGCCATACTCAACATTCACTACCATCAGTCAGTGTTGGAACAACATTACTCTAAGAACAGCCAGTCGTGCCCTTTTTGACACATTTGGCTGCCCATTAAAGCGTGTAAGGCTCCATTGACAATTTTTCCAGCAAACTACTTAAAGACGTGGTTTATTTAAATGTTTACCCTTGACCATTCGGCAACATTTCTAAAATGGTTACTTTACGGCAACCATTTTCAAGATAGAAATTTAACGGTGTCAAAAATAGAAACGAGTTAGAAAATATAATAATAAAATTATTTAACACATTTTAGCCAAGTAATTTGAACAGAACAGCAGATATTGAATTGACGTTCCGCGCCTACGCATTTCATATTCAGGCGTCATAAAAGAATTTGACAGCCCTAATTTGTTTACTGAAACATGAATAATTCAAGAGTGACATTTCCTATATTTATAATGTGCACATAGATAAGGTCTTTCTTAAAAACAATACTGTAACGCTTATATTGTCAAAACGCTTGAGACATAACTGCTTTAATGAAAGAAATTTATTAATTACATCAAGTATGTTTAAAATTAAATTTAACTTAATGGGGCTAATAACAACGTCTGCATACATTTTCGCATGTAGATGATTTTTTTGATCGCAAAATATTGTAAATGATCGCTTGCGTTATTTTATAGTTTGGAATATAATAGCTTTAGGTATAATTGGAACTCTTGTCATCATTAGTTTTTCTTGCAGGTTCTTTTTGATGGCTCGTGTAATAAACCAGCTATAAAATTAGGTTTAAGACCCATTTGCTGCCGGCAGGTGAATATTAAAGTATGTCCTACTTTGAATGACTTCAATGACCTATTTATATTAATGACTCTTACAACCTCAAAAGGTTCCCAGAGTCATCGGTCATTTATATAATTTTGCAATAAGTAAATCTACACTTATAGATTTTTTTAATTTTTTCTGATTTGAAAGTGCCTATGACTCTTGACTTTATATTGGGTAAGGTTACCTTCAATACAATAAATTCAATACAATTTCATACATAAAACCTGCTTACGGTTTCCACCCACGATCCTGAGGGATCTAATTATTCTGTGAAAAATTATGTCGCTCTGTGACAGCTGAAGAAAAGAAAGTAAAGGTTAAGGATAGATTATGCCATCAGGTTAGATAATACAATAATCTCAATTTAAAATTTATCTCGAATTTTTGGTGTATGATTAAAAAATTCATTTAATGCTTCTTACATCAAATAAACAATTTAAACAAAAATGAAGCAGTGAAACAAAATCTGTCAGAAATATATCAGTAGCATTTAAAAAAAAGTTGCTATATCATCTTAACAGTTTAGTTATGTACATGGATATAGTCTGAGTCTCAAACAACCAATTCCTACGTTAATCAGTGATAACAAAGCAAACTGAAATAAGGTTTTATTTGTGAGGGTCATTTATAAAGTATAATTTGAATCTATTTGGAAATTTTTGCATGTACTTATGACAAATTATTGACAGTGGTTCACATATATTCTATTTTTGTGTATATCAATATCTGCTGCTACATATTCAAGCTTTAATAACCCGTTAAAAAGTATGAACGTGACATTTACATATAATACTTTTAGAAAACTGCAACAACTGACTGACTTTGACTTTCAAAATAAACATAAATGATCGAATTTGAGTCCATGATTCGTATAATTATTTGGAAAGAAAACTTTTCGGAACGTAGGTACTGTCTGTCAAAATTTTTATGAATTAATTAGACATTTCGTTGACATTTGCAAATAGATCGCGAGGCCTCAAGAATTCATTAAAATGTATTATTTTCAGTAAATATAGTTTTTGTTAACAATGGTTAATTAGCAAATCATAGATAATAATCACACTGTATTATCTTTTTTTTGGATTTTCGAGTACAAACACAAAATGTCGCCGATCGTTGCAATTATTATTGTTACACAACTTTTATTTTGGTATTATTCTCCTTATTATTACCGAATGATTTAAAATAATTACATTAAATAAGAACTAATCAGTAATCAGCGTTATCAATGTTATTTATTGCAGTATATTTTTATGTAATTAGACTAATTATTCGTTTTTCTTTTTGTATACGTGATCATGTGTTTAAGAAGCTATTTGAGCTAAAAACCAAGGTATTGTATTTTATAATTTTAATCTCAAATCAGTGCAACTTAGTTGCATGGATTATGTCTGCTGATTATTAAAAACTGACTTTAGAGTTGTTTCTTTTATAATTATCTTTATATATAGATGTACGTGATTATAATTGTATTATATTACATAAGTAAATGTATGTAAGTAGTGGGCGGAGTTCAGTACAGTACCGTCAGTACGATCAGTTTTGTTTTAGCGACAGTAACGAATATCAAAGCCTGTCAAACGGATAATTATAACACAATTTTTTATATCAACAGTAAATGTTACCAGTTTTTAAGGACTACACTTTATCGTGTCCCAAAGGATATATCTCAGGATTAAAAGTAACGTTTGTCCTTCCCTTGCATTCAAGCTGTCCTCATGTTTCATTTAAACTGGTTCAGCTATTAAACAGTCACACTTCATATTTTTAATATTAGGATGGGTGAATAGACAATAATGTAATGTATAGGAACATCACTCTGGATCTAATAGCTTCCCATTACGCAATCCCCTTTTACTTCATAGTATGTGTAGCGACTAGATTATAGTTTTCGCACCATTATTAAACACTTTGGTTTTCGGTCCTAAAATACAAAATGTTTGTACAAAAATACAAATTCTTTAACATGGATTTATTTTAGATTGCGATCTCTTTTCATCAAAAAAAATTTACTCTGTAAAGAAGTTGCTCTCTAATGATAAAAGATTATTTAAATCGGTCAAGCAGTTTTGGAGTTAAACCGTAACAAACAAACAATCAACATACAACACACAGTAGGTATATTTCTACCAAAGAAGACTACTTTTTTAACCGCTGTAATAGTAACGAAGTCAATCAACAAAACTATATTACCTTTACTTACTTAATAACAATATTACCTTTAACCAAAAACATCTGAGGTTAACAATTAATGCATTTTTATACCCGCATGTTGTATTTTGTTTCAGTATAAGAAAATTTGTAAACCTAGTTTCGGGTTTATAGTGGTAACTAATAGTGGTAATTCAAGTCTAGTATTTCAGAATTTCTCTGTAATTTGTTTATTTAATTTTTCGTCATCGTCATTTGTCGTATCAATCGTGTACATATGGCGGACTTATTGACTTGACTTCACCCCGTATCGCACACGCCACATCCTGGCAACGATTATCTCACTGACATAATTACAACAGCTAGAAGAGCTTTAATATTATGAAACATATTTATGTTCTATGGTTCATATTTCACGCAGCGTATGCAGTGATAGTCATTTTACGATTGGTTTTTCAGTTATAAATATAACCTATGTTACTCAAAAATAATATAGCATTCATACGATGAAAGAATTATCAAAATGCATGCTGTAGTTTTTAAGTTTATTCATGACAAACATTCAAAAATAAAAAATAAATATCGGTTCGTCTTTTTAATATTGGTAAAGATATTGAATTATTCAAAATAACGCATCTTATACTACATGTATCATTTAATTGACATGCATCAAAAGAAATAACTAAGTAAACTCAAGAAAGATGTTACTCCTACATTTGACTACGTCGAACATCGCACTTAGGTACCCCAGTTAAAAAATATACTTTTGTAAAACTTCAAACTTTCTTCGCAAACGTAAAAATTGAGCTAGTGGTTTATATCTATATATAAAAGGCTGGTTGACTGACTGACATGAACGCAGGGCTTAAATTTTACGGGTAAGAAATTTGAAGTTTGGCATAGAAGGTCCTTATTAAACGAAGAGTTTTGAAAATTGTCCCCCTTAGGGGAAAACTTTCAAGATTTCATACCAACTTTGCACCCCGCAACTTTTAAAGTTTTTGAAATTATTTGAATGGAATTCAATATGAAGGCTCTTCATGGAAAGGTCTGAAACACGTGAAAAATGATTTTCGAAAATCATTCCTTAAGGGGTTAAAAGGGAGATGCAAACTTAGTATGTAAATTTTTCAACTAAACGCGGGCGAAACCGCGGGGCGCTGCTGGTAATGACAGAAAAAAACATTTCTTATTACCAAGTATATTAAAAAGATGGTCTTTGAAATTCAAATATTATCCTAACAAGTCAAGTATATTGTGTATATATACGTGTGCTGTACTAAACATCAAATACGTAAAAATATTATTTAAGTTTTTTCATAAATAAAGCTTGGATGGAGATTGTTATACATTTGCATAGTGACGCTGAGTAATATTTATTTAGGCACTTTGCCGAAAGAGCACAGCTTCGGCGCGATCATATATTTAAATATACCGATGAGTGAGTTCAGAGTTTTACAATGTTATTTTGGTAATAATTCATTGCGTTTATTTTGTCAAGATTAAACACATTAAATGGTTGATAATTTTGATAGCTGGTTTATGTTTTTTTTATTAATGGTAACTTATTTCAAAAACATTTAGTAAGTTTTTTTTTAATTAATTATTTTTATTTATTCAAAATACACGACTCTTAGGTTTTTAAAAGGTTTGTATGTAATAATAATATACTCTTCATTGTGCACCAATAAAACAATACAAGAACATCACAAAAACATAGAATAGTAGGTACAAGAGGCGTCCTTATCGCTTAATGCAATCTTACAGGCAACCTTTAGATGGAGATAATGTTGAAGCTGTTGGAAGTTTGAGGTGTATTTAGCAAGACTTAAAAACAAACATACATATATATAAACAACGTATGTGGTCAATAACGTAAAAAAATAAATAAATAAAATTTACTTTTGCTTGCTTAGTCATAAGGCATCAATGGCGCATATCTCGACTAAGTAATAATAATACATTGCAACAACAGACATATCAATGCGCTATAACGCCAGACATATTAATAAAATGCACACAAGATTTTTTATTATATCACAAAGTCAAAAACACGGGCACGGTCCGTGCAATGGTAAACAAAAAGCTATCACTAGCGTATCGCCAACTTGAGAACTATCCTTAGTTATAATCCACAGCAATACGAGCACAGCTATTGGGCAGACGAATTTTGTAAAAGCCCTTACGTAGCCCGTAGTTTCTCGGATATATAGGGGTTAATTAGTAAAATTTTATTAAAAAGGGTAGATTCGTATTTGTAATGCTGTTTTCCTGTGGTCACAATAGTATTTTAAACAATTTGATCATAAAGTTAATTGGGAATTCTATCATAATTTAAAAATCAGATTCAGATATTCGGAAATAATTATACACCTACAAACAGCATGTATTTAAATGGTTATTACTAATATGGTGTACAAGCGAAGGATCAAATAGTCATCAAATTTTCAATTTCATCAGTAATCAAATTTTCTCGATAAACAGTTACAAACTGTTCACTTCTCTGTCAAACTGCAATTTCCAAAAACTTAAGTAGATATATAGACGTTTGACATTCTGTAGCTTTAACTACTACTTTTAACATGATAACAAATACCATCTTTCGGCTTCAATCAATAAATAAACTGTCATTGGATATTTCCTAAAAATGCAAAGCCATTGTTTAAAAATGGCGGCTTACACATTTTAAACATTAAGCATTTATTTAAGAACACAAGTCATTGTGCTTTTAAAAGTTATTCTATGGCCCAAAAAGAACTAGAGAGCTCTAACCTCTTATGATAAAGATTAAATTTGAATTAAAACAAACTAAAAAATGCTATTTACGAATCAAGTGTAACGCAGAGTAAATAAAATCTATAATATCACACAAACTCTCATACATTGATCTGACTCCGAGATAAAACGCTTAGAGCACAGCTAGCAGCGGCCGCTTGTATTACATGAAATCAAAAATATAATACTTAAATACATATTGAGCACCCAGACACAATAACGACAAATATAATTATATAAATATTTATCTTGGGCGGGGATTGAACGCAAGACCTTTGGCGCGACTAGATAGGATCACTGCTAACTGTGCCATCGGGATCGTCAAAAGCTAAAAGCGATCCACAAATGAAATTTCTTCGAAGATCACATAACGGATGCTTAGATGTGAGCGGGACTAATAGCTTCCTGGAGAAAAAAAACGATATACCGCACAAAGGTGTATGCCTTTTGCAAAAGCGAGAGCGGTGAAGACTCACCAATTCATGGAAGACACATTAATTATCTTCATAGAAGGCATTTTCTCTTGTGCAATACATTGTGTCTACCCAAGATTAACCACGATGCAAATTCAGAGATGGAGAAAGATATTTTATTGCCGTGTCCGACCCACCCAAATAGGACCACACTGACTTCGCACTTCGACCGATTCGTGGCCACATTCTGTGACATTAGTTTATGCGTCAGTAGTTTTCTCTGGCCCAATGATTTACTTTAAAAAAACAGGCTTTGTTTGATTAAGTTTTGAGTGAATACGCATATATTTTTTATTGTAATTATTATTTTAAAAACAAACAGAAACACCTATTCATTGACAAAATATCTAATAATATTGACTAGAACAAGAAACATTGTAAAGGCGGGATTCGTACCTACATTATTAAAAATTCTAATCGGAAACCTAACAGAAGTTTAACTTTTTCGAGGAAATATTAGCGATCTTTAATATAATATTCAGCATAAAGTAATTTAAAATGTCGACAATATATTTAAATGATTTAACAGATAACCTGTTTAAGAATATCTTTCTGGAGGATGACATCCGGGTACTTATTATTTTTTTGAAGTAAGGTATAAATTAAGCCTGAATGGTTTTGTGCCATATCTACATAAACCAGTTTTAAGTTGGAACGACTATAAATCGAGTAGAAATTTATCAAAGCTAGTATTTTAAGAAAAATATCTACCTATTGACTTAAAAAGTAAGAAAACCCACATACAGTTTCCATAGACTGAGATATGTTGCTAATAGTAAAATAGTTAAAGACGTATACATGTCACTTTGCCAGTCTATATTGTGTTACTGTAATAACCTCTTGGGGTGGAGGGGAAAAATCACACCTTATAAACCTGGAAAGAGCCCAAAAATTTGTACTCAAAATTCGCCTTTTTAAACCCATTCTTTAACTCAACAATTTTATACTGAAAGCGGCATATTGACAGTTAGACAGCTTTTTATTTTATCAACTATACTTAGACAGCATAAATTAACATACCCTGAGGTAATTTATAATACAAAAGAATTACGTAGAAGACGTACGTAACCGCTATGTACGTCAGCTTATGAACATTAAAACAGCCTTAATAATAAGATTCTTTTGTTATCAAGGAATATCTATACAATAAAATCCATAAAATTCTGTCCATCGTTACAAAAAGCAGCAAAGAGCTGAAAAAGGACGTTTCTATATGGCTGAATACTTTAAAGTACGACTAAACTGAAAAAATTGTTAATACATAATATATTCAAATACTAAAATAATATAAATAAGCAAGTGAGTAAATATTATTATAATGAATGATAAAGGTATTATATAGGTAGATTATTTCTATTAGTATCAAAATTCACAAACTTTAATAAATACAAATACCCACACACACAATAACAAAAACATACTCGCAGTAGTATAAAGATGCCCTATTTATTAATTTTATATAAACTAATACTAACATGCACTAATATATAAGTATATACTCTTAAACCGGTAGGGAGGCCTAATTATTTGAAAATTACAAGCTTAGTAAGCTTAGCTTAGTTTCAGACTCCAGTCTCCACCGCACTTGAAACTTTATTCAATTACTTCAATATATGTAAAGTTATTGAACATTAGTTCGTAAGTGTGAAGGAGAAAAATAAATGTTATTATTAGATATTTTAATATTATGCAGCCTTTATTAATAGATATCTTACAAAAGAATCCAGGCAAATCTATGCAATACAATAATTTATTTGAAATATAACACGAATTCTTTAGCACAAAGTACAAAAATATGAAACTTATTAAACGAATAATTGAAACACGAATAGCTGGTGAAGTAATTACACAACTTTCACCAACTGATTATGAGTTTCTGTTTTATTCTTAGTTGCAATAAGTTTTAACCACTGTTGACTTTTTTTCTAACTAACTAACTTGCTCGAAAGGCGCCTCATATTGTACAACTAATAATTTTATCATTAGTTTTTGTTCGACATCGGTTATCAGGTTCTATCTTTCGTTTTGTTTGACTAGCCTACCCAATAGATTTAATCAATTGAATATTATTACAAAATTAAGTAAAAAGAAAATTACGTATCAGAGTGGCAATCGCAGAGGGTCTTTAGCAGCAGTTGCTGCTTAAGACTTTTGAAGTGCATTATTAGTATTGAAGATTGTATAAATGATAAAAATTTGGTTTGAAATTAAGCATTTTAACTTCTTTTAAGATAATGTTTTTTGTGCCGATGACCGCAAAGATTTTTTAACACAAATCATTTAGTTTTACTAGAATTTTTATTACCTACATTTTTCTTTCAGGTTTCTTGGTGGCTTAAGTAATAGACCTGTTTGTTGTAAACTTAGTTTTGAGATCTGCCTGGTGCTGGCAGACTAGTTTCAGTAGTCTACTCAATTTGTTCAAATGTCTCTTGAATAAAGTTTAAGTTGTAAGATAAAAGCAGTTTATTTTGATATTTTTAAAGTATTTGTTTAATTAATGATATTTTAAATTTGGGTTAATCTACTATTCTGCCCACACCTAAACCAAACGACAAATTCTAGAATTATGGAAAAGCAATCTATCGACCCTTTCACCAATGAAAACATCTCGAATTTCTCGAGTAATAATATTAAAAATTTGGCAGGTGATGGGGCACGCGGTGGTATTTCGCAACCTAAAGATCGTGTTTTCGATCCCCATTCAGGACAAACCTTTTTTATTATGAATATTGCTTTTTGTTCTGTGTCTGGATAAATGGGTTTTTGATTCCTGTCTTGTCCGATGACCGACACTATAGTACTTTAAGTAATGTATCTGGGAGTCAAGTAAGAGATTATTGGTGTGTATTTATTATTATTAACTTAAAATAGAGATTCATTATTTTTCTAAATTAGTATGAAAAGGTGTAAAGAAAAATTTTAAGGAAGTTTTTCGAAATGATTAAAGTCAAATTTAACACAGTTGAAGCCAAAGTGGAGAAGAAATATCTTAAACTATTTATTGTATACAAAATGCACTGAAAATACGTTCAGTTCTTTACACAACCATCACACACACATTGCCATAATTAAACATTAATTGTCTATTGAATCGCAAACAAATAATGAAAGAGTTTTTACTAGGTTTCAAGGTTTATGGTTGAATTATATATTACAAGCTAGTATAGACCACTTTCATTAAAAATTTTCATTTCACGTCCGCACCACGCAGACCATATGTATTATAAGAGAATAACACACTTTCGATAAATAAATTGTTTTAATTATTATTAGCCTATTTAACCAAATATATATGTATGTATATAACTAGCACAATAGTGTTGTAAGAGGCGACTAAGGTATCAGAAACGACAGATGGCGGTATATCCATCCGCAGCAGTGTAGCTCAAATGCACATGGCGAGGATGGGCAGCAGCACACCCGTCGCGAAAGCTGCACTCTGCGACTAACAACATGCCTACTCAGCGTGGCAATTATAGCTATTGCCGCTTTCTTAGGGAGGCCTGTGTCCAGCAGTGGACTATTAATAGGTGATATGATGAATGTGAAACCTTTGTAATGTAAATAGTATTAAGAATTCTAGAATAGGGGAGATACTATTCCACTTGGCCAGTAGCCCACGGCTAAAGATATTAAGTTCAGAGGTTTTACACAGTGAGCCACGACCACTTTAATAAATAGATAAAAAAGTTTACGTAACTCCGTCAGTCTAAGCTGAGTGATGTCTATGAGATATTCAGGTCACGGAAATGCTTTAACAAGTTTAGCATTCCCGCTACTTTAAGTCCGAAACGTGTATAATTTTCATTAACGATTTGATTAAAGATATTTTTTTTGATGGATCGAGTTAATATAGTACTTTATATGGGTTTACAGAGAAGTACACTAATTTTAACAATAAATAAATCAATTCCGCAACATCTCATATGACATATACGACAAGATTTAAAGTATTTAAATTATAGCGTTGTGGTACCCGTAGAGTAGAATAGTGCTGTACCAGGTGTCATAAGAGGCGACTGAGGTACCAGAACCACAGGGCGGGAATAGGCAGCAGCATCCCTGTCGCGAAAACGGCGCTCTGCTATTGCCGACCGACAGATGGCAGTACATCTGCTCGACGTAATGTACCTCAAATGCAACAGGGCGGGGAGAGGCAGCAATGTGGCGCTACGCTCGCGTTTGCCACTCTGGCCTCGCGCGCCATTTATGAGTAAATTCCCCCTTTCTTGAGGCCAATGTCCAGTGGTAGACTTTAATGGCTGCTATGATAATGATGATGAAGTTATAGCGCAATAAACAAAATAAACAAGTGCAACAAAAACACACATCTTTTTTTTGGTCTGATATATATGTACATATACTGATATTATTAAGCTAAAGAGTTTGTTATGAAATATCAGAAATAACTGGTTCCAATATATTTTGTGTGGAATAGTTTATATAACATCATGCTGTGACCAATAAGTAAGGAACGTCAATGGAAAATGTTGCAAAAATGGAAAATAATATTCCATTTTGATAGCTTCGCTTTCGAGCTTAAGTGCGCTGTCTAAACGGCTCAAGTTACGTTAAAAAATTTTATACAACTTTTAAAGAAAAAATTTTTAAAAACCACGACAGCATTTGTCTATCTTTTAAGACGATGGGCCCGACGACGCAGATGGTAGTGATCCTATCTCATGCGCCAAGGGTCGTGGATTCGATTCCCAGGGAAAATATTTTTATGATGATGTTTGTGCTTGTCCTGTGTTTGGGTGTTAAAATATATGTATTGAAGTAGTATATTTGTGATTCCTCTGTTATCTGGCGTCCGTAACACAAGCGTTTTGAGTGACTAACCATGGAATTAGTTCAATGTTTGAGATGTTATGTAAAAAAAAGATTAACTCACTTTATTATGTTTTAAGTCATTCAAATAAATTAGTGCATTATTCTGGAAGGTTTTTCATCGGTAAGATTTTTAATTGTGTCAAAATAAACTCGTTATATATCACTAATATTGGATTGTAAATAAAATTTTCTTTGGCACTTGATTTCAAATATATCTTAGGAGACTATAATTGAAAAATAACTCCGCAACAAAATCGCACGTGATGTGCGAGGCGGGTGAAGGGAAGCGACGCTGAGCTGACGACCGGTAAGCTTTTTCAAGGAAGAACTTTTACGCAAGCATTTTCTTTTTATATTATTAAATCAACAACCAATTATACGGTCCGCTTGATTATAAACATTATCGCAGCCTATAGCCGCTCGTGTCACAAAGATATTATTTGCGTGTCACCAACCTTATGGATTAAAAGATACAATGTTACATGTACCAAGTAATTTCACTGCCTCTCTCACCCTTCAAACCGGAACAGCAATGCAAACACTACTATTTGGCGGTGGAAATAGGTGAGAGTGAGATAGCAATACAGCAAACTTTGTGTGTGGTCTACTTCGTGATATTCGCAAATATCAGTAGGAATAAAAAAACATTGTCACTTTTTGAATCCGATACAAAACTACTACTAGTTATAAAAAAAACTAGCTGATGCCCGCGATTTCCTCTGCGCATGATAAGTAAGTAGTAAAATCATCATCAATCATCAAAACTGGTTCTGCGGTTTAGTCCTGACAGCATCACAGACTGACTGCGGAGACGCAAATCACACAAACTAATAATATCTGAACACAGTTGTTCAAATTTGATGTTGCAGTGTCCACTAAAAGAGCAATTTCAATCAAGAAAAAAGTTCGTTGCTGTCTACATTTGGAACACAACACGACAATAAACAGAACAGCTGATTTAACTTGGCAGGCATTTAGAGCGCAAACAACATCACTAATCGTTATATTTGGTAAAACCTTTACGTTAACCTATGTGTTATTTTATTTATCAATACATCATCATTATAACCATTGGAAGTCCACTACTGGGCATAGGCCTCCCTAAGATAAGGGGAATTTTATTTATTACGAGTATATTGCCCATCTCCACCCTGTGTATTCGAGCTGCATTGTCTCAGGTGGGTATACCGCCATCTGTTGATTCTGGAACCTTAGTTACTTCTCTAGTCCTACAACATCTGGTACAGAGGGAGGTACAATTCTAGTCTGCCAATACCTCACTGCAGTTATTTTGTTGCATGATCTGTATCATTGCAGTTTTCGCATGAAATAATAGTAGAGGATAAAGTTAAAAAATCCGCATTTTCATGGCGTATTAAGTCTCTATTTTAGTAAGTTACCGTGCTTATTTATTAGATGCTTATTTATCTTTAGTTAGAGAGAGATTCAGAGCCAGTGTCTTAACTTAATCATTTATACGTGCTTAGACATCATTTTAAAGCTTTACTATTAATATTGTAAATAGTTATTTGATTGAAATCAAACAATTGCAAAACTATAGTTTTAATCTACATCGAATTGAAAATTCTACGCGTCTCAAGTTTGACTTCTGATAGGATTGAATGAAAATCGAAATAATACGGTAGCTTTGAATTATTTTTCAATACAATTGTGCACGAAGCTCAGAATGGAATTTAAATGGATCTGAAACAATTGGAATTCACTTGCAAGATTTATCTGAACATTCGAATAAGCATTTTACAAATAATACAAACATTTATTTCAATGTCAATAGGTGCAAACATGAAACAATTTTTTTTTTATATGAGCACGCATTCTAACGTTGATGTAATTTGTATAAATAAACAAAATTTTACGTGTCTGTATGTAAAATATCTTGATTAATGCGTATGAAATTATATACGAGAATTAAGATATATATTTTTATATGGCTGTTGATGTTTCAACATTTTATAATGGTCTGCTACCTAAGTTTTTTATGTTATTTTTCTCTTGTCAACAAGAAATATAACAAATAACTAAGAAAGTGTTGCCTAAGGGAGTTAGGGAATCATTACATACACAAATGAATTATAATCTAATATACAATTTTAACTTAATACGTAAGCTTTGAGACTGTGATCGGGTTATACGTATTTTTATATACAGACCCTTTGTCAGGCCAATCTGTCCGAAGTTTACACTGAAATCTTAAAATAAGAAATGTTTTGTAATTATAAAATGATTGCTGCAAGTACTATATAGGAATTTACATTCCAAGATGTTTTGTGTTAATATTAATCACATTATATAAATTATTTTATCTCAAATACTTTCAAACAAGAGTCCACAAAATAACATTTTATTCGTTTTTATCAGAAATCTTAAGAAATATTTCAGAGCTGTATATGATTTTCTTATAAAATCCGTTAATATTATGTCAAGATATATCACATGAATACACCTATACTTTGGCAATCAGTGAATTGACACAAAATATCTACCTACAAAAAGAAATTGAAATGAAGTTCCAACCCACAAACATCTGAGCCAATTTGGGAATACCTATTTAATTACTTTAGAAGCCCCAATTTATTTTCACATTCAAGCTCGACTTTTTTACCTATTAAATTTTTGGCTTGTCCTAACATTTACCACAATTTGTTTCTAATTTTTTGGACGAACCTGTTGCTGGACTGCTCCACGTCAATTCCACCGCCACCGGAGGTGGGGGTAAGGTTGCTCATTTATGAGCGACCTAGTGCCCGATTTCACGTACTGTAACTGCTCTGCTACAGCATGCGGAGTACGGTCTCCCCCGCATGGCTCGCGGGATAGATGACGATCATCCGGGGGTGCCTCTGAGGCCACCGTTCGGGATGAAAGTAAGTTTTACAAAAGAGGACAGAATAAACCCGGACGGTTATCGCTCGAGAGTGCAGGGAGTGCACGTGAAACTGCTCTCTACTCTGCTCACTGCTCTACGAAAGAAGTGTGTGCGAAGTGTATTTTATTACGAAATACCAATAAGTGGGCGACGGAGAGAGGTATTTTAAGAGATTATGCCATCGGAGGCTGTGTGGTACCGTGGCAGAATAGAATTATACCTCCCCCTGTACCAGGTATCTTAATAAGCGACTAAGGTACCAGAACCGTAAGATGGCGGTATATCCATCCGAAATAGTGTAGCACAAATGCACAGGTCGGGGATGGGCAGCATCATCTCTGTTGCGAAAGCTGCGCTCTGCGATTGCCAACAGGCTTGCCCAACGCGGCAATTATGAGCAAATGTCCCCCTTTTCCTCCCGGTTCTTGGGGAGGTCTATGTCCAGCAGTAGATTTCGAATGACTGGTATGATGATGACGATGATGCTATTGGACGGAACTATTTGCCACACACAGACACCTGCACCTGCATATAATATAATAGATCATTAGTGCACATAACAACAATTTAGACTTAGTTTGTAAAATTAAGAATAAAAATGTATTATAGTTTAAGATTTCTTTTTATTCAATAAACTTATTACTATTATTGTAAATTTAGGATCTTGATTTTTATTTGTAAACTGTGTACTTAATAATGCAAAATTGTTGTTTTAAGTGTAACGCCTTAATATGCGGGTTGGATAGCTGATACCACACAACATTCCCATTAAAGGGCTTGTTTGATAAATGTGAACAAACTCTGTGTGCTTAGAGCCTTGTTTATTTTGTGGATAAGTTTGTGGTCCCCGACCAAGCTGACTTTACAAACTTAAATTGTCTCGTTATTGTGCACCTCGATTAATTTATTATTTACAATGAGCAGTACTAGCTGACCCGACAAAATCCTCCTTTCTTAGGGAGACTTCTGTCCAGCAGTGGACTTTTCACGGCTGGTATGATGTTGATGATGACAGACGTTATCCTGTCTTAACTATAAATATCAAATATTTAGTTAATAAGAAAAATAACATAAGTCTGACCGGTGCATTTTTCAAATGATATTTACAAGGGACATATGCCAATCGCACCAATTGTCAAATGACAGGCAGTTATAAAATAAAGCGTTAAAAAAGTTAGTATTATTTTTATTAAAATAATTTTCAAAAGCAGATATCTTTTATACTACTTTACTTTTTTCTTCTTAGCAGGTGAATGTTTCCAAGCAGTTCTCCACAACTAGAAACCGTTTGTGCCATGAATGGGTGAATAGCAGACCCTTTCCAGCTCAGAAAGCGTAATGAACGAATATAGTTCTTTGCCGGAATCCGACCTTAAACTTTTTCTTACTTCTAAAGTAGGCAAAAATATACATAAAAATAAACAAACAAGAATACTATGCGCAGCCCCAAAACATTGTCGTTAATCATATGTTTTATCATTCAAGAAAATCACAAAAACGTCTGAATGTATCTACAAAGATTGCCTTCCAACGCAATCTTTCCTTTTCTCGATTTTCCTTTATTACGATACTAAAGAGAAAAAACGGGACCCTATTACTAAGACCCCGCTGGCCGTGGGTCTGTCTGCCCGCCCATCCGTGCTGACATAACTTGTATTGATGAACAGACAATTAATAGACAGTTGAAATTTTCACAAATAATGTACTTCAGTTTGTCCCTATAAAAACAAATACTACAAATGTTGACGGCCCCTTATGCGCTATATTTGTAAGATGATATTTGTGTTTGTCCTGTGCCTGGGTGCTAAAAATATGTTTTTAATATAATAATTTTATATTTGCGATTCCACTGTTATCTGATGTCCATAACACAAGCTTTAAGCGACTAAGCTCAGAGTCAGGTATCAGGAATGAGATTTGAGGTGAGGTGAGATGAGGTGAAAATATATAAAAAAATATATAATAAATTCATAGGGTAAAACCAACTCAATGGTAACTAACACTGGGACACTAGAATATATAATGTGTTAATTGTTTTATAATGTATTAGATTGAGAACATTAATTTTAATTTTAAATAGTTAGGAAACATTAAAAATTTAAAAGACAATCAAACTTTCGATTATGAAGGAGACAACCTCGAGAACCAATTTAATAAAGTGCTATTCTATAATCTATTTTATGTGCTGATGTTACTAAGAGTCGGAACGAGTTGTCTCATACTATAAAACTTTATTTCGTTACAGTCTGTTCGATTGGTGTATTGTTTTAAATATTTTATTATTTACTTGTAGGTTTTTCTCGTATATCCTCTATCTCTATTAAAAACATAATCATTATATTATAGCAACTTTTAAAAAAAATAGTTAAAAAAACTAAAACACACTTTTAAAGCACATAAAACTAAAAAAATATTCACAATATTAAAACTAAAAATGCCTTACAACATGTATATCTAAAAACTGCCTTTTTTTTTACTATTATGTGTAAGTAACTATTATTTGTCGTTTATTGTTATGTTCAGCTTAAATTGAGAATAATTTTAAAGTGGAATGTACTATAAAAGCGTCTTTTTTAATATACGTATGTTTTGCTCACCGGCAGAGCAAAATAGTACCTCCCACTGCACCAGGTGTCGTGAGAGGCGACTAAAGTACCAGAACCGACAGATGGCGGTATATCTATCCAATGCACAGCGCGGACGCGAAAGCTTCGCTGTGATTGCCAAAACGCTTGTCTAGTGCAGAAATTATGGACAAAAACCTCCTTTCTTGGAGAGGCCTATGAGCAGCTGTGGACTCAGCGAATATTGAATAATTTTTAAGTTTAATGTGCTATCATCATCATCATTCCACCCATTGGAAGTTCACTGCTGGACATAGGCCACCCTAAAAAGTGGGAATGTGCCCACATTTGCCACGCTGGGTAAGTTGGCAATCGCAGAGCTCGGCTCTCGCGACGGGGATGCTGCTGCCCATCCCTGCCCTGTTAATTTCAGGTACACTGTTTTGGATGAATATACCGCTATATGTCGACTATTATACTGCCGGTAACTCACGGCAACTAAAGTGCTATAAAAGCGTCTTTTTTATTTCTTTTTCAATTATGTTAATATTTTACTATTTAATTTGCTTTGTGTAGAGACAGATTATACAAACACCAATAAACCAAGTCCAAGATAGAAAGTAGGCTATAAAGTAAAGTAGTCTTTATATACCGTCTAAGCATGCGCAGACTGCGCGTGTGTCTCACTTGCTCTTACACAGAGGATACGTGACGAAATTATATATTCCTGGCAATCCTGGTTCAGAATAATGAGATAAACATATTGAATTATTGTATAGCCACTAGTTCTTGATTAATATACAAAGTTTTAATTAAATCTGTCTGACCCTTTAGGTAACAATTGAGTTCAATGAAGTCGGTTACAAACAAATATATAGTCCAATAGATGTAGCTAATAAAAGCGTGTTAAAATGGCGTATATCTACAATGGATGCATGGTTTTTTTTTACTCTTTACCCGTGCGATGGTCAATGTGACTAATGGATACCTTGAAACCTTCAGCTTTGAATTAGGAAAGATGTAAACCTCTTTCGATGACCCCAAAGGACGCTGTACAAAGTTAAGTCGACGCAGACAAGATCGCAGACAGAGAGAAATATTTTATGTGCCGACTACATGGGTACGAGATATACCAATTGAGAAGAGTACTTTCCCATTTAACGGAGCCGACAGCTGGCGCTACATCCATCCAAAAAGCACTGCATGCATAGGGCGGGGATGTGCAGCATCCCCGCTGCGATACCACGTTCTTCGGTTACCACCACGCTTGTATATACAAATCACTTCTATACATTTATAATACTAACTACCTACTTAAACCTCTACGACTTTTCGATTCGACCCGATGGCGGAGATGGTAGTGACCCTATTTTGTGCGTCAAAGATCGTGGGTTCGATGCCCACCCAAAGCAAACATTTATATTTAAGCAAACATTTTTTCAATGTCTGGGTGTTTTTATATATATTAAATTGTGATATTAAATTTCTAAATTATAATATTTTCTATCTTGTCTGATTTCAGTTAAACAAGTGCTTTAAGCTACTTATCTCGGAGCGAACGTAGGAACATATGAATGAATAGTGAATAGTAGTGTAAAAGAACAATTGATGATGAACTATGTATAACGGCTTTGGCCCATGCACTTTGCAGCTAAAGTACATGCATTTTATAATATTTTCTATTTCTTGCGTGTTCACTACTCGCAATAAAACTACTCTCTTAACAGCTTTAAAAAGCGGTTCATTATCTTTTTAATTTTTTGTTCGATACTTCGGTTACCTAGCGGCAAGAAGGTGGAAATATACTCTCTAAATTATGGGTTAATTATGGCCTGTGTTCGAGATAAGATGGAGATTTATTTTTATATGTCTGAGAAACTAACTGGTAACAATGCGCACAGCTGTAATTCGGTACCTTATCAATATTGGCACATCGCTAACATATAACTTGGTCTAAACTCGTGACATTCCCAAATTGCTTCACCAATAAATGTGGGCAGGCATGTAAAAGGTTTTTTTCGAAATACTTACGGGCGTGAATTAAAAGCAGTACGCCTGTTAATATTTTCCTTTATACAAAAAATATTTGGCCATGGGGCACCGAGAGTAGAATAGTACCTCTCCCTGTCAGAAGGTGTCGTAAGGCTGAGCTATCAGAACTAACAGATGGCGGTATATCCATTCGTAATAATGTAGCTCAGAAGCACAGGGCGGGGATGGGCAGCAGCATCCCTGTCACGAAGCTACGCTCTGCAATTGCCAACACGCTCGTCTTTCGCGGCAATTTTGGGCAAAATTGCCCCGTTCTTGAGGAGGCCTATGTCCAACAGTGTACTTCAATGGCTGATGTAATAGAATGTATGATAAAATTATAGTATTTCCTAATATTTACGCGTTTACTACCCACACAAAAACTAACTACCGCAAAATAAGATAATATATTAATTAAATGAAGTTTTATCGTACATACAAACATACATACATACATACATCACGCCTGTGTTCCATCGGCGTACAAGAGCTTATGGATCTCTATTTGCTACAATTTAGGCATACATTTCTCGCTTCCTTTACTCGTATTTGCCCTTTTATTCAAGCTTGTTTATCCTTGAGACTTCTAACCTGACCCTTTTTTAATACCTCTTCTATCTCATTTTTCAGAAAGTTCAATAATGAGAATGCAGAAAGACATATACCGAGCATTTTTTCTGTACACATACAAAGTTGTAAGAATAATATTTCTGATTTACCAAAGCAAAAAGTTAGCTATTTTATGATACAGAATTTTGTTTTTCACGTTATATCTTAGCCATTTAAAAACAACAGGATCTCATTAAAGCAGTTAGTTCCCATACAAAATTGAAACTCAAATGACATCGCTGGTTAAACGATGCGGTCGGTTTCGCCGCGACATTTCACAAACTGTCTTGAATCTTAATTATTATTCCTTATACCTACATCTGGTAGAATCTCATTGGCATTCAGTATACTCCTGCACCTAATTAACACTCAGTTACTATAAGAATATGTACATTCTTGTTCTACATTTAAATATTTAAAGAGTTTAAATAAATACAAATTAATTTCACGGTAAATTTACGTTCACTTTACAAAAAAGTCTATATTTAATTAATACGGACGCTACCATTTCACCCAGGTGTATAGTAAAATTTTATCCCGTTGATCCTCTTTTAGGGGAGTTTTAATCTCGTCCAGGTCTCGTAACTTTGTTGGATACCGGCAGAATAGAATATTACATTTATATGTATCAGGTGTCATAAAATATGTCAGAGGTACCGGAACCGATCGATTATGTCATATCCACCCGAAAATTATAGAAAATGTTAGAAATTATTACATACTAGCTGACGATGACATTGGCCTATCATAAAGTAGCGCGCTTTCTGTCAAACGACTTTGACACTATATTGTCGAATATCAAAAGATTACATTAGATAAGGTCGATAAATTTTCATCGTTAAATCATTAAATCGTTAAGTAATTTTCTTATCATGGTCATTCCTAACAAAAGAAGAGTTAGCGATATTGATTCAGCAATTCCAGTCGTTCACGTCTCGTGCTGTAAGTAATGAAAATAAGGACTTATTTATATATTATAATGATGTATATTGTTCTTATTCGAGTTCAGCGCGATGTCTTGTTTATCTAAACTACTTGGACGTACAGATACACGTCAATCGCCATTTTGTCTCGTATCTTTATTGATACAAGAACACAAACTCAACTCCCGTAATTCTACGGACAAGTCTAGTGTAAATACTATTCTGAAATCATCTTGAATTTCAACGTGAACGTATCCAATACCATAACAATTCCGGGGATGTTAACAAACTCTCAAATAATATTCTCAATATATGCGTCGTCGGCTGTCCTGTTTAAGTACGTAAACATTTTGTGGCTTAAACTTTATAAAAGGCGCCTCAAATGACTAATTGTGAGCTCGGTTACTATGCAGATATATATCTAGCGGATATTTTATAGCTAGCGAAACTTACAACTTAACCGTGAGGCAGAGTAGAATAGTACCTCCCCGTGAACCAGGTATCGTAAGAGGCGACTAAAGTACCGTAGGAACATATAGATGGCACTTATATCCATCCAGAACATTGCAGCTCAAATACACAGGGCGGAATGGGCAGCAGCATCCCCGTCGCGAAAGCTGGGCTCTGCGATTGCCAACACGCTTGCCCAGCGTGGCAATTATGGGAAAATTCTCCCTTTCTTGCCAGGAGTGGACTTCCAATGGCTGGTATGATGAAACTTACAAAATGTATAATGAGTGCATATTCTCATGCTCCAAATGATAACACATGATTCACATCACACGTATATCTAGTCTAATGAAATAAATTAATAAAAATGCATTAATTCTTACTTAATTATCTTTTATATCTTCACATGCTCTAATATCTTTCTCATTCTCTCCTATAAATGTGAAAGGATGGACGGATGTTTGTTACTTTCACGCTGGAACAGCTAAACGGATCTGACAGAAATTTGGCGCAGAAATTTTAATAGTCTGAGTAGTATTTTTCTCTGACAAATCGTCACGACTTTTTGCACAGTTTATCAGGGATGACAAAGTAAGGACCTCGCGGATAAAGCGCGAACGGAATGCAAGTTCCAAATGTTTGCAACCGATATCCTTTAATAATTACTTTTTATATCCAGCTCCGTTAAAATTGGAAATTAAGAATGGAAAAAAAAATTATTATTACCTCTCTACATTACATAGTCACTCTTACAGAGAATTCAGCCAGGACAAACACAAATATTCAGCACTAACTATTTCTACGTAGTATTAACTTTGCAAATAATAATATTTGTAACATGTTTTATGACACTCAATGAAGAACCGTTATACTGAATGTTGTTTAAATAACTTCAAAAACAGCAGTGTTTCATGCTAACTTTTCACGCCGTTCTACCCCACCCACAGGTGAATTTTTAAAAACCTTTTCTTAGTGCTCGTCTTCGTTATAAAAGGAAATTCTTTGCAAAATTTTAAACACTTATAGTTTAGGACCTCCGTTGACATGTCAGTCAGTCAGTCAACTTTTCCTTTTATGTGAGTCAAAGTCTATACTTTATTTAAATCTTCAATAAAATAATACAAACGATCCTGATGACCCGAACGATCATAAAAATCATCTAACACAGATAATTTCATTAGGCCTACCTTAAGCCAGTCTGCCGGCACCAGACGAGTCTTAAAACTAAGTTTATTGCGGGTTCATTACGCGACCCACCAGAAAGAAACCTGTAAGAAAGAATGATGGTGATAAAAATTCTACCAACACCACTAACGCAGTAGTTGGCGCTAATAAAACCCCTACCAGCGTCGGTATAACAAACCATTGTCTTAAAGCTTGGGGTTAAAACAGTTGAATCCCAAGCAGTTGTCGTTGACATAATCATATATATATATGTTCTGGTGAAGACCGAACACACGATCTTTGGTGCACAAGTCAGGGACACTACTGGATGCGCCGTCTGGCCCGTCAATGACCAAAAAGGTTCATTTCATCCCTATCAAACTATACACACAAACAAATCACAATAACCCGATGAGAAAATTACGTGTCGTTCACTCGAGCGAGGGTAGATACGATATTATTTTTCGATCAGACGCGCTCGTTTGAGAAATGTTTATGGTCATTTGATTCGATCAATCGCAAACAATACACCTAAGTTTCCACTTAGTACTTAGCACTTGTCATGTGTCAGTTCCAGCTACATGTCGGATGATTATTTTTTTCCAGCAGGATCACGCTTTTTCACCCGCATAGTTTCCCTTTTGAATAAAATAAAGCTAAGGGTATAAATATATCTTTTGTTATTTGTTGTTTTTTATTAGTGAGAGAGATTTTGATTTTTTTTTTGTATTTTTGTGTTTATTCTTTGCAAACGTACACACCTTCATTACAATAATTGTATATGATTAGATAAAGCTTTCGTTAGTATTAACTAACAGGATTTTTAATATTGATCTAGTGTTTTAAAATAAATCGTCATCATACCAGTTATTGGAAGTCCACGGCTGAACATAAGCCTCCCCAAGAAAGGTAGTTTTATGGCTGTAATTGCCGCCTTGGGCAAACGTGTTAGCATCGCAGAGCGCAGTTTTTGTGACGACAATGCTGCCCATCTCCGCCCTGTGCATTTGAGCAGCACTCTTTCGGTTGGATATATCGTCATCTGTCGGTTCTGGTACCTTAGTCGCCTCTTACGATAACTGGTGCAGTGAGAGGTACTACTATATTTTGCCGGCACCTCACGGCACGAATGGAAATTAAATCACACAAAACAAAATTCAAATATTAACTATTTTTGTAAATAACTAATAGATTTTAAATCTATTAGTTTAGATATTTCATACTACCTTCTTTCTTATCCTTTGAATTTTAATTAAGGCACTGTCTAAGATGTTCTTATAGAAGAATATCGTTTAACATTTCATATGAAAATACACGATGATTTTGAATCCAAAAAATGCTCATTTATCGGCTATAGCAGTGATCATTGGAAGAGTTTACACTTATACAACTACTATGAACATAGGCAGGTATATCCGTATAGATTCGAATAAATCCGCCGGCCAACTAAGTGGGAACGCCGGCAAACCTCTTAGCTGTGTTACATAGTCGCACAGTGTGTTAGAAGATTATCAACCTACTCGATCTATTCCATATATGTACTCTATGAATGCACATCTTTTACAATAATCTGACTTCATAAAAAGTAGCTTAAAGCACTTGTGTTACGGATATCTGTCAACAAAGGTGTTAAAAATAAATTTCTTAAATACATATAAATAACAACTTGACACAGAACAAATACAAATATTTGTCACATAAATATTTGTCCTGGGTCCACCTAACCTGTCCTATCCACTACCATTAGCGCTCAAGCCCGTTACATAAGTAACCTCGTTAAGTTTATTTAGTACCAATATTATCTAATTACTCCTCCAGGTTGAAAAATACAATATCTTATATTGGTGAATGGATTCCATCACATATATTGATCTGAGTCTGTCAAAGTCGCTTAAAACACTTACGGATATTAGACAACATAGGAAACATTAGACAACAGGCATTTTATTACTATCATTTAGT
Organism: Heortia vitessoides; assembly: GCA_020976665.1. Classification (NCBI taxonomy): domain Eukaryota; kingdom Metazoa; phylum Arthropoda; class Insecta; order Lepidoptera; family Crambidae; genus Heortia; species Heortia vitessoides. The sequence goes on along the minus strand of JACJUM010002279.1, from coordinate 9,051,758 downwards.
GCATACATTAGGTTATGTCTGTTGTGGAAACAAAATTAATAAAATCATTGTTTAACGTTAAATAAAAAGGTTATTCCGGAATCACTCACAAGCTGCACCCTCTTCACTCAACCCGAAGTAATTCTCTATCTATTTAGACGTAGTTGATCGTCTGATTACGCTGTTCCCTTTGTGGATTCATCACACTTATGTCAAATTCTCTCTTCTGCTTATTCTCAAGGAAAATGTTATATGCCAAAACCATTATTAGAAGCTTAAGCTGTATTTCAAAACGGTAACATGCAGAAATTATATGCATAGACAAAATATAAACGTATTTTTAAATATGTATAACGACGTAAAAGTACTAAATGTCACTTATTTGCCTTTAGCAGTGAGAGAAGCGGAGTTATTAGCGCTTACATTAATTTAATAGAGATAGGCAAACGGTTTTTATACTTTTATGATGGCAAACCAGGATAGTCTGTGTGATGATAGGCGTCCATAGTCTTTCGAGTATGATTGTCAACTATTTATTCAACGCTTAACTTCTCTACGCCATGTTAATAGTATCACCGCCAGAACCAGGTATCGTAAGAGGCGACTAAGGTACCAAAACCGACAGTTAGTAGTATATCCATCCGTAACAGTGTTGCTCAAATACACGGGATGGGGATGGGCTGCAGCGTCCCCGTCGCGAAGCTACGCTTTGAGATTGCCAACACGCTTAACCAGCTCAGAAGTATTGGCCAAATACCTCCTCTCTTGGAGATCTATGATCAACAGTGGACTTCCAATGGCTAATATAACGATGATGACTGGCCCGTCGTCAACCTTGAGATATAATTTTCTATCATATTACCCATTTCTTACTGCCTCTCTCCTCTATAAACCGAAACAATAAAAAAACATCTAAGTGAAGTTATTCCACCCAGTTAACCAAACACTGCTAGAGGTCTGCCTCAAGAAAATCTCAGACGGAATAGTAACTTAATATTTTCCTTTTCACACAGTGACTGGGCTTGAAAATTAATATGTCATTTGTGAAATAACATATTACAACGGGTACAGAATTGTAATATTTTTCATTACATTTAGAACTAGTTACAAGGAACAAGCAATCTAAACTATAGTTTCCGTTTATATTCCGAAGACACATGCTGATCTAGAATTACCCCGTAATTACCACGCTGATTAGGTGTGATGACAACACAGCGTAGTTTTGCAACGGAGATACTACTGCCCATCCCCGCCCTGTAGCATCGAGTTTACGCTATATTTATCGCCGCATTGTAAAATTATACGCAAAGTATAATTTAATTTCGATTATCGAATTATAATAATTTTGAATTATATTTTAAATAAATCCAAATAATTACACTTACATTATAAAGGCGAAAGTTTGTGTGTATGTTTGTTTCTTCTTTAAATTATTTGTGTGATTTCGTCTAAATAACTTGTGCAATTTAAATAAAATTTGATATGGAATTAGCTGACCAGGTTTAATATAAGCTACGTTTTACTGCGGGAAAATATTTTATTCACACAATTTATTTTCCTTAATAAACCGCGGGGCACAGCTAGTATAATATACGGTTGGGCAGCGTTCGAAAACTGCAAAACCTCTCATCCGATTTATCTCAATACAAAGGTCTTCAATCAATGTGCACTACCAGCAAGTCATTACTGGTAATACAACCAATGGAAATTATGTATCTCACGACGGGCTCAATGGCGCAGATGGTAGTGATCCAGTTTTGTGCGCCAGGGGTCGTGGGTTCGATTTCCACCCATACTAAATATTTATATGATGATATTTGGGTCTTTTCTGTGTTTGAGTGTTAAATGTATTTATTTAAGTAGTACATTTGTAATTCCTCAGTTGTCTGGCGTCCGTAACACAAGTGCTTTCAGCGATTTACCACGGAGGCAGTTTAATGTATGATATGTTGTGGGAATTTATTATTATTTACTACAAACAATTTGAGCCATCTTATAGTAGCCTAATAGGCTATGGAGAGGACAATGCTTGCAGTGTCATTGCTCGATCAATGGATTAGCAAGTTGCGGAAACAGTAGGCAGAGCATACGATTCAGTTCTGACGGCCAAATGAGTCGTAAGGCGCAAAAATTAATTCTATACATTTTTAAAAGCAGCGTAGGCCGTCCACTTAGAAGTTGGATTGACCATCTGACTAGAACCGCAGATCACGCTGAATGCAGGTCCGTATGTAACGGGCCTTATTACAATACATTAGGGGAGACCATTTCCATTTCATTTCAGAATTAGTGACATTCTGAAATGAAGTAACAATTTTATTTATTTTCGCATTACTGTACCTTTTTGGATTAAATATAATGTCCGATATAAATGTATGAATACAGTAATGATTATATTATTATTATATTTGTAATACCTCTGTAGACCGACACCCGTAACACAAGTGCTTCAACTAAATAATAGTAATACTCTTTATTGTGCACCAGTCAACCAGATACAAAACTGGATACAAATTAAAAATAAAAGTACAATGGGCGGTCTTATCGCGAAGGTAATGCTATCTTTTCTAGGTAACCTTTGGATGAAAAGAAAACAGAAAGAAAATAATTAGGTAGTTTTAGGTGTTCCTATGTTAGAGTAATAATATATAATAAAACACAAATAACAATGTATATATATATATATATATATATATATATATATATATATATATATATCAATAAAAACAAGGAATAATTACAATAACAGGTAATGCTCCTGTACCAACTTTTAAAATTAGTACTGCACACATCTGATTTTTGCAGGAAGCGCATTCCACATTGGAACAACCTAAACTGTAAAGGATTGTCTGTAAAAAGGTGGGGTATGCACAGTCGTTTTAAACATCAAATGACCTCCGATGACCTTAGTGACTTTTCATAGCTATCACCTAAGAAAACAAATCGATATTCGAGATAGGCGGGCAAATGATATTTCTGAGTGAAATCAAAGTAAGAGATGTTGTGTGAATTTATTTATTTATATTTTATTAATTTATCCGAAACTTTCTTCTTTTTGTCTATACTCTGGTGAAAGGTCAGTTGAACGCAAGCAAATTTAATTTAACGATTTCTCGATCAGAATAAAAAAGCAAATTCTATAAATTCCCACAACCTGACCGTGATACAATGCTTAAAGCACTTATGTTACGGACATCAGACAATAAAGGAATCACAAATAAACTACTTTTATATATATATTTAACACCCAGACACAAAACAAACATAAGTATCTTCATATAAATATTTGTCCTGGGTGGGGAATGAACCTACGAACTTTGACAAGACAGGATCACTACCATCTGCGCCATCGGGCCCGTCATAATACGAGTATAAAATAATATACCCCTATAAAAAAGGACAAACATTTTTATTCGTTTAATATACGATATGAAATTTGAGAATAAACGTGTCTTCTTACGACATTTCTTTTCTTAAGTAGAAATATTTCTTATTCTTGAACACATTTTATCTGTATTTAGAATCATGAACACTTATATAAGACAGCAGTATAAGTCGTCATGACAACATTCGTGATGTAAATTGGATAAATAATAAACTCCATTTATCTTACGGATGAGTCTTTTGAATGTGGAATATATTTGGCTTCTGATCCACACACAGATAAAAATGAAGTGTTTCTACTTCTTACAATCATTTTTTCTAAAAAAATTGGTTGCCTGTAAAGTCGGAATACGGGCGAAAGTTTTACGTGACAACGACTTTGAGTGGTAAAATAATTTTAATGTGAATATTCATTCGTATAGTAGGAATAAGGATGAAATAATAGTAACAATTTAAAACATTTATTTATACAAAGAATTATATTTAAAACATTAATTTATACAAAGAATCTCGCACTGATTTTCATATTAACAAAATTTTATTTTTACCTTTACACATACATACGTATTTATATACAAATATACATACAATAACTTGCAATACATTTGCGTAGCACACGTCACAATGAGAGCGAGTGAGAGGGACGCGTGCCTCTCACTCGCTCTTATTGTGAGCGCATAACGTGAGCGGAGCGTAACGCAGTTTCTTGAAGTGTCACCCGGCAAACCAATTTATAAGACGTTGTCACGTCAAAAAGTTTATCTTTTATGTTCATAATTTTTTAGATTTTAAAGCAAGACATTGAAATTTCAGTTTAAAAAAATAGGACGGTGTAGAAACTCAGCTGCAAGCAATAATTCGAATACCTGATGGAACACTCCTCTTGATATAATATATGTGTATTCAAGCCCTTTAATTCAATTGACATCAATGTTAGCACTGGATTAGATAGAATTTCTACAAAGGCAATAAGCATGTAGATTTAATTTAGGTTTTAAAAATAGGAGTAGGATTAAAATTTTAGGTATTTAGGCTAAAAAATCTTGTTTTAATATAGTTATTCCATGCAATAAATTAATGTTTTAGATTAAGTGTTTTTCCACTCTCTTAAGGTAGCATAAGTAAGCCCTATATATATAAGTCAGGTTCTAGAACAGATCCCACTAACTATAGACCGATATCAGTGCCACCATTTTTATCAAAAATATCCGTGAAGCTATTGTATAACCCACTTAACGACTATTAAACCAAAATAAAGTGTTCAATTAAAGAGCAGTACGACTTTTGTTCACATTGAAGTACCCTAACAGCTGCATTAGATTTGGTTACGATGATAAAAATAAACATCGACGAAAGGAAAATAGCATTGGGTATTCTATAGTTTTGAATGTGAAGAAAGCGTTTGATACAGTAAGTTACGAAACGCAAATTTTGAAATTACACAACAAAAAAAAATTTGTATCTCCAAAACAGACGTCAGATTGTCAAAATAAGTGATATTGTAAGTAGCTTTTATAAAATTACGTTCAATATTAGTTAAAGTTATATACTAGGCCCACTATTTTTCATTTAGTAAACAACATTAGCAAGATAAGATTAACAGGCAATATAACAATTTATGTCAACAATACTTGTATTTTTTATTTTGGCAAATCAGTTCAGGAAGTTACCGCTAAAGCTCAAAGAGCGTAATCTGTTTACTATAAATTCGTCCAAAACGTCCTATATGGTTTTATAATACAGTGAAACATAACTTTGTTCCAGTCGATAGAAATACATGGGACTATATATTGATGACAAGTTAACATAGACGTCGCACATTAACCATGTGAGGGGGAGATTAACTTCTTTGATAGGTGTACTCCGAAAAAATTAAAGTTACTTTGTATAATATCTTGGTAAAATCACACTTATACTACCGTATCGAGATTTTAGCTTAGCTGCACCCACTAACCTTAAAAAATAGCAGAGATCTCAAAACAAACACATTAAAGTCTTATTGCAATATTCTTTCCACATACAAACTAATTGTTATATATATAAAAAAATATTTCTCTCAATTATACAAAATCAATCCATCTTATTAAAAAAATTGTAACAAGTTCTGTCAAAGGTAGTATTCGGCTATTTATAAAAGGCAATATTCAATAAGCCACCTAACACCTAAAACGAGTGTGAAAACATAAATATATAAAACTAAGCTAAAATTGTATTAAGAGTCGAGTACCGGATAATTGTATATTATTTATTTAAACTATGGTAAATTCTATATCTCATTATAAAAACTTCGTATGAGTGTACAGATCTCTATTTATATGTTTTTTGTAAACGTATTATAAAACAGTAGCTACCGCTGTCTGTCCCTGTATGCTTAGATCTTTTAAATACATGCATATCATTACTATGTGCACTAATGAGAAACACTAATCATTTTAGTAGTTTCTTATGTGATTTTGTTAATAAACATATTTTTGTTCCGATTATATTGCAAACGCAGGCTGAACCCGACAAGATAGATCAAAATTAATTCCTACAGCAGTACACCATAAAAAAGTCTTTATAAAATTCCGGGGTGGTATGTCGATCACTTAAGGATAACCCATAATAACCATTTTTGGTCCTCATTGCACCTGTGCAAAGCATGGGCAGGTCACTAGTATATGTATGTATATCTATACTAGTATATGTATACTAGTAGTAGTACTAGTATATGTGTACTAGTATATAGTATATGTAACTCTAACGGCGCAACTGTAAAGGATTTCACAATGCGCGCCAGAATAGCTGATGGTGGAATTCTTTTGCACTAACTTTACACTTATCGTTAATATTTTGTACAAATCTTTATAAATTACAGCCAATGTGACTCTAATTTATGATCTATATTACTGTAACGCTGAAAGAATAATAAATATACATCCACACATCCGGATATCCGCCTATCCCCACATCCGCACGTCCGATAATTGGAAGGGTTGGTGAAGTCCGAAGTAATTTTGTTATTAATCGACCGATCATTGTATAAGCTGACTAGCCGCAAATTTCCTAAATGTGTTGTATTAACAAAACACTAGATTCCGAGATAATTCGCTTAAAGCACTTGCGGACAATAGATAAATCACAAATATAAATCATAGAAATGTCGGCCCAAGACCCTTAGCGCACAAGATAGGAACAAATTTTAATACGACTATATCGAATTGACGTAAGCTTAATCTAGATGTTAATTTCTAGAAGTTGGTTTTCGTAAATCCCAAAATTGTATTCATACACATTTGGGGCACAAGATGTGTAAATGCTAATAAAGTAGCCCAATCAGCATATCTATCTTCAGAACATACCAAATTAAAATTTGTCGCCATATATACTGAAACGCTTATTTTACTATTTTATATTATATAAAAAATATGAAAATAATACAAAACCTAAAGTAACAGAATAATAAATTCTTAACTGATACATACCGAATTTATTAACATATTAAATACAAATTTAAAAAAAAGAACAAATCAAGCCGGCACGTGGCGTTCAATTAGTAAGAATTATTTCACAGTTTCGAGATATTTTAAAAAGCTGGTATTGAACTATTTAGTCGTCAATTCTATTGCCATCGGAGGGATATACTACAAACTAACGATTAATTGCAAAAGTTATCGAAAAACGCGCCCGATTGCGCATTCTCTAATATTCCTATCTTGTGCGCCAACGCACAAGGGTCAAACGCGCGGTCGCGGGTTCGACCCTTGGCGATAAAAATGTATATGATGAATATCGATATATGACGACCATAAAACAACGGATAAAATCTCAGAATCTAGTCATCATATGTTCTGTAAATACAGCAGCAGACAGCTAATACAATGATCAGCGAATTATTATCAGTAAACTTACTTTCGGAATTCGCCAATCCTTTTAATTTCCAATGCATCAGCGAACAATAAACTACTTACGCATTCTTATCAAAATATAGACGTTAAAGAAGATCAAACAAAAATATCTGCGATAAAAGTCAACTATCATCATTATATCAGCCTTTGGAAGTCCAATGCTGGACATAAACCTTCCCAAGAAAGAGGGAATTTTGCCCAGAACCGCCGCGCTAGGCAAGCGTGCGGGCAATCGCAGAGCGCAGCTCTCGTGACAGGGATGCTGCTGCCCATCCCCGCCCTGTGCATATGAACTACATTATTTCGGATGGGTATACCGCGATCTGTCGATTCCGGTATCTTAATCACCTCTTACGACATCTGGTATAGGAGGAAGTACTATTTTATTGTGCCGGTACTTAGTCTCTTCAAAATTCAATTAGGCCGTGAGGTACCGGCACAGTAGAACTCAATCTCAAACTCAAACAAAACAACTCGATAACATTAACAAATTTACTCTAACCTGAAATTATAGTTAATTAAAAAACTGTTTCACTATAGCTAACTACGCTTACAAAATGTATAGCATTTAAAATATTAATGTGACCAAAACTAAATGTCGGTGAACATAATGTCGGATACTATATTTTTCATTCCATTGTTCCAAAAGTATTAAAGCTAAATAGCAGTTCGCATTGTTGTGTTCCGGTTTGAAGAGTGAGAGGCAGTGAATTGACTGGGTAATGTAGCATAATATCCTTAAGTCCCAAGTTTGGCGACGCGTTAGTGATCCTGTGAGTCCTTGTGATATTACGACCGTCTATAAACTCTAGTGATGCTTACGATCGTGGACGTGGACTGTATGATCGTTTGTCGACCTGGTCTATTGAAAAAAAAATAAACTTATTACAGCAAAACGTGGTCTCTTACTTAAGGTCTTATTAGCAAACTCAACAGCCCAACGAGCTATGTAGCGCGCAATGATAGGAGTATCTCTGCGCGTTCGATTTTGTTCGAATTGAAGAGATCCGTAAACAAACCAACATCTCAACGGACTAATAGCTAAAGTGGTAGCGTGCGTGGTCCGCAGAACCGAAGGAGATACGAGAAATGTTGACATAACAGAAAACCGTAGGAAGAAAGAAGGATTCTTAACTGATATACGAGAAGGGTTTATTATAATTGTTTTTTTATTATTTTCTACTTCATATTAGTAATTCTAATGTAAAATATTCTAATATAAATTTTAGTGTTCGCATAAATAGTTTAGTCGTGTGGTACAGGCAGATGGCCGTGTGGTACCGGCAGAGTCGAATAAAACCTCCCCCTGTAACAGGTGTCGTAAGTGGCGATTAAGGTACCAGAACCGATAAATGGCGGTGTGTCCATCCGAAACATTGCAGCTCAAATGCACAGGGCAGGGATAAGCTGCAGCCTCCTCGACGCGAAAGCTGCACTCTGCGATTGCCAACACGCCTACCCAGCGAGGCAATTATGGGCCAAAAACCTCCTTTCTTGGAGTGGCCTATGTCCAGCAGTGGAATTTCAATGGCGCAATGGCTTTCAATGGTGAATTTTAAAGCGTTCATTTATTTTTCGTTGTTGAGAAGTTCATTACATGTAATATATTATCGATGAAAATATTTACGGGCTTACAATCAGCTGGCGTCAGTTCTAACACTGATAAGCGCTCATATATTCCATTAAAATAAACATTCACGATAAAAAAAATAACAAATAATAATTCACCATAAAACCATAATATTTCATTTCAGTCTTGCTATAAACAACATACAATTTATTCAATTACTTTTAGAAATTCTAAAAAAACGCCACTCCGAAATTAGAACAGGTATTGTCGGGATGAAATTCCAAAATGCCAGACATTCTGCAAGGCGTTACTGTTATTAGGTGCCTAAACCGAATTGTAACAGAGGGAGCCTGGCAATTACTTCAATTCGATACTAAACAAACGCTTAAGCAGGTTATGCTACGGCTAATTCGTTTTTGTTACGGCACCAAATAGTTTATTTTAAAATCCCATTTTTCAGCTTAGACTTTATCCTAATAAGGCATTGATAGGTTTTGGTAATGTTGTAATTTTACGATACTATAGATTTTTATTATTTGTAAGGTATAAGTACTAGGTGTCGTAAAAGGCGACTTAGGTAACAGAATCGACAGATGGCGGTATATCCATTCGAAACACTGTAGGGATAGACAGCAGCATCCCCGTCGCGAAAGCTGCACTCTGCGATTCCCAACTATAGGCAATTATAGGCAAAATTCCCTCTTCCTTGGGGAGGCCTATGTCCAGCAGTGGACTTCCAATGACTGATACGATGGCGATGATGTTTATCAAATTTAACTACTATTTTCTTTCAATTAACAATGGGGTTATATAAATTATTTTAAATTATATTTGACGGGCCCGATGGTGCAAATGGTAGTGATCCTATCTAAGGTCGTGGCTTTGATCCCTACCCAGGATAAATATTTATATGATGATATTTTTTTGTTTTTTTTCGGTTTTTGGGTTCAAAAAATATGTATTTAGGTATAATATTTGTAATTATAAAAATATCATTTTTACGACGTGACTATTTAAAATATTATTCATTTAACTTTAATAAAAAGAAAGTAAACATATATAATATACATACATCAAAATACAATTCAATTATCTATGTCTTATTTAAAATAATAGCTTTCTACTGAATTGGTTTATGGAATTATGAATTGGTTTACATTAATTTTCTGTCTATTTGACTATTTTCTACTTTTTTTCAACTAATCTCTGCAACGGCGCGACCGGTTTTTATTTTAGAAAAAAAACTCTCATGCGGTGCCTCAATGTACATAGATTTCTGGTTAAGTAAACACCGGAAATTAAAAACTCTTTAAGTGGTAGCTTTTATTCAACTATACAGCCAGGATATGATAGCGTAACAGTGTAGCTCTAGGTTAATAGACAGACACCGGTTCTCTCTAGTAATGACTAGAGAGAACCAAAGCTCTGCGTTTGCCATCACGCCAGCCTAGCACTGCAATTATAGGCAATACACTTTTTACTTGCCGTGAGAGTACCGGCATTGTAGAATAGTACCTCCCTCCCACTTCAATTCGATACTAAACCAACGCTTAAGCAAGTTATGCTACGGTTAATTCGTTTTTATTATCCCATTTTTCAGCTTAGACTTTATCCTAATAAGGCATTGATAGGTTTTGGTAATGTTGCAATTTTACGATACTATAGATTTTTATTATTTGAAATGCATGCAGTACTAGGTGTCGTAAGAGGCGACTAAGGTACTAGAACCGACAGATGGCGGAACTACCATTCGAGACAGTATAGCTCAAATACACAGGGTGGTAATAGGCAGCAGCATCCCCGTAGCAAAAGCTGTGCTCTTTGATTGCCAACACGCTTCCCAAGCGTGGCAATCATGGGCAAAATTCCCCCTTTCTTAGGGAGGCCTATGTCCAGCAGTAGATGTCCAGTAGCTGTAATGATGGCCTCTTTTTAGGGAGGCCAGTATCCAGTATTGGACTTCTATAAGGCTGATGTGTTGATAGTGATTTTATTACTATATTAGTTTCAGTAAGATTCCTCAAAGATGTGAATGTATAGTGTGACTAATAGGCGCTACGACAACATGCTACGACCAACGCCTTTATTTACTTAATATCGGGGTCGGGTCCATAATTACAACCTCCATAGATTATATTATCAAACCTTCCTCATAATCATATTTATTGGTAAATAGGAAAACAGATCCCCTTTGATTGGTAGATAGATTCTTTGCAATTATTTCAGGGAAATCTCAGTCGAAATACGTGAATTAGAATTGATAAAACAGGAGTAAACAGGAAATTTAATCATAAAGTTAATTCCCTTTATTAACAGACAAATTATGGATTCTATTTGAAGTTAATACGTAAATGAAGAAATATTAATAAACTTAAACTTCATTCTTAAATCACTTATGTAAATCATTAGAATACCTACAAAGATACTATTAATTGATTGGTTATGCAAGGCTCGTTAGTACCCTCATTAGTACCAATACTAATGCATACCAACCTCACCTATTTTTATACCACCAAACAGCAGTGCTCATCAACTGTAATGAGTGTTCCGGTTTGAACTGCGAGAGAGGCAGTGAAATTACTGGGTGATATGAATTATGATATCTTCAAGTCTCAGGGCAAGGTGCTACAGAAATCCTTGTAATATTACGAGCTTCTTTGAGCTGCGGTGACGTTTACTAACACGCGGACTGCTTGTTTGCCGACCTAGTCTAAGTAAAACTTAAAAACTAAGCAGGGCACATATAACGCACAAGTGATCGGATAGGGCTGTTCTTTAAATAAGATCACGCAACGGCAAACGCACCGCATGATTTATGGGCAGGATCTTACTACAAAAACCCGATCTATTTTCGTAAAGCAGTACACAGTTTTCGCCGGCGAACGCGTGCAGTCCCTGCCCCTCCAGCGATATCCGATCGCAATAGTGCCGCCGGTCTCATTCTTTTTTCTTCTTTTGCAAGCAACTTAACCATCCCCCACGATGATCGAAGCTTAGTTCGAGCCTCAGAGGCACCGTCGGGTAATCACCATCGATCCCGGTCAGATCCCGCGAACAATCGGATATAGGTTCGCCCCCACTTTGGTAGCGCTGGAGTTGACGTCTGAGTACTTAAACATTAAGTTCTCCGAAAAAAAGTACTTACATAACAACCGGTTTTATTAGCAACCCCTTGCTCGTTATTCAAACTGGACTACAATATCAGCATTTGTTTATAGCTGAAGAAATATGTGAAATAGTGGGGTGTCTATGCAGGCGATCGTTGTGATAGCACAAATCCAAAAAAAGTACGTTTTCGGCATGTATCTTGACCGGTAATCGAACTTCGTGATCCACAATATCAAGTTTAGATGACCTTTTAGATAAAAATATTTCTCCGAAAACGTTATGAAATGAGTATAATTATTTATTCACATTTCTTTGAGAACTGTAAAAAGATTCCTAACTTAATGTTGCTGGGTAAAAGCCGTTTACCGTTTCTAAGAACGAAACAAAATTTATTTTTTAATAAAACCGGTTATGAAAGTATTGGCTGGTTAAATAAAATATTTCTATTCAAATGAAACAACGTACCACGTAGCTGCTTTGCTTTACCTTTAATTTATTTCTCTTATATTTAAATGCGAGCATAAACAAAATGTTGTGGCATATGACGTCAACTACTGAACATAGAAATCCCGAAAAGAAACACAATAATTTTGTTTCTATACGACTTGAATTTTAAGCAATTCCGCGGTTACGCTCTGGGGAATCCGTACACATATTTGCCACGCTACTTCCAAAGAGATACTGCTGCCCATCCCGTTATATTACGAGCTGCCTTTAATGGATGTAGCGCTTTTACGACACCTGATACAAAGAAAAATACCATTATACATCACCCTATATATAATAATAATAAAAAACTCTTTATTGTACACCAATAACTAACACTACTAAACATCTATTAAGTCCTCAGATATGAAATCAGCGTTTTGTCGTGAAATGAAACTTCTGAAATATCTCCTCTTTGTTAAAGAATCATCTAGTGTAAGACGTGATGAAAAGAAAAAGAAAAGTGATGACCAGTGTAGAAGAAGTCGCAGGATGAAAAGCTAACAAATAATAACTATGATAACTGAAATTTTACCGAAAGGCAATCTCGCACTAACCGAGAAACTAAGGCGTGAAACGTCGTCTCAAAGTGCATTCAGCGTTTATCTGGATTAATATTCATGCAGAACCTAAGTGGCCTGTCATAAACCTAATTTACAATGAAACTGACATAATTTAGACGCACTTTACTGTTTTAAAATGTAGTAAACATCTTCTCATCATCAGCAAGACTATGAAAAATCTTCACTTAAATTTTTCATCACATCATCACAGCAGCCATAGAACGTCTACTGCTGGACATAGGCCTTACCAAGAAAGGGGCAATTTTGCCCATGGGGTTGGCAGAGGTAAAATCTTAGAGTGTAACTTCGCGACAGTAATACTGCTGCTCATCCCCGCCCATTATTTGAAATGCGCTGTTTCAAGTGGATACCATTAGTCGGTCCCGGTCCCACCGTCGATTCTTATGACATCTGGTTCAGAGGGAAGTACTATACTGTCGGAAAGCTACGCTCTGCGATAGCCACCACGCCTGCCTAGCGGGGCAGCTATATCTTAGTATTAGGTATTAAAGGTAATAATAAAAACGACACGTCGACACGGCATTCACTACTTTAAAATACTCGCTCTCTAAAACATCACACGTTATAGGTTATTGTTATGTGTATTAAGCTACCATTAACTAAAAGACCGCGGGTCGCAAGAAATAAGAAGTGGAATAGTACATGAGGCGGCCTAATTACTTACAGCAATTGCTTAAAGGCATTCTGGGATGGAAGAAGTGTTACAAGCTGATTGTGGTTTGATGACATGATGATTATTTATATATATATACACACTAGCAGCGCCCCGCAGTATAACCTGCATCAAGTTGTAGAACAAACCTAGAATAATTTATGCTACAATTTTATTGATCTTAGCGTAATGTTATATAAGTTATATTTTTTGACAGAAAATGGACTAGCCAACACTGAAAGAATATTTTAAATGGAATCAGTGGTTCTTGAGATAAGCGCGTTCAAATAAACAAACTCTTCAGCTTTATAATATTAGTATAGATATGTACATACATACAGATACACGTATACATATTATATGTATAAGGAATTACTGTGACGGATAATGCTACTTCATCTTATTCTTGAATATAATAATAGACCGAGCATATCTGAATTGAAGGGCGAGTATATTCCACAAACTGCCTTTAGACTTTAATCGCAAAGAATAGTGATCAAATACGTATATGCATAAATATTACTAAAACAAAATATATGAACTTATTTTTGTACACTACCACCAAGAGATATATTGTTATTTACTTTACATAAATGAGTACATAGTGAATGAGTACTTTGTCCTCAATATGGTCGTAGCACATTATTATTCAGAAATGGTTTAAGCTATTTACCATCTATTATTGTTACTGTATAAATAGATAGATATTTTTATATCTCGACATTAAAGTATTAGAGTCATGAACGGCTTTGAGACGCGTTTTATTTTTTTTACATTTTTTTGTTCGATTACCTTTCGGCAACCCTTCTCAAGATTGACAAAAGAAATTGTGTCAGGATTTGAAAGTTACAAATAATAGCTTCACAAATTACTTTTAGTCTTTAATTTAATACGTTTTTGTTCCCATCCACGTAGTAAGCGCTAACAACTTCATGTAATCTGGCCAATTGTAAATGTTAGTTATTATTATAGTCAATATAACCTTTACAATTCCATAAATGAATTAAATATACTCTTGTGTGTTTGTGAGTGATAAAATATTTTACCCATTAATTACCGCGCTGGACAAGCATGCTGCGGCCCATTCCCGCCCTGTAGTATTTAAGCCGCGCTTTTTTGGATAGATATACAAATTAGTCTCCTTTTACGACACCTGGCACAGGGAGGAAAATGATGTCTGGTTATAAGAAGAGAGGTTATTTTATAATCAGTGCGGTGCAACTGAGTTCGTAAGTAAAATTTTGATTTGAGAGCACTGATGGCATGGGCGGACAGCAATCGCTCAAGTTAAATCAATTTTTTAGATGGATCCATATAAACGATGGCTATAAAAGAGGCCCTTTATGCGATGCAGTTCTGGCCGACAGAAGTTCGAAACTTAGTTGAATAGTGATGAATTCGCGAGCGAGCGTAATGCTTCAAAAAATGTTTAAGACAGTGGTGTAACAATTACTCAACTCTTTTTTTATTTATTTATTTTATGGGTAGACACAACAGATTATAATCATAGAGATTTGTTAATATGACTAAATTGCAATAACAGAATTAGTTAATTAGAAAGTTATTACGGTCGATTAATATAAGTATAACTTATAGGATACTTCCGTATCCGTAAACAACATAGTAAGGTAATTGATAATATAAAAAGTGATATAATAAAGGAATACAAAAGATAGGTACAACCAATTCATACACAGGCTATATTTATTACTAGCATCAGCCCGCGGTTGCACTCGCGTTAAGTTGTAGAATTTTCATAGTTACTTTGCACTCCCCTTTTAAAAATCATCCCTTAAGTAGGAATGTCTTTTTTTTATTTTGCACGTTTCTTGGCTTTCAATGTAGATCATTCAAACTGAATTATATTTGTCAAAGCTTTATACTAACGTTCATGAGGTTAATTTTCAAAAATCCTTTGTTAGTACTTCTTATACATTATATAATCTTAATGAATGACTGATTGACATATCAACGCAGGGCTTAATCTCGAAGGATTAGAAACTCCAAATTAAAGCAGCAGGAAACACTAACAAAGGATTTTTGAAAATTAACCTCATAAAGGTGTAAAGCAGGGCTTTAACGTTAGTATGAAGTGTTGCTATTGTGTATGTTTTTACAAATAAAATTCAGTTTGAATGATCTACATTGAAAGCCATAAAACATGTGCAAAATATTTAAAAAAAAATCATTCCTACTTAAGGGATGATTTCTAAAAGGTGAATAAATAGAGCTGCGACTTGTCTTTGAGGATATTCACAAGCGATGGTTGAAACGAACACACGATGGATTAAGAATAAAAATATATCTTCAACGGCTTCACGGACTCTTCACAAAGTGGTAGTGGCTGGTGGTAGAATACATTATTTCAGTGTAATAATAACGAAAATGTTTACGGCGCGTGTGGACTAGTTTATTTGCTGCAATAATTCAGGGATGTCCAAGCAGGCGTAAATAACCTTGATGAGCTACATTAGATCTAGTAATGTGCGACGGTGGTGAGAAGAGGCAATATTAAATGGTGTAAGCCTCTCTTGGTACGATATGTTTTTTCCACCTCATCGCAAGTTCAACACTAACGTAAATGGGTTCAATGCGGTCCATATAAACTGCATAATGATGTTTTCATATGACTGAACCATTTTTAATAGTGCTTCTTATAAGGCGATTAAATATAGACATGATACTTTTTGTGTTCTTGAATTGCTTTGTCTGTCTTGCAATAAATCTTAGCAAAGTGTTTGACTTTTTAATCAGTCAATTATAATAAAAGAAATACTCGATTTCTAAAACGCGCTTAAGCTTATGTCCTACTTTAGAATATCGATACCCAATTTTAGTCTTTTTACGCGTTAACAAAATAAAACAACACTTTTTGAAGTTAAATAACAAATTATTATTTCTGCACTATCCGGAGATTTTGTCAAGATTGTGTGTCCTCCCCCTGTGTAATCGTGATTTCCCTGATTCTTCTGTAAGTGTTGAGATCATCAGCATACAATAAGTAAAGTAAAAAAATCAATTGAGCCATATCATTAATTATTGAAGAAGAAGAAGACAAGAAAAAAAAATTGAAAATTCAAATGGGAACCCGGATAAATAAATAAATATAATAATTGTACAATATAAAGACAACCAACATGATAACTTTATGTTATTCAACCAAATAGACTTTTTAAATTAAAAAGAAAACAATCTTAATCAAGAAAAGTTTCAACCAAATATTTTTTCTTAGAACTGCTCAATAAATCATGAATGCTTTACGTAAATATTGAACATGAAAGTCATTATTATCCGATGGCTACAAAACGCTAATATCAAACAGTTATCAACATGAAGTTTTTTTAACTTTTTGTTTAAAAACGAAACTATAGCAAACAAAAAGCGTGTAAACACGCTTTATGTTAGCTTCAGTTGTTTGTATGCGTGTATTTTTGCGTGTATGTGTATTAAACACAGAAGGAATCAGTTGAACTTTCAGAGACAACAGTAGCAATCTTCGTTTTAGAAAAGATTATGGGCATTCGCCCTTGGCGGGAACTTTTTCTATTAAAGAAAACATCCGATTTATAATTTCTCAGCTTTTTTTAACTTAGCGCAAAGGATTAGAGAGGGATTACTCAGAGTTACGGTCGGAGTAAAGTGTTACTTTTGACATGCTGCGGTTGCTAAAAAAGGAGCAAAAGAAATTGGCAGACACTTGTGGTTATTTTATTTAATGAATTAAAAAGGGGCATTAAAAACAAAACACTTTATTTTGACGGTTCGTTTGTTCAAAAAATTAAAATAGGTTTGTTTTCAAAAAATATAAAAAAATAACAAGAATATACCTTAAGCATAATTTTAAGGCAGATCTGTTTTATAATAATTATTAGAAAGAAATTTAAGGAAAAATAATGTAATTACATTACATAAAGGCAAAATCTATTGCAATAATTCAGCTTCATTTTAACGCTAAATAAGAGCCCATTCCGTAAAAACATAATTACAAAATATACTAGAATAAATACAATAGTATCATCGTCACAAGCTGGCATTGTATTAATCTGTGGAACAAAATGATACTACGACTATGCATTATTTGGCTTTGGCGCCGTCGTACGTAGCAGGAATAAAATGATAATCGACATTATAGATCTCACGTCAGAGATAAAGTTACTTAATTTTTTATATCCCAAATATCTTTTCTTTGACGTATATTTCAAATAGTCCACTTTTGTACGTTTATTATTTCAGGAGCAATCGACGAAAACATGTCTTTGATTTTGCCTGAACAATGACGTTTTTGCAGTTATCTTTATATTCTCCGGAGGCAGCGAAATGTATCTTTCTGTCGCAAATTTTTGCGTTTATATTTGACAAATACTTTAAGCACTGCAATTTTGCGTATAAATGAATGATTTCTCACTGTATTCTGTATTAGAGTTACAAAATTAGACTTTGCATAAATATAAGGATAAAAATCTTAACGGAGTACTTACCAAACATCAACAGCAACAAGTCACTAACAGCCAAACTGAACAAGTAATAGTTAGTGGCTGTATGCAGCACAGGATGCTTAACGATCACAACGCAAACGCACACGTTTCCAATAACACCAGTTAGAAAGATTACCACCAATACTATACTTATGGGCACTATCTCCTTCAATGGTAACCGTCTAGACCCCATCAGCCACCACAACATCTCTTCTTCACTACAGTCAAAGTTTGAAAAGTTATTGCATCTATTATAAAATTCATCGTACGTCTCGTTCAATCGCAGAAAAATACGTGATTCAATTTCTCCAGACATCATTGAAACGATCACATAAAGTTTCTCGTTTATTTTTTATTTAATACAACTTTGCGTATGAAGCTCGCGTGGAACGAACTCTGGGAGCCAGAAACATGGCCGTCTGTTTCGCTAGCGGCGACGGACTGAAAGCGTTTTGTGCAGTCCGCTTTACGCAAGGCGAGTTCGAGGTTACTTATAAAGTGGAAAAGATAAAAAACCAATATTCTGTTTAAATTTTCTTTAAAACAAATAAAAAAAACGTTCGAAATTTGCAAGCTTAATCATCATATTTCTGATATAAATAAGGTAGATGAAATCGCGATAATGCTGCGCAAAGCCTAAAACCTGACTTAATTATTTATATATATATATATATATATATATATAAGATATATATTAGGGTTAGAAACTTGTAACTTTGCTAAGGGGTCTCGTTTATAACGTAAGGGAGCACCAGGGTGCGAAGTTAGTATGAAACTTTGCCGTTTTTGAAGTAATATCATCAGTATAAAGGTACTTCATTAAAAGTCACGTGTAAAATATTTTTTTGACTCTGATAAATATAGAATATATTTTCATACTAGTACTGTTGAGATTACAATAACGAATTGATTAAGGTCATTCTTTCAGGAGACCTTGGTTAAGAAGCCGGGGAAAATGGAACAACCGGAAGCCGGTGATTCCGATCGAGAACAATTTTCTCACATTTACGCGGTTACTACTCTTAATGAAACTAATTTTTTTACGGCTTTTGGACAAGATTTATCCACCTAACTCTGACGTTTTTTTGCCGTTTCAGATTCAAAAGAAGATAATGTAAACGTTAAATAAACCATGTTTTAAACTTTCTAAAATATAGTTGAAAATGGTGTTTTGATCAGACACAAAATTGACTGGGTCTCGATACAGAGGCATACAGAATTTCTAAAAGCTGAAGAATTAATCAAAGTGATTGAAATCGGTCTGTCTATTTACATTCAGTGCCGTAAACAATTCAAAGCCGTTTTGCGTTCCTATTTAATTTAGATGATAAAGATCATAGTGGGAAGAAGAGAAGTGATTGTGGACTGGAAATTATGAAAATAAGACAACTTGTGAGGTATTTTACAAACAACTCATTGAATTTTTATGTATAAATAGCAGAGCCCCACGGTTTTACCCGAGTTAAGATGTAGAACTTTCGTACTAACTTTACAGCCCCCTTTTACCCCCTTAAGGAATTAATTTCAAAATAGATTTAACACGCATTTCATAACCTTGATACTGAATTTAATTTGAACAACTTTAAAATCAGCAACGTTTAATACTAACTTGGCACACCCGTTCTACCCGTTCTAAACAAGGAATCCCTGCGCGAAATTTCAAGTCTCTGGTCCTTACAGTTTAGGGCCTGCGTTAACATGTCAGTCAGTCATTCAGTCAGTCATATCGTTTTGTATTTGTCATTGTATTGTCCTGTAACATAAACCGTTATATTTTTATAGCTAAATCGTTGATCGTTACAAAAGAGCTATAAAAACTAAGTCTTGGTGACACAATATTATTTTGATTTTAATAATTCTGCTGTGTGCACAGTTATTCGATTATATTTTGTTAGTCTGATTCAATGTGATGGGTTTTTAGAGTCAAACTACATCTCTTATTCTCTTATATATTGCAATAATGTTCGAGTCAAATTATTGACCAGTACTAAAATTAATTTTTAACTCATACTAAAGTTACCCCAGTTACATATTATGTACGTCTTTAATAAATTTAGATGGTCCGGATTTTTAATAAAACAAATACGAGAGTGTTATATATCCTTAAATACAATTGCCATTAACATAAAAACGTTAAGACTTTTAAAGCTGTCATTATCAGTTTAATTAAGTCAAGTAAAAAACAAAGAGCAGCAAGGAAAATAATATTAAATTGAACTAAAACTTCAATATCTTTAAACCAGACTAACTAAATATTTTAAAGGAATGCTCTAAGCTTCAACTGAACTCGCGATTAAAACCTTAGACCTCGCAAAGTTTCACTGTGGAAGTGAATTTAAATTCAATTCAACTTCATAAAGTAAAAAGTTAGCGGGTATCTTTTACGAATATCGTTAGGTGCTCTACGAAAAGTTTATTTCGTTTTAAATTAAATGTTTAACATTAAAATTAATATTTATAATAAATATATTTGATGTGTGATTCTATCTTGTGCGCCAATGATGCATATTTGTGATTCCTCCGCTGTCTAGTGTCCGTAACACTAGTGCTTTAGGAGACTTACCTCAGAATCAGGTCTATGTATGAGATTAGGTATGAATTATTATTATTAATAATTACTTAGGTAAAAAATATCTACTATATTTATGAAAGCTACGTATGGCACCTAAAAAAGTCTAGTATACTTATGATTTCTATATATCTATAAAATGTTATATAACAGTATTTGTGCTAAGTACACCTCACCAAACTTCCACTAGCTTCAACATTTACTGCATTTAGCTATAAGGCTGCCTCATATACCTACTATTCAATCTTTTTATGATGTTTTTGTGTTATTTTTATTGGTGTACAATAAAAAATATATTATTATATTTTATTTTTCATTAATATAAGAAAGCCGAAGGGTTTATTGTTTGTTTGGTTAACCGTCTTAGGCCTACTAGTGAGAGTTGAAATTTTTTTTGTGTGTGAAATAGTCCATTTATTGAGGAAGACTTATTCTCGTTGGTACAAAAAAGGAGCGTAGCATCAATAGAAAATATTTTAAAAACGAGAAAAAGTATTCCTTTTGGAGAGCTTCCTTTGCCTGCACTGCATAAACGCAAAAATCCTAAACTATGAAAATTAAGCACGACGTGCTGTGTAAGCGACCCTGTTTGGCGATAGCAAAGAAGTCAATATTGATAGGTAGTATATACGAGTATATATATATTTATTTCGCTGTTCACTACAATCTGGCAAAGTGGCTGGACAGATCTAAATTCAAATTTCACTAAAAATCTCTGTTTTTTACACGTTTTTATTAAGATAGATGATGTATCTACTGAAGTTCTATTGTTGTATCCAAACTATGTTTTAGATAGTGTCTTCCTCACACATGATGTAGACTTCATACAAAGGTAGTCTGCATTGGTACCTCACTCTCACTTATTTCTATCGCCAATTCGCATTGCGGTAGAAATAGGCATTGAAATTACTGGGTAATGTGACGTAATATCATAAAGTCACAAGGTCGGTAACGCGGTGATCCTTGTGATAATTCGAGACTGCGGTGACTATTACGCGGACTGTATTCTTGTTTCTTGACTTAGTCTTAAATGAAACTAGAATATCTATTGGGGTTACGACATATTATAAATGATATATTTCACTACTAGTTCTTAAAATACCCAACGTATCATATACTAGGTACCAACATTTATAGAAAATACTAGTTTAATCTTTCCGATATTTGTTTTAATTTTTAATAGATTTTTGTTTCAAGTTTGTTTTACTTGGCAATATTCAATAATACATTTGTTGTTCTACCTAATATTGATGTTCTTTCGGGTAGATCTCTCATTTCCAATTCCCATTTATTTTCGAACCCAATTACAAATGATAGACATTTGAAATCAATTTCCGAAGGCTTTAGTCTGGCGATCACGTATAAGCTTGCATTGGTTCCCAAAGTCATACTGGTGCGACCCTCTAGACAAACACTTTCAAATTAATTATAGGCCCGTCAATAAGCAAAAAGGTAATATCTACATAAAAAATACAGTTAGCTTTTCGCACGTGACTTAGTAAATTGCGTATCTTTACAACCAAGGTTAAACACTATGCAATAACGATCCGTTCGTGAAAAAATGATTCAATGTCTTTGAAATTGCAGTTCCACAAATTACACACAATACCACCAACCGACTGAATAACTTCTCTTAACGCCTGGGGCTTCCTCTCATTTTCACTCCGCAACCACAAACAGTTAACACACGTAATTTTTATAGAGCTGTACACCGCGTTGGCCGGCAAGCGTATATAGATTCCTTGCCCCTCGAGGGATCGCCGCCTGCACTACCTTGGCTTCGCCCAATCCACCAGTAGTGATGCAAATTATGGGTGAGTAGGCCAACATCAATAAAAAAGCACACAACAAACTACAAAATATACTTTCTTCTATTTCAGTTTCAAATGCACATTCCTCCCAACCCACTAGTGGATTGCAATTTACAGGTTGAAAAATTGTGCCACAAACTGTCCTTATATTTATCCAGGCTGGGCTAAGCCTGTAATCCCGACCACGGTTATTACCGACCTCAAATTTATTGCATGTCATTTGAATTTAATTGCTGAGGTAACCGAACGAAATTCCAATAGCTACGGTTAGCTACAGTTGGGGTTCTCATTAATCTGTTATGTTGGAAAATGAGGCCCACCATGTAACATTATTTGATAGTCAACATTTGCCTGTGACTCTACTTGAGACAAAAACAATTGTTACTTTTGACAAAACTGATACTGACTATCAGCACCAGTTGTTGCTAATCAATCCACTAAGCAATGTTGGTTCTTCTACGGATCTTATCATTTCTGATTCGATCACGCAATGAGAACAACATTAGCTCGTTAGGCTACTTTATGTTAGTTAATAAAGCCTATAGTCAGAGAACACGGTTGAGTGCCGAAGTCTTTCGGCTTTGGACATTGAGGTATGATGGCCGAAAAGATGTTTCGCAGTTTTCCGAACGCTGTCTATCCGAAGTGGTCTTATTCTTAAAGTCGAACTTACTTAGTTTTTTTAAGTGGCATACCTAACACGGCTTTAAGAGGCTCTCGTGTGATTCTGTCATCATCTATTGCTTGTTGTTCTTGTTCTTAAACTGATTTAGGGTATAATTATTATATGAGGTTAAAGACTTTTGGACAAGAAAGCTAGCACCTTGAAACCGTCTTCAGATTTTGGACAACTGCAAGAATTCCAAGCGAAACCTACTCGAGTGTTCCCCCAGCTTAACAATCTTTTTGTCAGTCCTCAATTATGAGCTAATGCGTTATTGTGCGTTATTAGAGTCATTCATCGGTTGGGGTGATAGCCGAGTATCTTCAAGGGATTGGTCGTAATCATCACCGCCGTATTAGCAGCAGACCTTTGGACCGTAGAATTTTGCCCTTAATTGTCGCGCTGGACAAACGTCGCGCTGCGGCAATCGCCGAGCGTAGCTTCTTGAAAGAAAAGCTGCTGCCCATCCCTGCCGTGTGCATTTGAGCTACAGATTAATCAACTGGTCGGCTCCGGTACCTTTGACACTTGAGGTAGAGGTACTATTACTCTACTTCCCTGGTGGCAGGCTACGAATGATTGTTTGTTAATGATATTTGAAAAGACATAAATAATAATATCATACTTAAAATCAAATAATATTGTAAATTTAAATTTCTAAACACAGTTCATATAACATATTTAACTATTTAAATTAACAACGTATTAAAACTATTAAAATAGTAGTATTGTTATGGACTAGCTGAATGAATGAATTCGTCCGCGTTTCCGTCGTCTTTCGAAAAAAAAAAATGTAGCCTATGCCCTTCCTCACGATTCAGTAATTTTGATGTAGGCAGGCAGATTAACTTTTTATATTTTAGTAGGGAAATATAATACCTATGTCAATCTACAATACTGCTTAAAAATATCGCAATACGGTGCCTTGTATGTTATAAAAGTTAATTGTGCATTTTCAATGCTCATAATATTATAGCGCACCCTATCATTTGTCAAACGGTCTTCATGTCGGGTAAAAATTTTAGATTATCGAGTAAAATATGCCATTCGCGATCAGCTGTAAGACGTTATTCCCTCTCCGTGTAGGTTTCTGACTCGCGAGATAATGTATGCCGTTCGCAGTCAGCTGTGAGCCGCAATTCTCGTTGTGTAGCAGTTTCGGCTTTTCGGGTCAGCACATTTTATTCTCGGTCAATGGCTTAGCTCTCGTTGAGTGGAGCTTTGAGACCCCCTTGATGTAGATCGTCGCTCTGTCATTGGCTCGAAAAGTATCACAAAGAATTCTCATTTTCTTAGCTTTTCTCGAATTTTGAAGTAAAGATAATCGTTTTCAGGTGGCATTGATGGCAAATGAAAATAAAACTAATAAAAAAGAGTGAACGTAAATTAGCTAAAACTTCACCTAAAAACAAATAAAATGTAAACTATTAATAATTTGTAATTTGAACCAATATTTAAATGCTACTAAAATAACTAATACCTATTTTATGAAAGAATAACAAAAATAATCTAAAAATAAATTATCAAAGACTAAGCGCTGATAAGCACTGTCTAATATCAAATAAGTATTGTCTGTCAATAAGATCGAACGCTTTGAACGTCTATTCGCATTCTCGGCTCGAGCGGCCGTCGTTGGGGAGTGAAGTAAATTTAGCAAAAGAGGACGGACAGAGTGAGCCCAGTCGCGCTAGGGATGCGGGTTATCGCTTGTTGTTGCAGGGACTGCACTGTACTGTTCTTCGGAAATAGTGATTGTTAAGTGTCAATGATCGTGTAGTGCCCGTGACAGGGCGAGGAAGTGCCGGCATTTCAGCGGTAATTTTGTCGGGTGGGTCTTCTAAACGATGACGGACGTGAAATCTCGCGCTCGGACGCCCCGCCTTTTTATACCTTCTGCCAAGAGAAACGTCGATTTTTTTTTTTTTTTTTTCGGATGAACCTAGTGCTGGACTACTCAGACGTCAATTCCAGCGCCACCGAACAAGAGGGCGGGGCCTCTCATAGATGAGAGGTCCGATGCCCGTAAAATAATCTCGCGTGCCCCGCGGCCACGGCCGCGCGTTAGCGCGGTCGTACTGGGCGACCGCGCGTTAGCGCGGTCGCACTGGGCCGCGAGGGCTCGCGAGATTTAAGCGGGACCGACGGCGTGTCCGAGGGCGCCTCTAGAGGCTCGACCTAGGCTCGGCCGCCGTCGTTACTATGGATGAATTAAATCAATCAAAAGAGGACGGACAGATTGAGCCCGACAGCCCTAGGGCTGTCGGTTAGCGCTCGTGGGTGTGGGGGCTTCACGCGTTCGCCGGCGAACGCGGTGTACCGCTCTGTTGTACGAGTGCATGTGTAGTGTAAGTGATCGTGTTGTGGTGCCAGTGAGAGGGCGAGAAAGGACTGCGATTTTCGCGGTTGTGCTGTCGGGCGGGTCGTCTAGGACGTGACGCGGTCTGCGAGATCGGGCGTGGACGTTTTTCCGAGCGACGTATTTTGCGGCCTTGGAGATTAGTGGGTTGGGGTGGTTAACGGCCCCATCGAAGAAACGGCGCGACGCTTCTTTCATGTATTCGCGAATCGTGGGAAGGTCGAGATCGTGATGTAGGCTCACGTTGCGGACGTACCACGGGGCGTCGGTCGCCCTGCGCATGAATTTATTTTGTACCACCTGAAGGGTTTTAATATGACACGGGGCCGCGTGAGCAAACACGGGGCTTGCGTAAGTCATTACTGTGCGGATACAGGCCTTGTAGATAGTTCTCTTGTGGCGGAGGGACATCTTACTTTCGCGGCCGATGTAGTAGTTTAATCTACCTAAAATGTAGGCGGCCCTATTGCTGACTATTTTAATGTGAGGTCCGAACGTCATGCCGCGATCCAGAGTGACACCTAAATATTTGACCTTGTTAACCCAGGGGATGGGTCGATCGAATAGTTTAAACGCCCCCACTTCGCGGCGCATACCGTTCGCGCCGTGTCGACTTGACCTCGAGAAATGTACGGCTGCACTTTTCTCGGGGTTTATTTCGACACGCCACTTGCGAAACCATTCGCCGAGTACATTCACCGCGCGTTGGAGGCGCTTGTAGCTACGGGAGGGGTCGCGATTACGGCCCGCATCGTACAGGGCCGTATCGTCCGCAAACAGGGCTAACTCTACGCCCGGAGAGCTGGGCATATCGCACGTATAGAGCGCGAATAGGATCGGAGAGAGCACGGATCCTTGGGGGACGCCGGCTGAGATGGGGTGTCTGCTGGAGTAGGAACCCTCGACTCGATACCTGAACGATCGGTTCGAGAGAAAATCTTTGATGATGAGACATAGTCTGTCCGGCACTCCCTGAAAATGGAGTTTAAATACTAGGCCGTTGTGCCAGACTTTGTCGAAGGCTTTCGCGACGTCAAAGAACAACGCCGTCGTCCCTTGCGGTCGGCGTCGTTCGTTGAGGCGCGAAAGGATATGTTCCGTGAGGCGGTGGAGTTGATGGACACATGAGTGCCGGTTGCGAAAGCCGAACTGTTCGTCTGCCATAAGGCCGTTGTCGTAGACGAACCCTCGCAATCGTGAACAGATGAGGCGCTCATATAACTTGGCCAAGGAGTTGAGCAAGCTAATGGGCCTGTAGGAAGTGGGATTTCGTGGGTCTTTACCGGGCTTGTGAATGCCAATGACGGCGGCGTCCTTCCACGCGTCGGGAAACACGCAGTTGGACATGGCCGCGTTAAAGATAGTCACAAGCAGGCAAATAATATGGGCGGGGAGAATGCGTAGGACGCGGTTTGTTATACCATCCGGACCGGGGGCTTTGTTTATCTTGAGATCGCGAATGACGTCACGGACCTCAACTGGCGTTATCGGGTCTAGCGGCGGTGCCGTCGGCGGCGCGACTTCTAGCTTTTCGACTTCGTCGTCGACGTACTGCACGAAGGACTGGTTAGTGGGGAGTGTGCTAACCGAGCACTGCAACTCTAAACTTTCCGCTAAGCACTCGGCTTTTTCGGCGTCTGTGAACGCGACGGCGGCGGGAGCGGCGGCGGCTACGGTCGCGGGTGCGGTCGCGGGTGCGGTCCCGGGCACGGGCGCGGGCGCGTGCGCGGGCACGTGCGCGGGCGCGTGCGCGGGCGCAGACGTAGCTGTACGATTGAGGGCGGGCATATTCGCCGTCTTGTCCGACTTGAGGTATCTCGCCAGCTTCCAATACGCTTGGTGAGATGGCGAGAGTTCCTCGAGCAGATCGCCCCACCGGGAATTCCGCACTTCGTTAATGCGCGCCCTTACAGCGTACTGAAGGGAGCGCATATGAAGGCGGTTTTCCTCGGTGCGGTAGACGAAGTAGGCCCGCATAGCGGCTTTTTTATCTCTAATGAGTTCCTTGACATCCTCGGGCAAGATCAGACGATGATTTCTCATCGCCGGAACCTGCTTGGACGCACCCCTGACGGCGTCCGTCAAGTGACTCGTTAGAGCTTCGATCGCGGAGTCAGTTTCCTGTCTGGTTTTGATCGTTTCCGGGATAGATTTCAGTAGGGGAGCGTCAGTAGCTGCGAGTGTTTTCCCGAGCTTCTTCCAGTCCACCACTGTCACCGTCTCCGGAGCCGAGCCTACGGGGGGACCTAGTTGCAATTTGACCGGCATATGGTCGGACGACAAGTCATGAACGGTTTCTATAGAATGCAGCGTCAATGCCACATTCTTCAGAAGCGCCATGTCGAGTATGTCCGGCCTGTGATTAGCCTGGTTAGGGTAACGCGTCGGCGCCGAGGGAGCCACCACGACGAAGTCGAGCTTATCAGAAAGGTCGCACATCCTCGTACCGTTTGGGGTAGAGGATACGCAACCGAACCGTATATGTTTACTATTGAAGTCGCCGGCAATAATGACGGCTTCGTCAAGAGCAAACAGCGCTGCGAGATCCGCCTCTGTTAGCTTCCCCTGCGGGGACAAATACGCTGATACTATAGTGACGGGGCGATGACCGGTCATCGCCAGACGGCAAACCGAGACTTCGATGTCTGTGAGCGCGGGCGGGGGGTCGACCGGGCAACATTGTAAAATCCGCTTACAGTAGATCAGAGTCCCACCGCCCGGGCGGCCGACTCTGTCGTTCCTAACCGTCCTGTAGTTGGCTATGTTGGGGGTCCGCCTACTGGGCTTTAGGAAGGTCTCTTGTACTAGGAGGATATCCACGTCGTGATCGGACAAGAACTTTGCTATCTCCGTTTTTTGATCGCTCATACAGTTGGCGTTATAAAACGCCAACGTAAGCGAGCGGGGTTTAGATCGCGCTGACGTCCCTACCATTAGTGTTTAACGAAGGAGGCCAGGGTCTTAATTAGAGCCGGATGCTCCATCGACGCCTGCATTAGTGCCCACTGCGATTGGGCCACAGATTTGAGGGTTTTCGCTTCGGCGAATTTGTTTAGGAGGAGCGGTATCTCCTCGATGAAGGGTGCAATGCCGGCCGAGAAGGCCATTAATTCGTCTAAGTCCTCCGGCGAGAAACCTAGACCAGCCATCGGGGGCTTGGTCGGAGGCGGGGCCGAGCGCGGTGTCGAAATTGTTGATTTCACGGCTGACGGTCTCCCTACTGTATTGCCCCTCGCGGGGGGGGTTATTTTTAACTAGGGAGGCTGGCGCTCTTTCTACGGTATTGCCCCACGCGGGGGGGTTATTTTTGACGACGGCGGGCGCTGCCACTGTTTCGCGGGTGCGAAGCGCGGGGAATTGCCTATCATTCTGTAGGTTGGCCACGAATGGGCGCGAGTGATTGGACTGGGGTCCGGAGGGGGCCCGCGAGCCCTGAACCGGCCGACGACCAGGCCTCGGCGCTCTGCGCGGCGCCTTGGGACAACCGCGATAATTCGCGGTGTGTCCCACCTCGCCGCACAGGACGCAGGCCGGGGGGGTCGGGGTTCCTGGCGCGCGGGAACACTCAGCGGTCCCGTGGTCCCCTAGGCACTTTACGCATCTCGGGCGCGCAAAACATCTAAAGGCCGAGTGGCCGTATAGCTGGCAGCGGTGGCACTGGCCTATCTGGCCTCGCTGTCTGGGAGCCTCCACTCTAAGGGAGGTTAGACCGCAAACCGAGCGGACGTCGAATATTTTCTTACCCTCGGGGGTAAGGTCCAGTATTACTAGGACGAGGTCCAGTGGGGACGCTCGCCCGCGGCCTAGATGAAGGCGGTGGACCGCCAGAACCGGTAGGCTCTGAGCCCTAAGATCCGCGGCCACCAATTCCGTGTCAATTTCCTTGGGGATGCCCCGGATGACAACTCTGAGTTTGCGCTCCTCGGGGAGCGCATAGGTGTGGAAACTAATGTTCCTCGATAACAAGTAGGCCGTCAGCGCTCGGTGCGCGTCGGCCGTCGGGACTTGCACCCGAATTCCCAGCTGGGTAGCGGTTGCCCTAGAGTATGGTATAGACTTGTCGCGCAGGGCTGTCGACAAGTGGTTCCAGGACGATTTGTCCTGGATAATTACTGGCGGCGGCGCCTTTTCCGAGCGCGCGCGCGGTGCGGGCTGAGCGGAGGCGGGTGCGGGTGCGGGGCGGCGCGGGGGGTCGTTGACCCTCTTTGATGCCTTGGGGGGCGGCGGGGGGGAGTCGCGGATGGGATTCCTCTTACGCCTCTTTCCAATAACGGTTGTGAACCCGTCATTGTTAACAGTCGCCGATCGCTCGGCCCCATCTGATTCAGATGCCGACTCGAATCGGCATTCTATTTCCATATCGGAGTCGTAGGCCATCCTCCTGCGATCCTGGAACCTCCCTGAGTTCGACCTCATCGAAGAGGCCGGTGATCGCGACACATTTCGCGGTGAGAAGAATCGCGGGGATCCGCGGGGGGAACGCGAGCGCGAACGCGATTGCGACCTTTGTCGCTGACGGCGGGCGAGGCGCGGCGAGCGGCGGACCGGGCACGGCGGCGACGGCGAACGCGAACGCGATTCTTGTTGCGGTCGTGACACGGGCGCGGACGCGGCGGAGCGCGGGGAGTGCTGAGGGCGCGGCGAGGGCCTGGCTGAAGGCTCAGCTCTAAGCGGGGGGTCCGGTGAAGCCGGTGAAGACGTGATTCCGGCCGGGGCTGAGGGCTCCGAGCGGAGAAAGTGCGGCGCAACGGTCGCGGGGATGTCGCGTGAGGCGCGCTGGCGCAGGTATTGCGCGTACAGCTCGGGATTTACGGCTTTTAGGAAGTCCGCGAGTCCTGAATCGATATTGGCCATTACGCCAAGTGTGGGAGTGAGATTGTGTGAGTTAATGAGTAGAGTGTAACCTACTTGTCTCTTTGGTATGCCGGACTCCAGCTCCCGACGGTCGCAGATAGGCAGCGCAGCGGAGCTCAGCTTCTCGGTTCGGCAGCTCAGCTCAGCAGGATCCACTTTCTTCAAGCACACACACTTATCACTAACTATGGGCACGTGTGGTCACTTTGGGCCGGCGGTTGTAGCGGCAATTATAGTTTTGGACTTCGACACTTTATTCTTGATGTTATTTGTGTTCGGTCTCCAACTCTCGACGGCGCAGGCAGGCGGCGGACAGCGCAGCGGAGCACAATCTCTCAGTTGTTTTGCGGACTGTGTTGGCGGCGAGACAGGCGGCGAGCGTAGTGACGACGACGAACAAGGAAGGCGAATGACGCGCGCGGGCGCAGGCAGGCGGCGGACAGCGCGCTTAGAATTGGGCGTTGATGCGTTTGCAGACAGAGGTGAAGGCGATGTAAGCGGTGAGCACAGTGACGACGAACAAGGGGGCGAATGATGCGCGGGCGCAGGCAGGCGGCGGACAGCGCAGCGGACACAACCTCTCGGTTCGGCGGCTCAAGCGGAACTCTTTTTTGAGAAACGTCGAGCGCGGTGACCGATTCTTAAACGTTCGCGACCGACCGCAATGCGCGCTTGGTCGTGGACGCTCTAGCTAGAACGTCCGTTTTGCGAAGGTATTCACGAAGCAGACTCGCTTGCGCCAAGCAAGCCGCATGCCTGTGCGTTCGCGACCTTACTTATTATTATTACGTATTTTATGTAGAACTTTGATGTTTCTATACCGATTTTTATGATTCTTTTTTATGGAATAGTTTATAATGTTAACTTATTAATTAGGGATGACTGAGAGTGTTATAAACTATAGAGGCGAATATAATCGCAGGATATTTTTCAGATAATTTTAAGGAGAACATTTTCATTATATTTCCATTAAGGATGCACACGCGACAAAGCTTGAAAAATGACATGCGTCATGAAAAGTATACTATAACCAGCCCAGGAGTATGAAAAATAGCTGTACAAAATTTGTGTAAAATCCGTCCAGTGGTTTTTGTTTCTATAACGGTTTCTATAACGGTCGACAAAAATTCTCCTGATTGCATTTTTGGCATTAGTATCGATCCCTAATCACCGCCTGATAGTTGTTTTCAAAATATATTTCATATAGGTACAGAATTGAACCTCTACTGAGATAATTAATAATATCTTAATTTTCTCTTCGTCTTATGTATTATCATCATAAAAAAACAAATTACCATATTTTTAAAATGTATTATTTCAAGTCTTGCTTGCTTACATTCATTTTATTACAATGAAATCCCAACTGTCCTATTTTTCACAGAATGCTGATTTGCTTATATTTATGACAATTTAATGAAATTAAATAGTACCTCCCCCTGTATTAATTGTCGAAAGTGGCGAATAAGGTACAAGATCCCACATATAACGGTATATCCATCCAAAGCGGTGTAGATCAAACGCAAGAGCTGTAAAACGTTTACAATCCATTTTGAACTCAATCGTTCTTATAAGTTAACTAGCGTCCCTCCTCAACCTCGCACAGGGACAATGAAAAAAAACGGTATCCCTAAGAGATGAATATATACCACTAGGGATTTTAGTAGACCTTTTTATGGTGTCCAATACTGTAGTACATCATTTTGATATCTAGCATGCTAACACCAAAAATTAAAAAAGTAAAAGCAATTAAATTTCGCTCTATTTCGTTTACTACAAAATAAGTTTAACTTATACTTTGGTCACGTGGTAGTTAAGCTATTCAATTGTGACAAATGTGACATGTTTGTTGATTTAACACAGCAGCGCCATCTATTGATTACTTACCCAACCAAGTCAACAGATCTGTTAAAATAGTTTGGAGTTAACAGATAATTATAAATGTTAAATAATAGACAAATAATTTGTAGTAAAATAATAAAATGCATCTATTAATCTTTTTTGTGTTAGATATACCTAAACAATATACAAGTCTTTTGTATTGTTTTAGTTGGAGTACGTGAACCGTAAGTTGCCTTACTGTAAGTACTTCACAAGATTTGTACAATAAGTAGGTTGAGAAGTAAAAAGGACGGAACGTACTAACTTATAAGATAGTATGCTGTGCTACTTCTACCAATTTTAATGTCGTGTTGTTGACTACGCCCCATATGCCAATAATAATAATAAATACTTTATTGTACACCAAATATAAAAATATATGAAAAAATAAACAGTTATTACAAAGTACAATGGGCGGCCTTATCGCAAATAGCGATTTCTTCCAGGCAACATTTGAATGAAGAAACTAAATGAGAGAAAGCGGTAGTAAGAGGTGTCAATAAGAACGATAGAAAAAAAGTATATTAAATATACATAATATAAATAGATTGTATTCAAGGAAATATATTTAGGTAGGTATAACTATAGTGATAGAAAGTAATTCTTCACCAACCGTTTGAACACAGGCAGGGACTGCGTTCTTCTAATATTAAGCGTAAGTGCATTCCACAAACGAACAGACTGGGCCGTAAAGGACTTACTAAAAAACGTTGTGGAATGCACAGCCGTTTTCAGTAAAAGATTCTCTGATGACCTATAAATGCCAATGTAATAGATGATTATACATAACAAAGCTAGTATTTAAATAAAGGTTGGTAGGTATTTTTTAGTAGCCGACGCATACTCGGCGTACGGTACGGTATAGAACGCGTACCCGGAAGACAATAAGTTTTGCTTACTCTTCATCAAACAAATCATGTCTTACTTCACTGTACATTAAACGGAATCTATAGACAAAAGAACATCGACGAATGAATAAAACGCTAAGCCTAAAATTTAATACACGTCTTGCTTAATATCTATATAATAATAATCAAACATGAACGCGTAAGGAAATAAACTTTTTGTTCAGACTCAATATATTTTGTTTTATAAGTACTAAAAAAAACAATAACTATTGCAAATAGGGCATCGAAATCGCATCACCACGCAGTATTTTTTTTCATATGTCAATCATTCGTCATTCATTCATACCATAGACAATTGATCTAACCTTTCATTGCTATTGGTTCGTTTACGGTCACATCGTGTACAGACAGGACCCCATTCGAAAAACTTATCTCTAAGTGGCTACGTATAAATCTATCGCGCTGTAATTGGTGGAATGGCATAAAGCTTTATCAGAATCAGCTGTGAACGCTTTGCTTTGACAAACGTAGCGAAATAGGTTCGCGTCGGCAGTGTAATGTGTTCGTGTTAATTATTACTACAAAAACGTTCAAAATAATGTGGTGATTATATAAATACAGAAGTAATGTGTGCTGCGCCCTGAAGATTAAACAAGTACTTTCCCCCGTTTAAAATACTAAATGTCCGACTCTAATGAAATAGCCATGACTAGTACAGAAGCGGATTCCTCCCAAACTCACGGCCACGAAGGTAAATAAACAACTTACAGCGTGTTATTTTTATTTACAAAAATATTAAGCATATATTTTACAGTTGTCCACTAGACGAGTGAGATCATACACATTTCATGGAAAACGGCATACATTGTGGACACAATCAGCTGATTTTACTCAGGAAACACCATTAGAAATGTAGATGAAAAGTTAGTTTAGTTATCATAGTTAGTTAGCGCCATCTTATCTAATGTGCTAAGGTTCGTGGGTTCGATTCCACCCAGGACAAATATTTATATGATGATATTTGTTTTTTCTATATCTGGGTGTTAAAAATATGTATTTAAGTATTATATTTGTAATTCCTCTATTACCTGATGTCCGTAACACAAGTGTTTTAAGCGACTTACCACCGAGTCAGGTCAATGTTTGAGATGTGTGAATTTACCTTTACCTTGCCTCACCTTTTATTAAGCTTTTTACTAAAGAATATACTATAAAACACCAATGATATACTATATCACTTACTATCTTAAATAGATTAGCTTCTCAAATATTATTTTTATATTTAGCATCATCATCAGCAAACACAGATGACACCGCATCAAGTAGTGCTGCCACTCCGGCTGGTAATGAGGGCCAGGCCTCCCGTCAGTCGAACCTTCAGAGAATCCAGCAAAGAAAAGAGCAAGTGTACAACTGGCCACATAATAAGAAATTACTTAAATTGGCTATATACTCTGCTTGTCAGGTAATATACAAATTTTATCTTATGCTCCGCCAGTGCTCATGTTTGAGGATATTAATGAATGTGGAGGAATCAAAGGAAGTATACTTGAAAAAAAGCACCTTTACTACTTACATGTACTTAAGTAACTTAATGAAGCAGGATAATTGAATTAATTGTATTGTATATTGTAAACTATCTATTCTGATTACAATATATCTGACTTTTAAAATTTAATAGGTTATAATGGCAACTTTAAAATAATATACTCTGTAGCATTTGCCTGCTGCTTTACTTATATTAAATATGTAGTACACTCCATAGGACTTAAAATATTTTAAATCAAGCTGCATATAATTGTTAATAAAGAACACAATGATAGTGAATGATAAACATTGATACACCTGATTAATTTACAAATTGTTTTTTTTGTTGAATTTCAAAATAGCTTGAATCAAGTATATACTTACAGAAGACTTCTGTGAAGTTTTAATATATATATTCTATTAGTCTTTACTTTAGTCAATATTTCAGTGATTTGTGCTGTGTGTTATACAAACCAAATCAGTCAGTATAGTAACCATTGATAGCTTAAGGAAAGCTTTTTTAATTTTTCAATGGAAACAATAGTAAGATATGTCTTTGTTTTTAGACACCAGACTGCAACTGCAATGGATGGAAGACACCAGCTCCCCAGCAAGCTGGCAAGCCCAATGCCCGTGCTGACAACCAACCCCTGGCTAGCTTTATTGACCCATGCCGAAATTGCAACCACATTTTAGGTAAAGCATCAATAATTAATTTTATAAGTCCCCATTATGCACCTTATCGGTGGTACTGGAATTGACAGATGGTGAAATATCTATCGAAAACAGTGCAGCTTTTATACTACAGAGCGGGGGGATGGGCAGCAGCATTCTCGTCACAAAGCTGCTCTCTGCGATTACCATCACTCCAGTCCATCTTAGCCAGTTATATGGCTGATATGATGAAGTCCCCTTTATTGTTGATTTTCTAGATCTGATCAAGCATTAGTACAGCAAATTTTATGTTTTTAATAAACTTTATTTTTGTAGGAAGTACCTATATTTGATAAGGAAAGACCCTTATTTTTATTGATTTCTGTGTAGTCACACAGTCTAGGTACATCTTTTTGTGATTATTTTATTATGACTATATAAAAAGAAAAAATAATACAATCATTATTATAATACAGTAATATCATCATTAAGTTTTTTCAGTTGAACAGAATTCTCTCAGAGTAAACTGTTCTTGATTTAAATTTTAATTAACACAGGGACAGGTGTAAAATCAAGCGCTTGATAAAGCTAGTGCTTTTAGGTTTAAGATATTATATTGAAAAACCCATAGAAAAATAGCAAAAGAAGGGTGAATATAAGCATTTTTCTCTGGAAGACTGTTAATTAATATACCATGACTTGTACAGATTTGAGAAATCTACAGCCTATATAGATCTAGCATTCAAATATTTCAGGAAGACTGTTTTAATATCACTTTATTGGCTGTCAGTTCTTTTATCAATCTTTCAATAACTATTAATAATAGTCTTCCTGAAATAGAACAAATTGAGAAGATGACACTTTCATTTGACACATTATGTACAGTGGTTGCCACAAGATATACATAAAAATTTGTTTTGATACTCGTTTGTGTGTCACATTCACATTAATTTACTTAGATTCCTGTAATTATAGTGGCTTGCTCTGACTTGTTTCATATACAAAAACATATATAGTATAATCATGCTAGTATTTTTATTACTAATTATTCATTAACTATGTATCAACTATTTATGTTTAGGTAGGCTAGTTTGAATTTGAGTTGTCACGCTATGCATACATCCTTTTCAAGACAGCCTGCAGAGATCCATTAGATTTTAAGAGTAGATTTTATTGTAGTTTATTGTTATTTAACATATTATATAGAAAACTATATATTTATATATAATAATGTCTTTTTTAACAGAGAAACATGTGACACAACTGCAAGGCCTGCCAGTAACAGAGGTTAACCGTCTTTTGGGAGCTGTGGTGGATGTTGAAAACATATTCATGTCTATGCACAGGGAAGATGATCACGACACCAAGAGAGTCTACTATTACCTGTTCAAAGTAAGTTACAGCCAGCCAAATAGATGATATGTTTATTTTATTTTAATGAGTCTATTGTATGAACCCTGGATTCTTGCGGTAGATAATGTCTAATTATCCTAGCGATTCAGGTTGCTAATTGTCACTGGAGTTTACTTAAGCATACATTGAGCCGAAATCAGATTCGTGGTCGACCTGTTTATAGAATACTTGTGTATATGATAGCTTATTTAAGGGAAATGAATTCGCTGGCCATAGACTTCTAGTATTCTCTCACTCATTTTAAATGGTTACATATTTTTAACTACAGTCAAAACCGATTATAACGACATCGTTTACAACGACCGATCGGTTATTACGACCATATTATAAGGTCCTGGCCGAGTCTCAAGTAAACTGTTCTGTAAACATACCGCCTATAACAACATCAAATATAGCGGCATATCGCTTACAACGACGAAACTTTATTGATATTTATCGACTATAATTGCCAACCGCATTTAGTCCTACCAAAACAAAACAATACGATCTTAGATCTTATTAATGAGCATTGAAGTAATATTTAGGCGTAGTATTATACCTACTATCGGATATAACGTCGGAAATATACAGTCCCTTCAATGACGCTATATCCGGTT
Organism: Heortia vitessoides; assembly: GCA_020976665.1. Lineage (NCBI taxonomy): Eukaryota > Metazoa > Arthropoda > Insecta > Lepidoptera > Crambidae > Heortia > Heortia vitessoides. The sequence continues at coordinate 9,014,463 of JACJUM010002279.1, read as the reverse complement.
GACTGTAGTTAACCTTACATTTTATGAAAATTATAATTACTTTTAACTTTAACAACTGCAGTAGGTATTTTAAATATAGCTTGATTGGAATGACAACTGTCAAACTAATATATTTTTAAATAATTTTAATGGTAATATACTAATATTAAGACTTTTTGAAGAAAATTACGAAGTCTTAATTTTAGTAAATCAAACTAAAATAATGTGTTCCACCTGACACCTGTGACGTTGAATTTTTAGTAAATATCATGTACATAGACAGACTTCTAAACTTTAGTCTGATTTTATTTAATATGGTTTATATGGGAAGCCTAGAAGGGCTGTAAACAATATTAATAACAAATTTTGATGCCCGATACCATAATGCCGATATAAATAACTCGCGCGACACTACTAATTGACATATGTCGCTTGTCCAAGCTATATTTGAAGAAATATAGTATACTCTTGAATAGCTTATGAATACAACTTTTTTTTAAATTCTGTAACTATTGATGTGAATCATTACTGTGTATCGTCTATCAAACCTAAGTTACTAAAATCTATTGATATTTTGGAGTAGTACGATTCCAAATGTAAAGTTTTGCAGTCGTTTATTGTAAAACCCACGGGAATAGTACTTTTTTTTTAATGAATGGTAGCCTATATTCTTCCCCGTACTCCCTATATGTATTCACAATTCCAAGAATATTGTTAGAGTGACAGAGTTGATAGCGTGAAGAGTTATCAAACCAGCAAACTTACTTCCATAATTATAATATTAAGTTGAGATTTGGTTATATTTATATAGTAATAAACGGCTTATCATGTGCAACACCCTAGCTCCTCCGCAAATGTATCATCACGCGCACTCAACCGCGCATCGAAGGTCCCCTCGGGCAGCCGCCGTTTGAGCAGCCTTCCATAGCACGTGCCATCACCAACTTCGTCACCTACAAGTTCCATACACTACCCAAGCGAGAGTGGCAGACCATGTACGACCTGGCTAAAATGTTCCTACACTGCTTCAACCATTGGAACTTTGAGGCTCCCAGCGTAAGAAAATTGGTAAGTTGCCATTCCAATGGAAATTGGATTTGTTATTATTCGATCAAGTAGACATACAAGCATACAGCCAAAGTGATAGTAAGCGTTACCGCGTAAGCATATCACAAGCGCGTTGCCGATCTTATGACTTAAAGATATTATGTCACATTACCCAGTAATTTTATTTCCTCTCACCCTTTTAACCCTAACACAGCAATGCGAACACTGGTATTTGGCAGTAGAAATAGATGAAAATTAAGTAATGAGAATGCAGCCGAATTTTGTGTAAGGTTGTATATAATTCGATATAAGATTAACCGAACTAATTGCTGTCATTAGACATGAGGATAATTGATTGCAAATAAAGCATCAGATCAACCTACATCAAATTGGATTTTTTTGCAAACGACTTTATTTCTTATGTGCAAGACATAAAGTTCAAAATTGTTTATATGTTTAGATAGTTGTTTATGGAAAACAACACTGAATACGGAAATAAAATTAAAATTACTTATCGTGTAGGTTTCTATTAGTTTTATTAAAATCGCTCTAATAGTTAGATTTTTTAAAACACTAGTAATTATTCAATAAAATCATTACAGGAGAAAATATACAAAAAAAAAAACAAAATACTAATAAAATATAAGAAAAGTCTTTAGAAAGAAAATATATTTATTATATTTTATATATTTCTATAATATAATATATATATATATATATATATATATATATATATATATATATATATAATGACAAATATTTGGATATATTTTATTTTTAGTAACCCTTGTAGATTTATATTTTGCGGTGTTTGCCTGTATAATTTAAACATTAACAAGATTTTATAAGAAAGCTAGTTATTTGGTAACCTTTAATATATTAAAAAAAGAAAGAAATAAAAAGTATCACTTCCAACTGGTTTGAGATTGTAACGCTACGCTACGATTGTAACGAAATATAGAATCGGACTCATAGCTCAGACATTTAATTAAAAATGGTTTATTGCCGGAAAAATTTATGTTGCTTTTACCTATTCGAGGACTTGTGCCAATGTTACAGGAAAGATGCGTATCTTAATTCGAACAGTTTGCAGAGAAGTACAATTTAAGTAGAAATATATTTTTATTAAATGATAATAAATTTATTAATGAGCGTCTTCTTTTTTGCAGCAAGTTTCAAACCCTGAAGATATATCAGCGTACCAGATCAATTTCACAAGGTACACAAACTTTTCATTTATTCCATTTTTCTGTAGAGAGATTCCAAAAGTAATTTTGCCTTTATATTGCTTCTACCATCAAACCTGGTCATAGATGAACATTTAGTGCGAAATGATTTTTTTATATGATACCAGCAAAGTAGTCCCTCTCCCTAAACCACTTCACGTAAGAGGCAACTGAGGTACGGGAGCCGACAGATGTATGGATATATGTAACCAGAACAGCGCATCTTAAATGTCCTATGCGGGAATGGGTCAGCATTCCTGTCCTGTAGCTGCGCCCTGTGATCCACCTTCGGTAAGCCTATGTTCAGCAGTGTACGTTCTACTGCTGCTTCGATAATCATCATACCAGCCATTGTCAATCTACTGCTGGATATAGGCCTCCCCAAAAGGGGGGATCTGCCCATAATTACCGCGCTGGGTAAGCGTGTTGGCAATTGCAGAGCGTCGTTTTTGGGACGGGGATGCTTCTGCCCATCCCCGCCCTGTACATTTGAGCTACACTGTTTCGGTTGGATATACAGCCATCTGTCGACACCTGGTTAAAGGGAGGAACTATTCTACTCCGCCGGTACCCTATGGCAAATATAGACAGATACCAGAAATAAAAATTATTTTGACAGACTTTTACAATTTCTCTACTATTGCATCCGAAAATTCAAGATGACATTTAGGTACTAGAAAAATCAACTTGTCTCTGGTGTCAAGCGAGATTCGAACCTGCATCTTCTCTATAGGGTTTTATGCCTAGAAAATGCTGTATTATATTTAATATGAAATTTATGGCACAAAAAAAAACACTAGGAAAAATTCGATATGCCCGCTAAGGTCACGGTACCACAACGGTAGTCACCGGTAAGGGAAAGATGCAGGTTCGAGTCCCGCTTGACACCTGAGACTAGTTTACTTTTTTCTAGTAAATATCATCATAGTAATAATCCAACATTTTCTATTCATAAAACTTATCAAAGTACTTGAAAGTAAAGATAAAACCCTCGTTTGCCCCGGCAGATGGCTTGTGTTTTGCCACGTGCCTGCGTTCTGCGACTCGCTGCCACACTACGAGACGTCGCTCGTGTTCGGCCGCACATTGCTGCGAGCAGTATTCAAGTCCGTGTGCCGCCAGCTCATGGACAAGTGCCACTCGGAGAGGGACCGCATGCCGCCGGAGAAGAGGGTCAGTGTTCTCAGGACTGCTTGTGACTAAACTAGTACTAAGCGTTACACAAGTGCCGCAAGCATATCAGGCAATAGAGAAATTACAAATATGACACTTAGATACTATAAATAGAGCAAATATTTTTATTTGTTCTGTGTCTGGATGTAGACACAGAACAAATATAAATATTTGCATTGGGTTGGGATCGAACCCACGACCTTTGGCGTATAAGATAGAATTTAATTCAAGTGTATGTATAGGACTTTTATAGAGTGACTATCTTCGAGAGAACATTATATTTGTACTGTGTCAGATTTTCTGATTAAAGAATTTATTTAAAGTTAAGCTAATAATAATCCTTTTTATTATTTTACATTAACATTTTTCATAGACACAAAGTACCGGTAGAGTAGATATATACCTCTCACTGTGTCGATAGAGGCGACTAAGGAACCAAAATTTAGTCATCATCATATCAGTGATTGGAAGTCCACTGCTGGACGTCCTCCTCAAGAAAGGGGGAATATTGTCCATATTTGTAGCGCTGTGCAAGCGTGTTGGCAATCATAGAGCGTAGCTTTCTCGACGGGGAGCTGCTGGCCATCCCCTCCCGCTTGTAATTGAACTGCAGTGTTTCGGATGGGTATACCGCCATCTGCCAGTTCCGGAACCGACATTCCGAGTTCCGACACCACGGTACTGGAAGCATAACTCGAAGTTATTCATTTATCTGAAAAAAAAATAATTTGGCATAAAACACCCAGGTGCTAGTCCTGACGCACTTCCCCCGGTTCCTCGCGCTGCTGGAGGAGGAAATCTTTAGCGCAAACTCCCCTATCTGGGACCCGGACTTCAAGCAGATCCCGCCCAACCACCATTTGCGAGCCATTATGGACAACAAGCCTGGTAAGTTGGAAATGTATAGCATATCATTGCTAGTATTCAATATTCTGATTGAAAAAATGAGTGAATATTCGCTGCTTTAAAATAATAAAGACACAACTCAAAATAAATCAATTATCAAAAATAGACACTATTTATCTAATATTAGAGTTCCTATTTGTACAATATGCATTGCAGTTGTGTTATTACTTCAAACCAGCTACTATGTTATGCGACCGATATTTTGATGATGTGTTAGCATGTTATGGCATTTTAATAGACTACTAAAGACTTCTGACGTGTTTTTGTATAGTCATTTGTTATGCAATTTGATTGTTACGAAACAGTTCCCAATCAATTGTCAATGCGTTCTTTCCATACATTCATTAGCCTAATATTTTGTTGATTAGGCTAAGTTGATATTTACTCTGTCAAATGTCGGCCTAAAGCCTTAGAGTTGTATGTAAGGTAATTTTCTCCACAGTGCAATTTTTTTATGATAATTTTTAAGAAAAACATGCCAATATTCCGCCTAGTTTTCTTTTTTAGTTTTTTCTAACATAATATATATTTTATTTTTTTTAAAACACTCCCTGAATATATAATAGGTATCACCATAATCATTGTATTCTTAGGCAGGTTCCAACATGGCTTCTTTAATAACTAGAGATCGGCCGTTAGATAGTACTTCCTAATGATTAACCTATGTAGCATTGGATGGGTGATTGGGTGGGGTGATTTTTCTAACATTCGTATAAAATAAATGATTATTTCGTAATAAGAGTTGATTTGTTCAACTTGTCTCTGAAACATACTTAGCAAAAATCCAGTTGGAATAACGCAATGCCTACGTCCCAAATGTTTGTTGTATTCGTCATGTATATATAAAATGAAGCAAAATTCAAAAGAAATATGTTTTCCTTTCGCAATAGTAAATGATTTCAATTTGCATAAGATTTTATTGCATACGTAAATTCAGTATTGCGAAAAATAGATTTAAATATTTTTTTTCGTAATAATGGTTTATTAGGATATTATTTAAAAGTATTGTTATTTCCTTGTATTTAAGTTATATTATTTGATACGGAAAACATGACAAGACAAAGTACATATAACAGCAGCAATTAGTTCACTTTAAGAATTTACATAAATTATCCGAATTACTCGCCTGTTTAATATAGAATATTCATAATTAATATTTGTTATAATATTTTTGAACAAATATACCAACACCTCTATACAAGACGTAACTTTGCATACGGGATTAGTAGTTTGGATATAGAACAGTTTACATAAATCTAAACAACACAAAACAAAAATAAATATGTTAATTTGTTCATTCGTCACACTAAATAAAACTTAAGACAACCGATATATCGAATGTAAAAGTAAAATGCATCGGGGTTGGAAGTCGCTATGGAGCTAATTACTTATTTCTTGGTTTCTGATACCAGTAAGGTTTCACTTACGCACGGACATAGTACGTCAGCTCATAGCTACGAAGCTCCATAGCTACGTATCTCCCAGCTACGAAACCTTACAAAGCTACGTCTCGTGGTCCATAGACAGCGATGGGATATTGCACGGCTTACTAACACAGCATCGCATTACTAACACAAGCCCTTTGACAAGCCTCGGTCGCGGTGGTCCGACGTCCGCGGCATCGGCCCTTTCTGTAAGTTGCTCTGGTGAACGCTTGGCATTGTATTTGGCTACTGCACTATACAGGTGTTGTTTTTTACGTCGCAGCGAATATATCATAGTTTCTCGAAGTCAATAGCAATTCAAAATGTTTTAAAATTTCGCATGGTAAATTAATGGAGAACCGTTTTGCGGAATGCCTTATTACTCGAGTCTGGGATCTTATTTTGTTTTATTATATATATTTGATCATACTGTTCAAATTATTAGCATTTTGATTTGACTTATTTAGCATTATTACTCAATGTATTCAAGAAAGATTACTTGGGGAGGCCTATGTGATAATGATTTAAGAAAGTTAATTTTCCACATCATTAACATATCGTCGTTTAAGTTCTAACACCGCGTAAGTCAAAATGTTGACACTTTGTACAATTGGGAAAATATTGCTCACGTTTCATAATCATTGTAAAACCGATTGCTTGTGCATTTAGTTGGTGCAAAATAGATTTCGTTTAAACAATACACGGTATAAAACGTTTACTGCAGCGTTGGAAATATAATATAGTGTTATTATTGGTCTTAAGTTGCGAACTTTGACATACGCGGTGTTAAAACTTATGCGACGATATGACAATTATATAATCAAATACATAACAACATGTTTATTTCCAAAAGTGTAGCTAATTAGAGTATTTTCCTTAGATTATAATTTAAGGCATATAGTATTCATCTTTCAAATTATAATATGACTTTGAGGGGTATAGTAGCCTTCCTCGATAAATGGACTATGGACTTATACTGAAAGAATTAAAATAAGACCAATTTTTCCTGACATTAGCGCGTTCAAACAAACAAACTCTTCAGTACTAATATTAGTTTAGATTTTAAATATAAAATTATGTATATATTGCTATTACATTACTGTCCTGTAATGTAATAGCAATATGAAATTACTAAGTTTTTGAGAAGCTAACATAATTGGATCTCTAAGTTTTGTAAACGTAGTGCAAGTTATGTGGTTGGTATATACAACACCTACATAATGTACGATGTAAAAGGCATGATTTGGTCGCTGCGATGTTTAAAAAACGTAACTTCCGATAGGCGATTGTTCCAAAATCTGATTGCGAGTTGTGATTGTGAACAGCGGCGCGCCGCGGCGAGTTCGAGCGGGTTACAGCTAGCGGGGAGAGTAAAGACGGTTTCACCACCGTCTCGCTGTCGTCAGGTAACACTGCTGCTCTTACACTGATACCGCGGGACACCGCTATACACGCACGGCGATGGTTAGGTCGCAATAGATAACAGTTATCTCCAAATTTAAACAAGAATCAGGTGGACGTTATCTTTGACATCTTAAGTGCTTATATTGGATTTACCTACTGACCGAGTTGTCTCGCAGTTAGTTGCGAAGTCTCGAACAAAGTGTTACGGCATTGTACTTAATAAGGTAAATTATAATCGCTATTATTGAAAATACAGGACGTAAGTTTTAATAATTATGTTAATTTACAATGTTCCTAAGTAACGTTTCCTATACAAAATAGATGGATGTATACGTAATTTTCATTGGCAGTTGTTGTTGTAAAGAGCACTTTGAAGCCAATTTTGATTTGAATAAAAAACTATTATAACTTTCATATTTATTTAATAACTATAATTTATATCAAAGCAGTACATAGTATATGATGGGAACAGGTCTTTAGTTTTTCATAAATTTACCTTTTCAAGATATTGTGATATAAATTAACATCAAAGAAAATGTAACTTACATTTAACTTTTTTTAAAATTCGAAAAAATTGAATCCTGAATTAGTAAAGCTAACTGTGGTTCTTAATATCCAAATTAAAAATAAAAAATTTCCGTGAAATATTAGCAGGCCGTTATTTTTATTTCTTATTATTTGACTTTTATCGCGGTATCAGAGTACGAGCAATTCATATTTTTACTATCTAATAAAACGCTTCGTTTACGGGTATTCTATTTGCCAAACGTTCAGCGAGCGACAATGAAATACCTATCATATCACTACCTAAACACAACACAATATATAATGTTCCATCATCACTTCATTTACGTAACGCACGCTTATTCTAATTGTTAGTAAATAGAAATATATTTTAAAATATAATTGCGAACGTCCAACGAGTTCTAATACTAATTAACATATTGTTTTATAATATTAGGACTTTATGTTATACATATACGAAAGATTTCTAACCTCTTACAAAAGTTCTTTTTGTGGGTACCTTCCTCATATATCTGTGCAGCCAATAACCAACCGACTGGGAAACTCTGGGAAGTATATTAGGCCCATAATCCGCCTGGGGATGGGAATGCTGTTGCCCATTATCTTCTTTTTCATTTCAATTATGCTGTTTCGGGCGTATATACTGCCATCTATTGGTTCCAGTATGTCAGTCGACTATTAAGACACCTGGTACAGGGAAGGTACTATTACTAAAACATATATATTTTATATATTATATTGGGTATTGTCTCCCAGTGACTAGGAATCCGAAATAGGTAAGAGTTACACACACAAACGACATTTCTAAGAGGTCTACCATCATGTACCTTCGAGGATATTAAAAAAATATACCTTACAGGCTCGATAAAGCAGGAAAGCGTGAAGCGCGCGGCGGAGTCCCGGTCCGGCGATCAGCCGTCCGGCGCTAAACGGCGCCGGGTGGCCGACGAGGCCGGCGATGACGTCAGTGAGCGGACCGTCGCGGAAATAGTGGCGACCATTACAGATCCCAACTACATGTGCGGGCCTGACGTAAGTAATTGGTATTGGCCAGTACTACCTGAATTGATGCACCGGTATACAAATAGATGGTTTTAAATTGGGTCTTCAGTAATTGACTTTTTCAACTTTATATAGATAATGAAAAATCCAACTGAAAGATATTATGTGTTTTAAAAATAATGAAGGTCGATTAAGCTTCTCAACCTTAAGTAAGTATCGTTTAGAATAAACCTAGAAGTTTACTTCTTATATTTCAGAAGGAAGCATAATCGACCCCTAATATTTATGTTTGTAATATTATTTTCTATTAACTTAACTACAAAACCAAGTCAATTCCCGCAGTGTGTCTATCCCTATGTATGAAATATTTAAAATATATTTAAAAATATAGATGATTCAAGAAGAAAGTTTATATGCATAATATAGTAGAAAAATACTTATAATTTTAGAGTATTCCAATGTGATTTCGTAAATAAACACATTTTGCGCTTTCCAAACGGTGGTTGAACCCGACGAGATAGATCAAAATATTGCACTGAAATAAATCTTAAAGAGGTCTACAAAAAAGTCCGTAATGGTATAATTATGTCTATTTCTTTGGGGTAACCCACAATAAACATTTTTTATTCTCATTGATTTTAGACACAACTAAAAAAGAGCCTGCAAATTTGTAACATTTTTATAAATGTCTCGATCATATTTGTTTTGCAAAAGCTAATTAACTGCTGTAATGAAGAGCCTTTTATAAACATGCCTTGCCAGAAATCGAATGTGAAAGCTCTAAAGCTTCCTCTTTTTTCCGACGCCTCTTAGAACTAAGAATGGTGTTCCCAACAGGCCCTGTTCCAAATGCAAGCCCCGCGCGACGAGGCCGCCAAACTGGAGGAGCAACGCAAGCTGATCGAGTTCCACGTGATCGGCAACTCTCTCACCGGCCCGGTCAACAAGCAGACCATGCTCTGGCTCATCGGTGAGATATATTACTACCATCTACACAAGGCGTATCGGCAGAGTAGAATAGTACTTCCCGCTGTACCACGTGTCGTAAGAGGTGATTAAGGTACAAGAACCGACACATGGCGGTATATCCATCCGCAACAAAGTAGCTGATATGCACAGTGCGGAGATGGGATGCAGCATCCCTGCAGCGAAAGCTGCGTTCTGCGATAGCCAACAAGCTTTCCCAGCGCGGCAATTATGGGCAAAATTCCCCTTTTTTCAGAGGGTTATGTCTAACAATGAAGAAAAAAAGAACATGCACAATAAAAGGTATTTTCATTATTATATTTGTCTGCAGGGTTACACAACGTCTTCTCACACCAGTTACCAGAAATGACGAAGGAGTACATATCACAATTAGTTTTTGACCCGTAAGTATTTATTCTTTAAACTTCAGCGTGTGTTATTATTTTGTGGTATAAGATGTTAAAACATTTGTTTTTTCAACAGGAAACACAAGACGTTGGCTTTGATAAAAGAAGGACGACCTATTGGAGGAATATGCTTCAGAACATTCCATTCTCAGGTGAGGTTCGAAGAGTTTTTTTACGTAAATACGTAAAAAAACTGCTTTTTTAACGAGTTTTACACGCAAGATAATGTAAACGTTGAATCCAAACAAATGTCTAATAGAACATAATGTTAAAGCCAAAAACAAAAGTGTTTTCTTATGATTAATGAATGCGTAAATTAAAATGAAAATAATAGTACGTATATATATCATTCTGGTTATGACACAACAAGTTATTAAGTTAATTCCCAAAGTCTTTCTAAATTGACTTTATTTGAAAGTTAGAGGCACACGGCTTAATTCCCAAATAAAAAATAAATAATTATATTGTAAATTTTGAATAGTTGTATAGTTTACACTAGAACATAGCAGTATCAGAATAATATACCAGTGTATGCTCATTGTACGGGCAGAGGTGCCGTGGGGTTCCAGGAGAGTAGAATGGTACCACCCCTAATATCAAGTATCGTAAACGGCGAATGAGTTACTTATATCCATTCTAAATAGCATAGCTCAAATACGTAAAGTCAGGTCAATGTAGTAGATGTTTCATGTAAATGTATTCTGATTTGTACTAATAGACGTCTCTAATTGGCAGGGCTTCAGCGAGATAGTGTTCTGCGCGGTGACTTCCAACGAACAGGTGAAAGGCTATGGCACGCACCTGATGAACCATCTCAAGGACTACCACATCAGGAACAACATACTGCACTTCCTGACTTTCGCTGACGAGTTTGCTATCGGTGAGTTGACAAGATTGCTCATTTATGAGCAGTTTAATAAATGTGTATAGTGATGGATATGAAGAAATAGATATCACATGAGGTAGACCTCATACAAAGGTTGTCTGCGTTAGAATCTCACTCTCGCTTTGCTGTGTTTCGGATTGAAGGTGAGAGGCAGTAAAATTACTGGTTAATGGTGACACAGCATCTTCAAGTCACAATAGGCAACACGCTAGTGATATCCGTAGACTAGGCTGCGGTAACGCTTACTATTACGCGGACTATATGCTCGTTTATCGACCTGATCAATGAAGAAGAATACAAATAAGTATGAAAAAAAAACATTCAGCATTATGAACGTTTACCAGGGTACTTCAAGAAGCAGGGCTTCAGCAAGGATATAAAGCTGCCGCGCGCGATGTACCAGGGCTACATCAAGGACTACGAGGGCGCCACGCTGATGCACTGCGAGCTAAACCCGCGCATTGTGTACACGCAGTTCACCGCCGTCATCCGCCGGCAGAAGGAGGTCTTTCATTACATAATATCTTGATATCTCGTATAGTTTTGGCTTATTATCAAATACAGATGTCTCTTCGCCGAGGTGGGTTGGTATTAAAATCTTCAAACGTCATGAAGTCTTTGTATGCTGTACCAGTCCATATTCATTATAAAACTACTCTTTTAATGGCATTAACCTTGCGGCAACAGTTCTCAAGATAAACGCAGGGCAATCAGTATGTGAACACCACCAAAAAAATGTTACCATCATAAAATTTTCCGCCGAAACTGACTTTGTTCTGTAGAAGTCTGCTAACTTTGAAAAACAATTGAAATTTTACCATTTCACCGTTTGTATTTTTATTGCAGATAGTGAAAAAACTAATCGACATGCGGCAAAAGGAAGTGAGGAAAATACACCCTGGGTTGACTTGCTTTAAAGATGGGGTAAGGACTTATTCTCGTATATCTTATATATTCTTATACTATATAACTATAACTTTCTCTCTAACTTTAACCCTCTTAAGGGATAATTTTCGAAAAATATTTCACACGTGTCTCATAACTTTCAATTTAAAAACTTAATAATAAAATACAGAATTTAATTGCAATAACTTAAAAAACAGAAAAGTTTCATACATTTGCAACCCTCGTTTTATTCCCTAGGGGGTAAAACGTGCAAAGTTTGAAGTTTTTAACCCTTTTAGTTTAGGGCTTGCGTTGTTGTCAGACAGTCAGTAAGCTTCTCCTTTTATATATATAGATTGTATGTGTATATCGACTACAAAAATTTTACAAAAAATGGCAGATGATGTTATATGAGGACATATCGCTCCCTAAAGGAGAATATTGCCTATAATTGCCGCGTTAGATCAAACTATGCGGTTTGTCCCGCTGTCCATACTCGTCCTGTCTAATTTTGAGTTTTACTATCCACCAATCCGCAATATATTTATAATGTAATGTCTCTTAACTGTATGGTTATAAGGTATCCGATACAAACATAAAAAGTAGCTGAAGATGTTATAAATGTGGACGATGTTGGGTGTACCAGGTGCGCAGTATCCCAGTGGAGTGTATACCGGGGGTGCGCGAGACCGGATGGCGGGCAGTGCCGCGCGCGCACGCGCTTGAGCCAGACGCGGACGGGGACCTCGCTGCGCTGCGGAACGTCTTGCACCAGGTTGCTACACTTTTTGTATATAATATATTTTTACAACGTCTCATACAATGACCTGATTCCATAGTAGCTGCTTAAAACACTTGTATTACGAACATCAGACAACAGAGGAATCACAAATATCATCATATAAATATCTGTCCTGGGTGGGGATCGAACCCACGACTCTTGGCGCATAAGATAGGATCACTACCATCTGCGCCATTGGGCCCATCATATTGAACCACACTGTGATAACGTATACTGTTTTCACTATAATTACATTAACCGTAAGACGTCTGCCTGCTGCCTCCAAAAGGTTTATAAGGACCCATCGATAGCGGGCCACTATATCGCATTCATAAATAAAGACTGCATTGCCTTTTATTGCAAATATAAATGAAATGAAGAATTTCTTTAGAAATATTTCAACAGACAACGTGTTAAGAAAAGTTTTCTTACCGTATAATGCGGATCAAATAAGTTCATTGTCTAGAAAAGTCTACATAAAATTGTAGTTTTATATTGGCGCCGTCTTTATCTAAGTATGCGATGTGTTCTACTTGTATTGCACCATCGACCCTCAGTCCTGGCTGCTACGTTATCTGTCTGGTTTACGAATCTCCTCGTCATAACGAAAGAAACTCCGAGTGCTGCTCTTATACTTAATTTAATAATATATAACCGGACCCCATGCCGTGAGGTATCGGCAGAGTAGAACAGTACCATCCCCTATACCAGATGTCGGAAGTCGGCGACTAAGTAACTAATAACAGAACCGACAGATGGCGGTATATCTATCCGTAACAGTATAGCTCAAATGCACAAGGCGAGGATGGGCTGCAGCATCCCCGTTGCAAGAGCTGCGCTCTGCGATTGCCTTCACGCTTGCCCAGCGCGGCAATTATGGGCAATATTCCCCCTTTCTTGGAGGCCTATGTGCAGCAGTGGACTTCACATGGCTCATGTAATGAACCGGATCACGTACGTCGGGTTTCCCACAAGCAATGATGAAAAATATTATTTCCTCAGGTGAAGAATCACGCTGCCGCTTGGCCGTTCCTGAAACCAGTTGACAAATCCGAAGTACCCGACTACTATGACCACATTAAGTATCCTATGGGTAAGTAGAACAATCCAATGTCACTAGCTAATTACCTAAAACTTTGAATTCAAATTATATTTTATTAAAGTAGATATATCACAAGCTCTTTTGATTCGTCAATAAAATATTGTCTTCAAGAAGTAATTTTTATAATAAAAATCTATAATAAAACCGTCCCTGATGACCTAAGTGAACATCAGAGTCGTCAAACACATAGGTAATTTAATTACCCACCTAAAAGATATATCGCTTATTATGAGTATGAAAAAGGAACACTAAAAAAAATCACAGAAGCTTTGATAACTTATTTGGAACTCCAATAAATCTGTTCATGCATTTAAATACAACATGCACAGTACCAATGTTAAACTGCTTAAAAACAACCCTGAATATGAGACTTGTGAACCTTAATTTTCACTTAAACATAGTTTAAATCATGGCTCGTCGTATAATTATTCCGGTTCCTTTCTTAATGTTTTTTAGTATATACAAGTCTATTTATAATAGTGGTATAAAATATGTTGTTGTGACAACAATAGAGAAAGGAATTTGGAGATGGCTTGGCCATGTAGAAAGGATGGATGAAAGTAGAATGACTGCACAAATATATAGGACGACCTAAGCGAACATACCTCGACCAGGTATAAGACAATTAAAACGGGTCTGGTCAAAAGTACCAAGAACAAACGAGCGTGTATGTAAGGACTAATGCGAGTAAAGGAAGCAAGAACGGTATGCCAAGATCCTTAGCCTGCCTACTGCGATGGGATACAGGCGTGATGTACGTATGTATGTATTTATAATAGAACGTAGAATTTTACCTGATTTTAGATATTTGCACTCCTAAATAATGACTGTATTAACTCAAAATAATATATTACCCACAAATTTAGAAAGAATTCTGAAAAACAATCGTCAATAAACCTTTTGAACCAAATGTCCGGCGAAACTGACTGGTCTCTCTGGCTTTTTGGTTTGGCGACCTGGATGCATGATCGATTCATTCTAGACTTTGTTTCTGAACCCTTGTTTGTGCTATCACAGACCTGCGCACAATGGGCGAGCGCCTGAAGTCGCGCTACTATGTGTCCAAGCGGCTGTTCATCGCCGATATGACGCGTATTTTCACCAACTGCCGCCTCTACAACTCGCCTGACACCGACTACTACCGGTAAATGGTCAAACTTTATTATGTAGTCATAGTGATCAACGGTTTCTAAACGTTAAAATCTATGGAACACTTAGAACACCTGGAACACCAACAAGCTCTTCCTTTTTAGGGAATACTGGGAATATTATTAGGAATGAAATACCCTACAAAAACCACACACAGTACAAAATATATAACCTACACTAATCAAACAGATAATAAATATTTTTTTAACGGCCCTCTTTTGTTTGACGTTTTGTTTCCATAATTCTAGAGATTGTCAAAGAGGTTAGAATAAGTAAGTTACTATTTTACCAAGTTAGCATTTAAATCCGTTAAAACCGTAGTTTTATTATGAGTAGTGAATGCGTATGTTGTAAAGTGTTATAACCAAATACAGTTTATTTTTTAACTTCATATCACGTAGGACGTCTGTTTCTGGGCATGTGAGTTACATGCGAAGAACTGTTAATTTGCAATTACAAACCGACATTTGAATATAGGTTTTACTTTTAATTGCACTATTTAATATAAGCCTCTTCGGGATACCGCCAAGATGATGGATCGGGTGCAGCCTGCATCCTGCGTCTCTAGTCTCTCTCACAATCTCACCTCAAGTGTGTAGGTCTCCATTCTAGATATTGAATTAAAAACTACTTTATATTCACTAGTGACGTTAATATACATTCACAGGTGCGCGAACACCCTAGAGAAGTACTTCCAGACGAAGATGAAAGAAGCTGGCCTCTGGGACAAATGATGTCCGCCCGCGCGCAGCGACGACGACGCCGGCGAGCGCGCCGCCTGCTGACCGCCTCTCGCAGCGCACACTGCGCCCGTCGCTCAGCTCGTATTGTAGCGTACAAGTGTTATTGTTTTAAAGCAGCGATACAGAATGTATCGCTGCTTTAAAACAAACAATAAAGCTACTAGACATTTGAAATATTCAAAAATACGTTTGTATAGTGTTCGTATTTGACTTTGATACTTTTACAATGCTGTCGCTGTTGTTGCAAACCGGCGACATGTATGGACGATAATGTGTCAGTGATATTATAGTGTAAATAAATATGAACGTTTGTTATTTAATCGTGTGTAAATGGCCGAATGGATCAAGTCGAATTTCAGTACCAACTCGTTCAGATTGAACCGACCATTAAATTCAATGTTCTGTAGGCTTGCGACGAATATTCGACTACTATTCGAAGTTCCGCCTGATCGACTGCTTTTATTATATTAGGCCGAATACCGAATACTTGAGTAATCTATTTTGTTATAGGAATTTAGTTAGAATTGGTCAAAATAACATATAACGATTAATTACGTATATATTTATATTTTTATTTGTCTTATTATCATTTAAGTATTCATTGGTACACAGGTACATAAGAAAAGTTAGGAATTATATGCATTTGAATAATTTTCAGAACGCAAAAAACATGCCAGATACATTATCTGTACATGTTTTGGCCCTAAAATCCGGCCGGAAACTTGGGGCGTTCAAGGGGCGCGCCGAATTTTCGGTATTCGGTATACTGCCGAATATTTTATTCGAAGCAAGCCTAATATGTTGCCATTTTTCTCTATGAATTTCGCCTTGAGATATCGGTATATGAAAAAAGTGTATATATATTTCTTTCTTATTTTAGCGTTTACTGTTAAGCGCACCGTTGATTCGACCGTCGATTATAGAGAAATGTGAGAATGAGTGTGTCGCATGAGCACATGTCGCGATTATTTACGCTAACAAAGTGTACGACATGTACCTATCAAAATATGACAATAGATAAATACGAAATAATTTTTTTTTCTACGTCCGAGGGCTGTCTGGCGTATTTAAATAATCAAGTCAATAAGACTGACTTTATATGAGAAGTATGTGAATGATTAAGGCTGGGACCTTTGTATGGTTGTTCTTTTAATTTTTACTTTGATTTGTGGTTAGATATTCGGATATATTTATTGAGCATTTTTGTTGCTAAGATATTATAGATGCGGCTTTTTAGGAGCATAGATTCCTACACTCGTGAATGTTGGCGTAACACTACGACGAAATCATTTGTATCTAATCCAATTATAAATCTTGAATGTTACATGCAAGATTTATAACTCGATTATCTCATCTCATCTCTCGGAATTGATTAATAAATTCGGCGGTCTATTCCATGTTGGATTTTATCCTACCAAGTAAACATATATTCAATTAAGTAATTTGCAATGTATAAAAATTTTCACAAATTGAAAATTACGATGTATTTTTAAAGCTATATTAGACAATATTGCTCGCATATATCTGTATAGTCGTTAGGTAATGTTATGTACCGTTAGAAAGATGAACACAGCCGTCTACATTGTATTTGGTTCTACAATTGTATTATTGCACGACTATTGTTATAGTGTATATATTTATAGGGTTGTAAATAAATACAAAATTTTGTGTTATCATAAATAAATCGGCTTAGGTATAATGGTGTTTTTTTCTGATATTATGACCATATGATTCTCCATAATTATTTATTTTCTTACATGTTACGACATAGATTTACCATTAACATATTTTGCGATCAAATTTACATAAATAAAAGCACATATTCAATTGACATGCTTTTAAAATGATAAAACAAAATATTTTGCAATTAAATTAACATAAAGCCTCGCACAGTGCACGGAGTATTATCGACGTCCAGTGCGGCGCGGACTCGGCCCGTGTAAGATTTCTTTGTGGATTCTATAGTGTTTAGGTTTGGACAGCAAAGTTTTATGATCCACTATTATATCGAATGCACTAGGAAAGTCGGTGTCTATAGAAATTACTAATTAAATATTCTAGGAAAGGTGCTTAATATTGAAACTGGTCGATAGATTTTATTGGGGTCCTGATTGTTTCTGATCAAATGATGAACTTGACTGTTCAGAGGTAGAGGTATGGCCGAGTACTTTCATGTCATATTAATAGATAATTGGTTTATTCTATCACGACCAGCACTCACTTTATAAAGTTAATAATATTGTTAAAGATATTTGTCAATAATATAACGGGAAGTTATGTGAGTTGCAAAGATATTATGGGTACATTACTATATTGTTAAGGTGCATTCTCTGGACGACAAAAAGAATGACTACTAATGTGCCAAAGGTTTTTGGGGTTATTTTAAATGATAGTCTAATGTCACATGTCAGTAAAATGATTTTTTACGTGAATTCTACAAATGATTCTAATGAGATGTTTAATAAAGCAGAATATTCCGATACATGCTGCACGATGCGGCCGCCACCCGAACGTTGAAGTAGATTTTCTCAAGTTTCTCCATGCTTAGTAAGGCATGCAGAGACGGTGGGCCGGACTACATTTGCAGCCACAGCACACAACCAATCCAAATTAGGTCCGCGTGATGGTGGGTCATGGCCCAAGCTCCTTGATCACCCATTAGCTAGGTCAGTGCCTCTATAGTTAGTATACGATATGAGAAATCAAAGGTAGATTTGAATTTTGCATAGAATGAAACAAGAGTATCAATACTGTTTTGGTTTTTATTTCAACACTTCATGTACACGCTCGGAGTACGTAGAACACTTTCAAGCGGGGAATGTAAATATTTTTACACAATTAACTGTTATTAAAAGTATATACCAGTCTCCTTGTTAATATAAAATCCGATGGATTACTCGTAATAAGTACCTTAACTGTACTGTAAGTAATAACTTAAATGCTCACTTATAATTCTAATATATATTATTAACTTAAACGTAACGTTTGAACGAACGCAATCGCTTTTAAATACAATACAAGAGAACGCCAGTTCGTCCCTGTGTATTATGATGGAAAACAACCGATTGGATTTAAAAGCGACATAACTTCAGACTAGATTTAATAACTACTATTTTCTCTGAGTCACGAAATTAGTGTCAATTTACCTCTAATGACTATTAGCATTACAGTTACATAATGTAAACACAAAACTGCACGCGGTTATTTGAAATTATGTTACACGGAACAACATCGTCTTAAACACAAATTTCAGTTGAATACCATATTCAACTTTGAATGGCTTATGGAACCCTATCGATAAGCGTGGATCAAATTTAGCAACATAAGTTCACTTTATTATTATTTTCACATTTGAAAACATACAAATATGATAACATAATATTTTGATAAAGATATTAATCTTGGGATAATTCAAAACACAATCGAACTTTTGACTCAAAATATTCCTTTTTTCTAGTTTTATTTAAATAAATACTTGTACACCAAAAATTCATATCAATTTCATAGTATATTATATTTATTATTGCCTATTGAGCTGGTCCACTGGCAGTACATACAGTTCATTCATAATAATTTGACGACAGCTTGAGTTTTAGCAACTTTAATATGAGGGTGAAAACATTTATTAGACATTAAATGGCAGTTAGAAAGCAAATTATAATTTACGGTAATAAAACAGCATGGACGGATACTCATATCATAGCGTATCTCTCTCATCGTCGTCTTTTATATTTTTACAAAAGAAATTTTTCATTAGTAAAGATGTACAAGCCTAAGTAACTTAATCTGGCAATTGTTAGTGTTGGAATATATTTCATAGACAAATTAAAATTTAGGTCATAAAATTGAGATCATGAACCGAACGCGGTTTAAGTACAGGGGCTCTAATATACACTTACAATAACTAGATATAACAACATACAGGGGAAGTAAGCGATTTTATGAGAACGAAAGTCTTGAAGGAGAATTAGGGCACGCTACAAAAAATGTTAGAATCATCAACTGTCAGCTCTAGCATTATTACGGCTCGAGGAGGGTACTACGGTAGATAGAACACTATTTCGTTGACTAGGCGGAGTAGCGGGTCTAACTAACATACAAACTAAACTTAAAGAAATATCACTTGTCATCCACGTTCACTGGAAGTTCACATATATTTTTTGAGTATTTTTTTTTTATTTTACTTCACTAACACGCCACTGTCTCACTAATACACATTAGAAATCACCGATAATTCTGCACATCGATGGTGCTTGAAGGTCAACATCGATTCCTGACGTCAACCATCGGCAATACTCTATCTAGAGTGTGGCTACACTATCGCACTGCACGGCACTTGCGTTCGTTCACACGGGGGGTTGGCACGGCGGGCGGGGGGAGGTGGAAGGCTGGCCGCGGTTCAGTCCTGACCGCGCGCGCTGGAGCTGATGGACACCGTGTCCTGTCGGGACGGCTCGCCGCGAGACCCTGACGGAGTGCACGACCTGGACAAACAAACTTACACGCTCACGTTTGGTTCGAAGGGCCATATTTAACTCACCACAATTTGCCGTAGGGTACCAGCAGAGTAGAAGTACACCTTTGAGCAGCGGTTCCCAATCTTTCACTGACCAGAGACAAAGTCGAATTGTGCGAAAAAATACTGACACAATCATAAAATAAACCTCAATCAAAAACTCATCAGTATGATTCATTAACAATATACTTGAATGTAAATTATAACATTTTAAATAGAAAACAAACATCTATTTTGAATCAATATGATTTTAGACCAGCAATCTCGAGACGTAAATTACGGCAGCTCAAACTATATCAATTCTTGGAAACCACAGTTAGTCCACGGACCACTGGTTGGGATCGACTCGCTTACAGAAATCAGTTTTTTTTTATACGACAAGCCTATTGTTACATGACGTAGATGTCAGTTTTATTTTCACCGGGGGTTGTTGCCAGGCCGCTTATTTAATTAATCTACACTCGTCTCAATCGACCGACGACGATCATTCATTTATATTGATATGTAGCCAGAACGATAAGAGTGAGTCGGGACGAGTAGCTGGAAATTTATAATAAATTCACACACATCTCATACATTGATCTGACTACATTTATATAACAGAGGAATCACGATTTTATCTCGGAAACAGGTATATATATAGCCTATGAGATGTTGTGGGAATTTATTATTGATATTTGAAGTGTCACACTACCTGTCGGGCGGCGCGAGTGAGGGCACGAGTTCGTCGGGCGACGAGGCGCGACTGCTGCGCGCGCTGCCCGCCTCCGAGTACGAGTTGTCGCTCGTCAACTGCAAGTGACACAAACAGCATTACGAAAGTATCTTTCTCACAACCTAACGGCTATTATATATATATATATATATATTTACTAGGTGTCCCGGCAATAATTGTTCTGCCATTTAAATTACTATGAAAAACTAGGGGCTGGTGATAGAAAAGGGTGCAAATTTAGAGTTATTTGTATTTTTAGGCTACATAATAAAAAAAAAAATAAAAATTTAGTAGCCGATTCTCAGACTTACTGAATATGCATAAATTTGTTTATAAGAATCGGTCAAGCTGTTTCGGAGGAGTATGGGAACGAATATTGCGACACAAAAATTTTATACACATACATATTAGAAGAAGAAGAACATTTATTTATTACTGTTCACCTATTTTTAAAATACAACAGGACAAATTAAAAAAGAACATAATTTATGAAGTACAACAAGACTGTCTTTACCGCAAATGTGACATCACGTTAGGCATTAATTGAATTTAAATTAACTTTTATTTTAATTAATATTTCTTTACGCGTATCATTTTGTCATTTTCAATGATCAATTTAATTCGATGTTTAATTAGTTTTATAGATGACTGGACATCATTATTTTTGTCAATCCCATCCGACAGTTTGAGTATACTTGTCAATTAAAATATCCTGACGTAAGTACAGTCGGCAAAAGTAGATCCTCGCTTCGGAACCTTATTTTTGGATTACCAGAACATGAGTACTGTGACTAATAGTAATTGTTACCGTAACAAGGTATGAAAATAATTAAATGTTACATACTAGCGTGAGCGGATGCCTGTTCCGGGCGGGGCTGAGCGCGCGGCTGCGAGCTTCCTCCACCTCCAGCTGCAGGATACTCTCCTGGCTGCCCGTGTACTGAAACATCACATAGGCAATAATATAAATAATTCAAATTAATTTATTGCATGTCACATTACATGAAAATGGTGGACAAAATACAATATAAAATAGAGTTTCATGTGACGCACTGCTAGGGCATTGCAATAAGTAAGAACTAACTACTAGCTAGCTTTACTAATTATATTTAATTTATATAATCTAGTATACAATAAAATTAATTACAATAAATTTGCATCTAATCTACAATAAAATTTATTTCAATATTTGGATTTTTTTCTAGATATTAACATAAAAATACAGCACAACAACATGACTTATATGAATATATAAACTTGATCTTTTTATCGCGTTCATTTTACAAATCACCACTTAAAACCTATTCCGATTTGAATGACATAAAAATGTATTAAGACGTAATTTAACTAAATTTGTTAACACAATATACTAGTGTTTATAATTAGCAGCTTTTATGTAAATTACTACATAGGCAATATCCAGCTATAAATACAAATAGCATAAATAGAAATCGCTATTTTCCTCAGTCTATTTGTCAACCTCGCAAATAATATTTTGTTATGATTATAAAATTTCGAGCGATTTGTTTGTTTGTCGTGAAAAAGTATGTAAGACTTGGACTCACCACAAACCCGTAGTACTTGAGAATGTCCATCTTGCACATCGGACACGTGCGGTGTTCTAGCAGCCACGGATCTATGCAGTTCTTGTGGAACTCGTGTCTGGAAACACAATCATCACGTATCCTTGATATACCTATATTCTCCCTACTCCGTGGTAAGTTGCTTAGAGTATTGGTGTTACGGACATCAGATAACAGAGGAACCATAAATATAATACTTAAATACATATTGTTAACACCCAGACACAGGACAAAGATCACTACCCATACAAACGAAATATTTAAGAAGTCTAGCTGAGGCAAAACAATTCGATGTGATATTTTTACACAAACGTATCTTTTAGGATTTAGTATAACAAGTCAGCTAGAGATATGTCAATTCTTTTCTCGCACATCAAATAGCAATGGAAGTGACAAAATTATAATTGGACCTTCGAGCAGGATAATACAGTAAAACAAAATGTTGATGGAATTCAACTCACCTACAAGGAAGAGATCTAAGCGTTTCTGATACTTTATAAGGTTCTATACAAATGGCGCAGCACTCGCCATCACCCTGTACTTCCTGTAACATACAAACACATAATATATAATTACATATATTCAACAAAACAGATTAAATGTATATGATCAACAAGTCTATTCAAACTCACCCTATCTTCAGTCTTTAAACTCTTAACTGGTATCCTAGACAGTGCCTTTTTGGCAGCGCAACAAAGTCGTTTCTGAAAGTAAAATCTATTTTTAAGACAAAGTAAATAGAAAATATACGCCAAAGTGTCAGAGCATTCTCGTTCATTACTTCTTATTATTTACATCATCATCAATTTTTATCAGAACACGGAGAAGCTAGGGACAATCAATGTTGGATCACCCATCCCCTTAATAGGCATTGTGAATGTTGCACCGCTTCGACTATTGTGCGGTATCATTAACAACTGCGCCTTGAGGTTATCTAGTATATAATAATAATGTAAGCATATTACAAAACACCTTTAATGACAGATCAGATGTAAGTATAGGATACTGTACGTCCATTTTTTTCCGTCCGTCACACTACATAGAAATACGACGCCTACAATTTAATCGCATTTGAAATTAAATCAGAATCGTTATGATAAATGATGGTTATATACGCAAGTATTGTAATATACCATTCATATAATCATATATAATATAAATCTTATTTAAACAGCTATGCAGTTGTTATTTATTATGGTAGGTTACATTGTGTATATAAATAATGAAGTGAAGATATATAATCAATACAGATTTCCCATACCTACCATAGAACATTACGAACAATAAACTAAACCTATCTGAATAAAAGCGTTTAATATTATTCAAATATTGTTTTTTAAATTGGGAGTATATAAAATTATATGATAAAAATCGATATCTCACCGAGAGGCGGTCCTTGGCGTGAATGTATCGGAAGCGCTGTATGTAGTAGAAGACGAGCCACGCCAGCGAAATGACCATCAGCACGATGAACGAGATCGACACGAATAGCACCGACGTTCTGCAATAACATGCACACATGCAGTTCATGACTACAATGACTTATACGGTATAGATGGCGCTAGTCCTCAAAATCATCACAGCCATTGGAAGTCCACTGTTGGACATAGGCGTTCCGACGAAAGGAAAATTTTGCCCATAATTGCCGCGACGGGCAAAGCGCGTTGGTAATCTCAGAGCGTAGCTTTCATGACGGGGATGCTGTTGCCCATCCCCACCCTATGCATTTGAGCTACATCCCGCATGCTGAGCTGAGTCCCGGATGGATACACCGCCATCTGTCGGTTCTGGTACCTTAGCCGCCTCTTACGACACCTGGTACAGAGGGAGGTACTATTCTATTATGCCGGTACCTCACGGCACTGCCGGTAAAACCACTCAACGCATATACATACAGCTCTCAAATCGCACATACACGTTTTTTGGTTGTTTTCTTTATCACTATTTACGTCTTGTTTAATAAAAAAAATTAAATAAAATATGTCGTCTACACATCTCCTAGGTTACCGTCTAGTTAATATTATATTTATTTATACATATTAGTAGGTATGACAGTAATCTGTAAGTGTACCTATAGTAAATAAATAAATATTGCAAAAGATAATATACTCTGAAGATATGCTATGTCTCCTAATCCCAAATTAGGAATCCTTTTTTTATAAGACCAGGTCAACAAATTAATATAAAGTCCGCGTCACAGCAGCCTATAGACGCTCGTAATATCACACGAATATCACTGCGCGTTGCCAATCTTATGACTTGAAGATATTATTTCACATTACCCAGTAAACTGCCTCTTACATTCTTTAAACCGGATCACAGCAATGCGAACACTACTATCTGGCAGTAGAAATAGGTGAGAGTAAGTTAAAATGCAGATAACCTTTGTATGAGATCTATCTCATGTAAAAAGCCTACGTATACTCGTATAAGGGATGCCATCCCTGTCTTAACCAGCAATTAACAGTTAACAAACGCCTTCTACAAAATTACTGAATACATACTTATTGATGTTGTTGGTGACGTTGGCGAAGGTCCGACCCTTGGTGATGCCGATCATGACCCGCGTGCCGTTGTCCAGCAGCCGTATTATCTCCTCGCCCTTCCAGTTGTACGTGAATATCGCGCTGATGTTGCCTGCAACAATGTCGCTTGTAAATGTTGCGCATTAAATAAACATTTCGCACGTACATATAATGTATACAATACATGTAATGTTTAAGATTTTGCACGATTCTAGTTGGCTTCTGACATTGTCATTTTAAAAGGTTTTCTACGTAAACATAGTAATTGTTACATCCATTCTATTATTATGTATACCAATGTGTGTTCGTTTGTTTGTTTGTTATACATTTTGATATAATTAAAATTTATAGTGCTACTTAATAATTAGATATTTTTAATCCCGGAAACTCAAGAATGCACGGGTGAAAAACCAGTACTTTATAACAGAATGTCAAAATTATTTCTACTATCCAGTCAATTAGTCCTTTTTTACTCAGATTCATAGTAAACACGATTGAACGAAACCACAATTATATTTATTTTCATTTAACTTTATTGCACGAAATGTTACAAAATGTACAAATGGCGGACTTAATGCCAGGTGGCATCTCCCAGTCAACCATTACACAAAACTGAAAAAAACATATAACATAAAATCATCATAACATCTATTATGTAACGATATTTCATTTACCTAGCCCGATGTTCATAGATAATTACATTCTTTAACGGGCTTATGTTTAAATCCCGCAATTAATATCCCCCATAGAAACACAAATTATAGTAATTTGATAAGATTAGATAAACAAATAAATAAAATTAATTACTTTTAAAGTTTTACGCATTGAATAATTATGAAATTTATATTAACAATAATTGCCACTAGAAATAAACCGATGTAACAAACCGATTATATGAGTATCACCTTAATTACCATAACATAACATCTATTATGTAATGCTATTTAATTTACCTAGGCCGATGTACATAGATAATTTCATTCATTACCGAGCTTATGTATAAATCGACGTCGGGTTGCGACAAACATGACATTTTAGTTCTTACGTATATAACAAACAACTGTAATAAAATAATAATGTAATATACCACTATCATAGACATGAATTAACTAGGGCTGACACCTAATTGTCATTCTTATGACGAGCCTGATGGCGCAAATGGTAGTAATCCTACCTTATGCGCCAAAGGTCGTGAGTTCGATCCCCCGCCTGGTCAAACATTTGTGTGATATTTGTGTTAGTTCTGCCTGGGTGGTTAAAATATTTAAATATCACATTTGAACTTTCTGTGTAGTCTGATATTCGTAACACATGTGCTACAAGCTACTTATCTCGGAATCAGGTCAATGTATGAGATGTTGTTTCATTTAATACTTATTACTATCGGACCGTGTTTTGGCAATCGCAGAGCGCAGCTTTCGCAACGGAGATGCTGCTGCCCATCCTCACCCTGTTCATTTGAGTTGCACTTTTTCGGATACATATCGCCAACTGTCGGTTCTAGTACCTTAGACGCTTTTAACGACACCTGGTGCAATGGGAGGTACTATTCTGCTCCACCGGTAACTGACGGCAAGGCGGAACTATTTTAATTGAATTTTATCGTCAATATACCAGGGTCAGGCCTATATTTGAATTACGATACATAAAAAGGAAGGATATGTCGACTTCGGTACAGTAGTCGCCTCTACGACACCTGGTACTGAAGAAAATACTATTCTACTCAGCCGGTGATCCAGGGTATATTAAATTATATTCTATTTCGGCATTTCATTCCATTATTATTTTAATGCAACAGTTCCCGCGGGACGCGTTCTCAAGTAAAGAAGACGCAGCATACGAACGAGAAGCTATTCTATAAATAAATTATATTTCAGTGTCTGAGACTCCATAAAAGTATTTACTAAATGCGTATAAAAATATATGCGACACTTACGTAAAATATCCCAGGTGTCAGGCATCCCAGAAACGGGTGAAGTAACTTAGGTTACTTTTATAATATACTAGCGACACGCTCCGGATTCACATAGGTGGAATGAGAATAAAAATGCTTAATGTGGGTTATACCTAGGAGATTATGCTATCGCGTACTTTATCGCGGTATACATTATTGTACATATCTATCTCGTCGGGTACAGTCAGCGTTTGCTATGTAAGCGCATAACGATGTGATTATTTACGAGTACGACATCACATTGAAAAACTAAAATTATAAGTTTGTATAAACTATAATATACATGTATTGTACCATACAAACCTTCCCCTTGAGTTACTCTATCTATTTGAAAAAACCGCATCAAAATTCTTAGCGTTGTTTTAAAGGTCTAAGCATATATTGGGACAGACAGACAGCAGGAAGGGACTTTGTTTTTTACAATATACTCTTTGGAGAAAGACAACTACTAATAGCAGTAGAAAGTAATTTATAAGTAAGAGCTTGTAACTTATATGTTTAAATTTATAAACGAGTGAGGTGTGCAGTTTATTCAGCACGAACACTCGGTTGGCAATCTCCCCCGAGCACCGCATTATCATAAGTTTGCTTGAGGATCATTTGATAACGCGCATTCGCTCTTTTGTAATACGCGCTTTATTGCCGCTCCATTTGGTAATCATAGTTTAGGTGCAAGAAAACTTCACTACACCGACATTTATTTGTTCACTGCACGTTGTGTAACAAGATAGTATAGTTTGTAACTATTAGTATATTATCTAAAATTTTAATAAAACATTTATCAAACTGTTATCTATGAAACACTTATTAAAACAGCAATTTGATCTGAAAACTGATTACAATTATGACTGTAAAGCTGTTTCTATTCTGATAGTTTCTGATATCCTGCATAGAAACAAAATTTATTTCTGTTTCTATGCAGGATATTTATGTAGATAGGAGTAATTTAATAGGAGATAAATAAAGTTTATTACTATAGAGGTTCTATGCATTGACAAATGCTGAAATTTAAATTAAATTTTTCATCATATCAGCCATAAAGAGTCCTCTGTTGGACATAGGCTTTCCCGAAATAGAGGGATTTTTGCTCATAATTGCCGCGCTGGGAACGCGTGGCGGCAATCGCAGAGCGTAACTTCGCGACGAGGATGCTGCTGCCCATCTACGTCCTGTAGTATTTGTGCTACGCTTTTTTGGATGGATACGCCGCCATCTGTCAGTTCCAGTACCTCAGTCGCCTCTTATGACACCTGGCACAGACGGAGGTACTATTCTACTCTGTCGATACCCCACGGCATGCATGCATTAAATTATTAAACATTATCTATACCTACTAGACATTTAGCCTCTAATGTAACGACAGGTGACGCATACGTTAGTGTTCCTATATTTGTATCTGTGATGAACATCAGTTCTTTTAATTCTGGATGTTAAATATTTGTAATTCCTCTGTAATATCCATTACACGAGTGTTTAAAGTAACCTATATTGTAAGAGATGTTGTATAAATTGCTTAAGATATGTATTCCAGACAGTCGCGTATGTCCAACATCATCATGTCAGCCGCAGGGCGTCCACTGCTGGACACGGGCTTTCCCAAGTGATCTCCTATGAGACCGGTTGTGTGCGGCCTGCGTCCAGCCTTAATCCTGCGGCCAGTCCATGTCTTAATCAGATGCTGAACGCTGCGCTTTCCAGTACGTCGTCGCCATACTAGAACCTTACGACTACATCGTTCAGCTTGATAATACGTTGGGCTATTTAAGTAACTTTGGTTCTTTTATAGATGTCCTTGTTTCTGATTCGATCTCGCAAAGAGACTCCGAGAGTTATCCTCTACATAGCTCGTTGGGCTATTTTGAGTTAACTGTTACCAAAAGACTGTTACCATCGAAGATTTCGCGAAACTCGAGGAAACATAGTGCTTTAGATCAATGCCTTTTGAATTTTAATAAGGATACTGTCAAAAATATAGAATATAATTTATAATTTTATTTGAAGTTAATAAATAATCATCCGGATTTTTTTAATCCGTCTAGTGCCGATTTATTGGCGTATGTCCGCTTGTATTTAAAGACATCATACCATACAAAAATCAAAAACAGATAAGTATAATACGTTGACGAGATCAAATTTATTACTGTAGTATCTCACTTATTTAACGAAAACATAATTTAATGCAGTGAAAGTTCAGATAAGAATTGAATACGAAAATTCTTTACAAAAACGTTCCAAGTGAATTCAATCAATTGTGATTATTGTGTACAACCGGTACTTTAAAAAGGGCAAGACGCTCAGAGAAAGTCGCCATTGACTGCCAAGGTTGGTCGGTTCGATTTTTGTAATATCAAAATATTTTCTATTCGTTCAGCATTGCAATTTTGAAAAAAAAAATCTAATATATCTACACTATGGTACTATATTAAGGAATATTATTGAAACTTTTGAACAAATTTCTGTATTAAATCAAAAGTTATAACCGCATTTAACTTTTGACTTAACAATGATATCCGTCTCTCATACGAAAACAGACGTTTGTGTTAAAACATGTCCCTTGACGTCACAAATCATATCGTTCCTTTCGCTTATCTGTCAGAACATCAACTTTAAAGCTTTAGAATTTAACATTCGTAGTAGCTTTAAGTAGAAAAATAAGAAATAATAGTTCATATTAGATTTTTCTTTGAATATACCCGAAGTTAAAAATTAACTAAAGGTACACCTGCTATAAAAGCCATCGTGTTCCGGTTTGGAGGTTGAGTCAGTGAAATTACTGCGTAATGTGATATAATATATTCAGGTTACAAGGTTGGTATAGCGCTAGTTATATCGTTATGATATTATGAGAATATACAGATTACGGTGACGCTATCACGCGTTAATATAAAGTATAAATAAAAATCAGAAACGTAAAGCTATTAGCGGTGGGCGATAAAACCAAAAGCAATGTTTATAACTTGTAAGCACTCAAGTATTTGACTCATTTTACTTAAAAGAGTAAACATGTGTAAACTTCAGCATGAAATAAATTATTTTAATATTTTGCTCTACTTAACATCACAGTTGGCAATCCTTTGACTAAAACGACTTAAAGAAAAAGCAAGTCATCTTCAACACTTGTATAATTAAACTTCTAAAAATCTGATTAATATACGCAGTCATTTTAAAAAGTACATTAAACATAAGCTTATATTAACATTTTTATTTGGAATTATTTTTTTTTATATACTAACTAAATACATATTTAAACCCCAGACACAGACAAACACAACAATTAATTATATAAATGTTTGTCCTTGGTGGGGATTGAACCCACGACCCTTAGCACACAAGATGGGAGCACAACCATCAGCGCCATCGGGCCCGTCATGCATAATCACAATATTTTGGAAGTGTCGTTGGCAACCCTGCATACGCGTCAATTAAAATGCCCCACGAGTCAAGGTCAGGGCTGCATCTAATGCGATTGCTCCGGCGGGTTTCACTGCCAAGGCGATCGTGTATAAATATATATATAATATAGATATTTAATTACACATAGTCGCCATCTTGGTATACGTACATATGAGTAAGCAATTATCGACATAAAAATAGATCGCGAGGACCAGTAGAAACTTCCTAAATGCTACAGAGTATTTGTTTGTTGTTATAATACATACGGTAGGCGGAAATATTTTACATAAAGCATTTACTAAACGTTAATATACATAGCGATATTCTATTCCTTTATATTTTAGTTCGCTAATTATATTAAAAATAAATGTAATTCGAGGTCGACCTAGTTTGTCGCTATTTAAGACCATAAATATTTTTTATATATATATATATATATATATATATATATGTATTTGTTTAGTGTTCCTCATGTCAGTTAGAAAGTCCACTGCTGGACATAGGCCTTTCTAAGAAATTATATTTCACTATATATTAATAATATAGTATTCTTGATTTTATATTGATAATTATCATTGTTTTTTTTAATTTATGTCTATTGCAACGCCTTATTAATTTTGTTTTGCCCGATGGTTGACTTGTAGATAATGCCCCTAGGCATTAAGTCCGTGTTATATACATTTTATTTTTAATGTGCAAGAAGTTTAATACATAAATAAGGACTAGCATTGAGTGGTCTACGCGCAAGTACTTGGCGGCACAGACTTGAGTCGCGATCGAGCCTAATGGCAGCAAACTTGAATTGCAAGATCATATCGAAAGTTTTTATGATGCACGGAACAAAAACAATAATAGTAGAACTATAACCTAAAATGTAAGGGAACGAAATATTCACACTCTATAAACAGGTTTCTTCTTAACATAGATTTCATACTCTATTTTTTATTATCTTAAAAAAATCACATTCAGCTACAATAATAAAGTTCTTAAAAATAACCATTAAAAATCGTACGAACAATATTTATAGCCACAAAAGTTGTTGAATGTTATTTCCCCGTATTAGCCCGTCAGGTGAACTGTGCGTAAATTCATAAATAAAAATATAAAGCCACATGTTTTCGGCATTAAGATTAACGTATGTATTACTCTAGACTCTAGACTATCAATGATATCTGTAACAAATTTAATCTAGATCTGTTAAGCCGTTCCGGCGAGAAAAAATAATAAACATACGTTTTATTTTAAAAAATAAAAGTTCTTTTTAATATTAGTAAGGAAGTAAGAATTACTAAAGATTATCATTAAAAAAAAATGTTAGATTGATGTATGATGTTGTTGTTAAAAGATTAAATAATAATATTAAATTATATTTACACTATACATTGACCTGACACCGTGGTAAGTCGCTTAAAGCACTTGTGTTACGGACATCAGATAACAGAGGTATCACAAATGTAATACTTAAACACATATTTCAACACCTAGATACAGGAAAAATACAAATACCATAATATAAATATATATCTTGCGTGGGAATCGAACCCGCACAAGACAGTATCACATTAGAGTCCAATCAAGTAATTAGTAATAAAACTAAAAGGACGCACGGTATAAAACATAGCCACGTAGCTGTCCAATTTATTCCATCGTATCTATTCATATACAAGTAACTTTATTATTCATAATCCTTTACCTGTCTTATATATAAGGATACATCATCTTCTAGTTACCATACTAACTTGAATATAAATAAATAAAAAATAACACATTCTTTTAAATTAAATAGACCTAAAATATATACTATAGAAATCGTCAATAGTAATATAACAAACGCACCGATTTTGATAAAATTTGGAGGGCATGTCGTGGATAGAAAACTATTAAACAATACTATTTCCTAACTAAAACACATAAATAAAACTATTTACATCTA
>JACJUM010002279.1:8934129-8982229 GCA_020976665.1 Heortia vitessoides | reverse complement strand
ACTTTCCAAACCATGAAATGCCAGGAAATGTAGCCGCAGCCGCGTGTACAAAGGTGAGTCCGTAACTTCCTTATCTATCTTCAGTCGATTTACGTTCGCAATTAGTGTAACACTTTGTGGTAGTGCCATAAAACCCATACTCGTTACTTCCGCGATACGAGACAAGGTAGTCGGGAAATATGTACTTTCGTTACTTCATTTCGTGACGCAAATGTTTTTAGAATTCTATTTGTTTTGTAAGACTAGGTCCATAAACTAGCATACGGTCGTCCTATCACAAGGATATCACTAGCACATGGCCGATATTGCGACTTAAAGACATTATCCACCATAATCATACCATAATTTACCGCCTCTTTAACCCTTCAAACTAGAACACAACAATGGGAACACTGCTATTGGGCAGTAGAAATAGGTGGGTGAGGTACCAACACAGATGACCTTTGTAGATAAGAATTACCATATTCTTACTGGAAAGGATTTTCTAATACTATCTCACTCCTAACTTCTCATTACTCTTGCTTTCTAACAAACTCTTTTACAGTGATATCTATACAACTCTGAAATGCGTTTCCATTGAATAACAAATGATACCCCAACAAATTGATTCTGAAACGTTTCTCCGTCCTTTTTATTGATACTGCTTCTCAAACTATATGACCTTCTCATGTATGTACTCTATTATTCGTATCTATGTATATCTTCTAATATATATATTATATATATATATTTTTATAATATTATATCAAGGATGAATGTAACGTTTATCTTTATTATACATATATTAAAGTATATTTTCTACACCACCATTTTTTTCTGTTTTGTGTAATGGTTGACTAGGTGATGATGCCATTTGGCATTAATTCCGCCATTTGTAAATTATGATATATATTAATTTATATGATGAACTTCTTTGCACAAAATATATCAAAATGCAGTATATATATCATTAAAAAAAATAATTGAATAAATATACGCGGGTGAAACCGCGGAGCTAGTGACTAAATAGACAAACAAAGAGACTCACGTCCGTTGTCGTTGGACAGTTTCATCTTCTCCAGTGCTGTAGTTTCTCGGTCATTGTACACGATGACTGCGGAAGCATTCGCTCGCATCGCGTTTTGCACCTGAAATATAGCAAAAAACATTATTTTACATAGTTGTGGAACCCAAATGTCCGCTCCCTATGAACCCTCGCAGTCTATCCGCAGGGCCGGCAGAGTAGAATACGGCTAGCACCTTCCTATATATCAGCTGTGATAAAGGGCATTGGGCATATAAATGGCGGTATTACATCCATCCGTCACAATGTAGCATTAATGCAACAAATCGAGGAGGCATCAGCATCTTTATATGGGGAGGCCGTAGGTACAACGACTGTAAGATAAGATGACTTATCTCACAAACTTTGACCAACATACATATACATACGTATATATATATGTGTGTGTCTGGGTGATAAATATATATATATATATTTATTTACCACCCAGACACAGGACAAATACAAATATCCATCATTCGATCGATCTTTGGCGCACCAGATAGGCACTACCACCAGCGCCATTGCGGCCCGTGAATAATTAATAGTTGAAATCCTTTTTCTTTGTCATTATTTAAAACGAAGCCCTACGATGTAAATAAGAGTAAAAGTAAGAAAAAGACAGTCATTGTCCAACTAAAGGACTGTCTATGATTTAATCTCTTTGAGTAAGCAGTTAATCCAGTGAATGCTTTATGAGCAATGAAAGAAACTTAACAACTTTATATACTTATATACAATATGGCCATGCCACTAAAATTCATAAAACAGAATAATCCTAGTTCACCAGACGATCCCAACTAGCTGACGTACAAGCTGATAACAATACTGACAGCATAATCGATGTATTCTATCAAAAAAGCATAAACCCTTTAATATCGAGTGGGTAGATAGATCGCTTAACAACTACACTATAAATGTACATTATGGTCTACATTATTACTTGTTATCATATAATATTTGGGACGGTGAATGTAATATTGACACGCCAAATATCAATGACATATTATCTTTTATATTAGATTCTCATATATATTTTACATTAGGTCTCTTTGCGAACATATTCTAGCATGAAATTTATCATCATTAACTTCTTTGTTTTATAAGTCATACATGAACCCGACACATCGCACTAATTTATTAAACCTTATCATGCGTTAACCACCTTGATATTTTAACAGTGCACGAAGAAACCTCGGAATAGGAACCCTACTAGGAAATAAACGATTCTTGGAGTGAAAACTAGTAAACAACATCGTTCGATGTAGGCTGGGCATTCTTAACTTATTATAACTTATCTCTTACCGACTTTTGTAATTCCGGGAAGAAGTCTATTTCGCTTTCTGTAACGCTTTCACAGAAACATGATTTAGGGGTAAAAATTAGCATATATTCTTGAATATACCACTAATCCACCCCAAGCAGTGTAGCTCAAATGCAACACAGAACGGGAACAGGCAGCAGCATTGCCGTTGCGCATCTATTGCAATTGCCACCACATTTGCCCAGCGCGGCAATTATGGACAAATTCTCCCTATCTTGGGGAGGCCTATGTTCAGCAGTCGCAAAACGCCAGTTTTACGTGTGTTATGATGATGATTATGTGCTAAATATCATGCAGACCGGTTTAGCCATACCTAGGAAGAATAAATGGCATCTATACAAACTTTCATGTTTATAATATTAGTAGGAATTTGTAAGTTAATGCACACGGTTTGAAAAAATCTAAGTCCCAGCGCAAAAAAAAATCAATGACAAATGTTTAAAAAACGCTAATTCATATCATATAATGTCATTTTTACATATTGGTTTATTTGGGAATTCCAATTGTGTATAAAAGTAAAGTCAAATATTTATTTTCAAATACTACAATAATACCCTTATCCTCACAAGAATAATATGCAATAAAAATTATTAATGCACTACCTTGAACGTAGACTCCAGGAGTTCATTGTGGAGGCGGAGTCAACATTCTGTTATCTCGGGGTTGTAACGACCTCGTTGTTAGTACCTACTGCAACGCGAGAAACACGACACGTATGCGCAATACAACCAGCCTTTATTTGGTATCCGAATGATATAGCATTGAAGAAAATAGTTTGTTTAATAAGAAAAAACCGGTGCGTTCCCCTATCAATGTTTATATTACAACAATGACTATTATTATAAAAACTTACATTCGTCGCTAGTGCTAACACAGCGCATATTAAAATGTTTATACTTTGTATAATTGTAAATTTATTGCATGCGTTATATACAATGATTTTAATGCTTAATGTTTGTGCATATAGCTATATATATAAATAGATTCAGTCTAAACAATACATGGTGTAAAACTTTTAATGTCATGCTTTATTGTCTAATTCGGGGTTAGATCTTATGCGACGATACTTTATATGCATAAAACCTTAAGAGTTTGCTCATAATTATATTGCCGTCTAAAAATATTAAATACATTTTTTTTGTAATTTAAAATTGATAACAGATTGAGGACTCGGTTGGACACTAACAAAAATATGTTTTTAGTATTATACTGTGTCGCTGCAACGTTTTTTATAAATAATATTTCTGGTATTTAGAATTATTAAGCGATAAGAAATAAGTAAATACTAATATGTATTTGTAGAAAAAATTATATTCCACAAACAAGTAAGTTGTAAAAGTAAGCAGAAGTATAGTCCTAACAAAACTACTTCTTAGCGGCTTATAACGTGGTTTATTTAAATTATTACATTATTTGTTCGACGTTACGGTTACTTTGCGACAACCTATCTCAAGAATGAACGTCATTCTAAAACCAAAATAAAGATAGTTTTATTTTGAATAGTGAAAACGTAAATATTGTAAGTATAGTCCTATTAGGCAAATATAAACTTGGAACGTTATGCTATTTATTCTCTGTACGGCAACAACAACATGAAAATCTTCAAAAGCAAGTATTAAAACGAAGGGTCCCAAGCAGGCTTCAAACCAGTTTCGTCATGGCCATCCCGCCAGGCTTTCTCCAGAATAAAGGACTATGACGCGGTGACCTTTGCATTGACCTTTAAGAATAACTATGATGCATTAAAGGTTGTCGAATTGAAACGTACATATTAAAATGCTAAAAGTCGCAATACTCGCAAATGTATTTATTTGGAATAACCTTTAAATGGTATTGGATATTTATAAAGTACTAGCTGTGGCCGCGACTTCGCCCGAGTTTTTTTTTTGGTACTATGGTAGAGGTTTAACTTATATAAACTTTAAATGTCATGTTTATTTATATCGAATCAATGGCTTGAAAAATAAGTTTCAAGTTTCTAGCTCCAAAAATAGCGATACTTCCATACAACTTTTCATCCCCTCTTTCGACCCCTCAGAACCCTTTTTTCGAATTAAATAATAGCCTATGTCCTGTCTCAGGGTCTAAATATTGTCTGTACCAAATTTCATCAAAATCGGTTTAGAGATTTAAGCGGGAAAGCGCAACAGACAGACAGACAGAGTTACTTTCGAGAGTAAGTATCGCCATAAATAAGAAACTTCACAAAATAAAAGAACAAAACTTTAAAGATAATAAAGACAACTAAAAATTCAGATTTTTATCGTTGATGATTTAATAATATCTTTGTTTTAAAGTTGTGGTTTGGTTCAAAGTATTAAGTGCAGATTCGATCCTATCAGAGTCTTTGTATTTGATATTGACTACGATGCAGGGACAGAGATCATCTGGGCACGATATCAAAAGATTGAACACACAAATATTAAGAAACGTCACAGTTGGGATCTTAAGATCTCACCTTAGACACGAGCAAGGTAACGACCGAGTGAGGGTAAGGCCATTACGATATCACTACAAGGTTATGGTCATTTGTTCCAACAAAGAATGTATATCAACATATTTCCTTAAATTGTTAAGTTCTCTAAACCACAAATATAACCTTCCTATATTATTTAATTATTTATTGAACTTTATTGCACAATATGTACAAATGGCGGACTTAATGCCAATTGGCATTATCTCCCAGTCAACCATTACACGAAACAGAAATATATAAAAAAAATATTATTTATCTATTATTTCTGCAATTACAAGACTATCTTTCCGCCCGCGACTGGTTCCGCGAGGTCTAATCTAATACCGTATTCCTGGGGATCCCCTGTTGTTACGGGGCGATCTATGTCCCTGCTGGACAAATGGTGCAAAAAACTGTGCCGATTCTTTCTTTGCCAAATTTCATCTAAATCTGTTCAGCCGTTCCGTCGTGAAAGAGACAAACATACTCACAAACTTCCGTGTTTACAATATTAGCAAGGAAAGTTATCAACGATTTTGATTAAGAGGTGAATGAACACCTCTCACTGTGACCTTACTGTCCGTCAATAGATATACGTTGATGACCTTATGAATCATCGGGTAATCGCCAGGAAGCGGTTTTCTCGAGTATCACCTACCTTTAAGGTCAAGTCTTATCATTTCCGAGTCTGGCGTTTTCTTCAATAATAAAGATGCTCTTGGATAATGACGGGTCAATGTTCCGATAAGGTTAATGTAACACAAAAACTGTATTCATTCTCATATGATATACTTTCCACTGTTTGCCATGAGGCCGAGTAGAATAGTACCTTCCTTTTCCAAGTGCCGTAAGAGGCGTTACCATTTATTGGCTCTAGTACCTAAACCGATAGATGGCGGCATATCAATCTGAAAAAGCGTAATTAAAATGCAACAGGGCGGGGGTAGGCATTACTGCTACGATACTACCCTCTGTGCCCCTTGCTTGGGGAGGCCTATGTCCAGCGAGGACATTATATGGCTGCTATAATGATGATGATAACGAGAAAACAAACAATTGGATGAATACGTCACGTCTTATTATCACATTGTATTGACTAAAGAAGCTCGGCCTCCTCTATAATTTCTAATCTATTTAAAAAAACCTCCATTCTTGGAAGCCTTACAAATGCAAGTACTTAATAGATTGGCTACAATTTCTGCAGCTATGCTGCTAGGCGAGTGATTACAAGGGTTGCTGGATGTGATTAAATGGGTATATAAATGTACCTCTTAACATTATTCACTGCTTTATCATTATCATCATACCAGCTACTAATAGCTACTACATACTAGGGACTGCTGGACATAGGCCTCCCTAATAAAAGGGAAATATTGCCCATAATTGCCGCGCTGGGCAAGCGTGTTTGCAATCGCAGAGCGTAGCTTTCACGACGGAGATGCTGCTGCCCATTGCCATCCTGTGAATTTGAGCTACACCGTATCGGATGGATATACCGCCATCTGTCGGTTCTGGCACCTCAGTCGCCTTTTACGACACCTGGTACATTTCTACTTTGCCGGTACCTCACTGCTTTATGTTAGCATTTTAGTTTCATAGTAGAGTTTAGGTTTAGGTTAGGTTTTTTTCTGATTACTCCTAGTGTTAGATGGTGCTCGTTAGCGTATCGGTAGAGTCCTATCTTGTGCTTCAATAGTCGCCGGGTTCGATTCCCATACAGGACAAAAATGTATAATGAATATTTATTTATGTTTTATGTCTAGGTATAATACAATGGCATATAAGTAATATATTTGTGCCACAGATACTTTAAGCGACATCTCGGATTCAGTCAATGTGTGAGATGTTGTGTGAATTTATAGTTTCGTGATAGTCATTTGTTTCGAATTTGCAAGATCAAACATATGTGGGTGCAAGTTTAAAGAAACAATGGAATAAATTCGGCTGAAATAAAAACGACCGATTTGAATTTTAATTCAGTAAAAAAGTAATCGGTTATACGGAACAAGTCAAGGTTGTATAAAAGTAAAAACAAGATACCCGTATCGCCCGAAAAACAAACTTACTCCCTCATTACGAACATACAAAGCACGCGAGGAGATAATCTTAATAATATTGTCGAATTACAAGAAAAGGAAACAAGACATAAACGTAACGTGACGTCATCACCATAAAATTGTAAGACTACTTCAATACATTTAAACTCGGCTATTATTATTAAAATATTGCCGTCTTATTTAAAAATCAGTATCTTGTTTTGTAATGACTTTTCCTTTTAACATGTTTTCCTGTTCCGTGTGTAATGACGGACAAATTTAACTGGTGATAGAGTGGACTGGAGTCCAATGGGAGAGCTGAATAGAAGAAACTCTTAACCTCAAACGTCTCTACTTCGCTTGATGTTATAGATCTAGAGCTCGTCCGGAAATAGTTACCAGTCACAGACTGATAGTTACTAAGTCTATTAAAAAATTAACTACTTTACGTTAATACTTTACAACCAGTAGATAATAATAATAAGTTTACACAAGACCTATTACATTGACTTGACTCCGAGATAAGTCGTTAAAAGCAGGCATGATAAGGACATAAGGATACTAAAATACAATATTTAAATACATACTTAACACCCAGACACATAAAACACAAATATAAATATATACTACCTTGGTGCACAAAATGGGAATACTGCCGAATATGCTATCGGGTCCGTCAAGATAAATAAAGATGTAATACCTTGATCTCAAAGTTGCAGCTGCCTCGCTTGATAATAGCGATCCAGGGTTCATCAGGAAGCGGTTCGTCGGGAGCCACAGCTGACAGGAATGGATACGTGCATCCTGTGTGGTCCCGCTCGCCGCCCGGGCCTTTCGCGCGCACATGGACCGCGATCCCGCGGGACGAGCCGACGTACCCCTCTCCGTACTTCCCTGACTGAAACAATTAAATTGTAAATTATTTATACTTTTTGATTACCTCCTTTCCCTTGTAACACTTCGCTACATATTAGAACCTTAAGTTACATTTTATAACTAAATTGTATCGAAAATCTGTAAATATAATAGCTTCGGTTTGGTTATCCTTCGTATTACTTTCCACAAAATGGGACAAGTCGAACTTCTAACAAATAGTTTTACAGCAACTCAAGAGATGGCGCTTGTGTCAAATGTAGATATCGCAAGCAAGGTTTCCATGGCATTGATGTGCAAAGGTTGTTAATTATAAGAACCCATATCACAGATCCCCCTTGTATATGAGACGAGGTACGCAGAAATATAATATAAAACTATATAATGATACCAGATCGATAAAACAAAATTAGTCAAATATAATAATATTAATGTTAGGAATTATATAGACACGTGTACGTAAAGTCCCATATTATTTTAAATATAATAATGATATAATCATATCAGCCTTTAGAACTCTTGGATATCGGCTTTCCCGAGAAAGTAGGAATTTTGCCTATAATTGCCGAGCTGGGCAAGCGCGTTGGCAATCGCAGAGCGCAGCTTTCGCGATGAGGATTCTGCTGCCCATCCCCGCCCTCTGCATTTAAGCTACACTGATTCGGATAGATATACCGCCATCTGTCGGATCTAGTACGTTATTCTAGATATCTGACACAGAGGGAGGTACTTCTTATTCTACTCCGCCGATACCTCACGGCAATAACGTTATAGTGAAAGTGATGTTTAGAAAAAAGTGTTTAGTTGTTTAGAAAATAATAATAATTAATAATTTTCTCTCCACAAACATTACATTGATTCTTATTCTAATACAAAAATTCTTATAATACACGTAGGTATATATAAAACGATTTTGATTGCCACACCATCGCATCAAGTTAAGTGTTATGATTAAGTAAATGATTTTTGTTTCTTTCTTTCATCCTTATTTCTTTTGAATAATGTAAATTCAAAAAGTACCCATTGCCAAGGTACAAAATCGGCTGTAATTTAACTCCAAACGAATTAACGATTATAAATAAAACCTTACATTTAGTTATTAATTAAATTTCAATTATATTTAACGCACTTTAACAGTAAAAAAAATATATCACCTAAACTATTAACTTTTCATGGTTTATGTGGGCACTCCCCCATCGCCCTGTCATACCGCAGCCAACAAAATCAGAAGGCCGAAGAATGACTATCTGCGGATTGACACCAAATAACTAATTAGAATCCATTCAGTGCTAATGACATGAGTGTGACTCAACACAACAGTACACCGACGTGACATTGTACATCGAGTGTTTAATTTGAAGTGAGAAATTTCTGATGTGATCTACTAATATTGCACAGACATAAGAATTGTGTTTTTGTTTGTAACGAATAGGCTCTAAATCTCAAAAATTGACATCCCTAAGTTAAACGGAAATAGTAAAAAATACTTTAATTTTTTTACATTTTTTTTAATAAATCCCACAAGATCTTCGTGCGTTGACCTGATTCCGTGATAAGTCGCTTAAAACACTTGTGTTATGTTCATCAGACAACGGATATACTGCTTAAATACATATAAATATATAAATATTTGTCCCGGGTGGGGATCAAATCTACAACCTTTTTCGCACAAGACAGGATCACTACCATTTGCGCCATCGGGCCCGTCAAATTATACTCAAAAACTAAAGGTACCGAATACGGATTCCAAACATTCTTTCGTTAATAGGAAATTACATTACCGGGGAGTAAGAGAAGCTATTATTTATCGTCACATTCTTATGGAACAGAGAACTATGCGGGTGAAGCCGCAGAGCGTTGTAATAGTATGACTTGTTACCCCCAGTCTAATAATTATAGTCGGTCATCGCGTTTTATGTTGGTAAATGTGCCAACATCGTCTAGACAGTGAAACGACGACGGTAATTTATTAAATATTGATGTCCGTTTCACATGACTGTTAGAGTGACTCCTTACTAACCAAACGGCATAAAAGCCCTTTAAGCAAATTATAAATTTGTATTAGATAAACATGCTCTAAAACGAAAGTTTTATAATTTAGGAATATATTAATGTATTTCTTTTAATTGTTTAAATTTGTATATTTTTCGTTAAAGGGCGTGTCCATGTTTTGTCTGGGATAACTTTATTTTAATATCTATAACGTACAACAAGCTTGCAATAAATTAATATTTTGGTTTGACCTGCTGCTTTATTGTGTTTCCAAAATGAGAGCCAATTAAAAATACTGATGATAACAAAAACAAATCCATCCGTGCGGTCCAGCCGTTTTAGAGATTATTTCAAACAAACAGACAGACAGAGATAGAAAAAAATATAATTTTTGTATATATACGGTGTATATAAAAAAACATCCATATAGTAAAAAGTAGTTATTTTAATATCACAAACAGACATTTCAATTTCATTTATGTGTAGGTATTAAATTGATAAAAGGGTGTGCAAGCAAACAAATCATCATATCAGCCATTAGACATCCACTGCTGGACATAGGCCTCCCCAAGTAATCTCCAATAGGTTGTATGCGGCCTGTGTCCAGCGCGATCCTGCGGTTTTGGTCAGATTGTATGTCCATCTTGCGGGTGGACGCCCTACGCTGCGCTTGCCGGTACGTGGTCTCCATTCCAGAACTTTACGACTCCAACGGCCATCCGTTCTGCGTTTCAAATGCGCTACCCGCTGCCATTTCAACTAACTAATCCGCCGGGAAATGTCGGTAACTTTTGTTCTGTTACGAATCTCCTCATTCCTGTTTCGATCGCGCAAAGAAACTCCGAGCATTGCCCTCTCCATAGCTCGTTGAGCTACTTTCAGTTGGCCTATAAGACCAATGGTAAGAGAACACAGAACAAAAAAAATATTTTAATGAAACGGCAATATTGTTACTCACACATCAACATAAAATATAGGCTATAAGTTGTGAAAATGTAGACGAAGTCGAGGGTGGCTACTAGTAAACATACATAAATGATGAGTTATGCCTGCGAATGTCTTTATGAACTCAGAGTGAATACTTCCCTATGTTATATATGATTTTCATTATAATTTCAAACGTTCTGATTATTATTTTTCGATTCAATTCCAACCTTTTTACAAATATAGTGAACTAGTTAAACGTATTCGGTTTAGCGTATTGGATGGAATGTATGAAAAAAGATAATTGATTTAGCCATCTTTTGTTGTGGTAAGTTTATTTTACATGTAAATGGACTTACAACATATGTAAATTGACAGTTTCGTATAATAATAATAATTTTTATTTTAGAAAAGACTGTGCTATTTGAAGACATACTTAGCGGATTCTGCACTAAGAGTAAAGCTTGTATCGCTAACTCCAGTCAACGATTATCTAGTTGTAAATTGACAAAGCCACAACTCACAAACATTATTAAAAGCGAAACTCAATAAAAAGATTAACAATAACAAACGACTATGGTCGAAAATAAAATAATAGTAGATATCAGTGTGCCCGCCTGGCTTCGCTCGGACCTATATAAAGTATACGGGGCGGTATGGGGTAATTAATTCGTCACACCCAGCGCCCGCCGATCGCTGCCTACCGGAATGAAACGTTGGCCCGCCAGCCGCTGTGCCTCCACAGTTCAATCACTTATACCTCCTTCTAAGATGTATATTTTAATGAAATTCTGTAAAGAGCAATTTTGATCTACATGTACAACGTATGTATTATATTTAAGTGACTAAGGGGTAATACAATATTGCAAAAATAGCTCAGTAAATGAATAACCCTATAATAATAACTAATAACTTATTATGTTTATATATATAAACATATATGTATGTATGTTTGTTTGTTGTACTAAATCCACCTCTAACTTCCACCAGATTTAACATTATTTCTATCCAAAGGTTGTCTGTAAGAAATTGCATTTAGCGATAAGACCGCCTCTTGTACCTACTATTCCATGTTTTTGTGATGTTCTTGTGTAGTTTTTTTGGTGTACAATATAGTATATTATTATTATTAAATCATTTTTTGCAATATGTTGAATTTAAAATTGCCATCAAAACGCGATTGCCACCACGCCTGCCCAGCGCGGTAATTATGGGCGAATTCCCCCTCTTTTTTAGAGGCCTATGTCCAGCATTAGGTATTTTACGGGTAATATAATGATGTTAAAATTGGCTACTGTAAGGATTCTTTATATATATGTAATACGAACACAAATATAAATATACTATAGAGGATTTATTTGTCAATCTTTTTAAAGTACACAAATCCAAGGAACATTAATTCTTGTTAGCCAGCGTGTGCAATTGCACATAATATTATTACAAATAAGATTTGAATTACTCAGCATTAATTTACTATACTATGTATGTTCACTATAAATTAATTCAATGTGAAGGTATATATGACTATTGCTAAAACATAATTAAAATTAGTTGAATAATTTAAAAATCAAAGCGATCAGACAGCGGTAACGATATTACTCTATATTAACATAAATACACATGTATAACAAAAATAATAATGTGGTCATCTACTTTCAGAAACCTTTCAGCACTCAAAGTGTTCGCTTGAATATAACAAGTAAACAAAATTTGCATAGAATATTCCGAGTGGATTTTATTCTGGATGAATACAGTCCATCAACAATTTATGCTCGAGAGACGATCTGCAGACAATTTTCATGAATAGATCACA
The DNA here is from genome assembly GCA_020976665.1 of Heortia vitessoides. NCBI lineage: Eukaryota > Metazoa > Arthropoda > Insecta > Lepidoptera > Crambidae > Heortia > Heortia vitessoides. The sequence continues at coordinate 8,969,770 of JACJUM010002279.1, read as the reverse complement.
ATAGCTATTATGTTTCGGTGATTATTAAGCAAACCTCTGCGAAACGACATCTAAAGAAATATCTCAAGGTCCATTGAATTTTTGTCACAGCATTATTTATAAATTGCTATTACTAAAACGTAGGTGTTCTTCGAAATAATTGATATTTACAGACAATATTTTTGTAGATAAACCCGCGTTTTGTTGCTTTGATACACAAAACATCTGTTTGTGGAACTCTACGTAGTAGGCATTAAGATCAAAATTGGTTGAACAATTTGACAGACTTGTAATCAACAAAAAAGTATTTTTGTTTATTTGCGAACTCGAATCCATCTCTTTTTGAAAATAAAACTAGCCTTATCGAGTATTTCTAACATCAGCCATCTGCAAGTGGAAATCTGATCTAAATCAGTGTAACCTTTCAAAGATTAAACAGTACAAATATACCTACATATTTTCTTGTTCTAGAAAGAGGTGAGTGGGGGGCGCATGCTAACAGAGATATTGCCGATTGACCTTTGTTTGTTATTTCGGCTACAAGAAATTTTGTATACTGTTTTCTTAACCTGTGCCAAAAAATTGCGTACTTTTATTTACTGGCGTCACCAGACAAATCTTAATCCACACACAATATCCTATTATCCTATACATCGACCGGACTCTGAGATCAGTTTAAGCTACTTATCTCGGAGTCCGGTCGAGCACTCGTGTTAACGCACAGAAACAGAGAATCGAATCCACGACCTTTGGCGCACAAGATAGGATCACAACCATCTGCGCCAACCTCCCGTGTATTTGTATCATAAAATACATTACGTTCAATGCGGTCGACATAGATGTCCGAGTCCTTACAGAGCCATGTTTATTCAACGCGTCACCCGCAAGTAGCCACTGCAAGCTCATAAATTACACAACGGATCGCCAAACATAAACAATTCGCGATTGGGCCCGGCGATCTGCTAAGGGTATCGTATGTATTATGCATATCAAACACAGCTGTAACATTGATGCTCCAACGAACAGACTCAGGCTGAGTGGATATTCTTTTTTTCGGACGATTCTATTACTGGACTACTCACGATGTCAATTCTACGTGTTCTAAGTGTGTGAATTTACGGATGTAAGTTTGTCACGCTTTTACGGAGGAACGGCGGATTAGATCTATACATCTATCTATATAGTATACTTATACTTTATACTTTTTATCCTGGAAGCATGTTCTCGTGGAATAGATCCAGCATTTTCATTTTTCTATAGAATTGGCACGATTTAGCTGTCAGGGAGCGACATAGACCTCTTCCCGGGATAACAGATCCTTTACTTTATATATATAAAGATCTCGCGGAAAAAAGTCGCGGGCGGTAAATTAGTAGTACATAAATGAGGTAGATTTACAAAGCAATTGATTAATCTAGACAAATCTGTTAAATTTAGCAATCGACATTAGGAAAAGAGTAACAATATTGACCGTGAAATCTTCACAGCTTCGTGTAGGTTTATATGTTGCTTTGTGTACAAAAAATGTATTTTCGGCTAATCTCTAGTATATAATAGTTACAGATGGACTTTTTGATTAGTTTGATATGTTGCTTTGTGTACAAAAAAAGTTTTTTCGGCTAATCTCTAGTATAATAGCAACAGATGGACTAATGCTACTTGTATAACCAAAATATTATAAATTTGATCACTAAAACTCCAAGTAAAATAATTAAATACCTGAGCATAACTTATGTATTCCAGAGATAATGGACCCACATTATCGATGGAATACATAAGAGGGCCCAGGACAACTTTAAATATTCTAATAAAATTTGTTCTACCCAAAAACCCAAGACACGAGCAGACACAATGTTTGTGTCCACAGATACATATTAAGCTGTATATTTTTTTACCAATTTCATAGTTAATATGTAATTATATTTAAGTATTGTAAATTAATATGTAAGTGTTCATTCTTAATTAAAAAGATTTGGCTAAACTCATTTGTAAACATTTGTGATGATTTTCTTTTTTTTTTCGGACGAACTTAATGTAATACGAATACTCCAATTCAGACGTCCATTTAAGCGCCATCGTAGGGCAGTTCATTTATGAACGTCCAACACTCGAGGACGACGAACTTCGGCTCGAGTAGCCATCATTGGTAATAAGATTAGATAGTTAAGTTTAGTTAATTGTATGCAAAAGAGGAGGACTAAGTGAGCCCAACCGCAATAGAGGTAGGGACTGAACGCGTTCATCGGCGAACGCAGTGTACTGCTCTACGAAAAGAATGCGGGTGCAGTATCTGAGATAGTGGAGTCCCAGTAAGAGGGCATTCATAGAAATGATGCAAGGATTTGTGTAATGTTTGTTTGTCGGTGATGCACCGTATAAACTCGGGACACAGTATTAATCATAACACTGAATAAACATCATTTTATCATTTAATATGAGTAACAATACCTGCGAAGAATTTTTCTAAACGTCATTGTCTTTTTAGTAAGATGTGTAGATATTTTTAATCGGTTGTAAATATCTGAGTTTGGGATATGTCATAGTCATGAAAATTTAAAAATAGTTTTATTTAATTATTATTAATGATAGATCATCAATGAATATTATAAAGTCAAGCCCATTGCAGTCTGCCTGAATAATTCTGATTTTCATACAGCTTACACCAATAAATAGAAAATTTCACGGAGAAGGTCTAAGGAACCTAGCACAGTTGTAATAAAATAATTTAAATAAGGCAACGCTTACATTGTGATGTTAGAGTAAATTGCTAAAATATGAAGCCGTGAGTTTAAATTATACTTAGAGGTACTACTACTATCATCATTATCATATCAGCCGTGGAAAGTTCAGTGTTGGACAAGGATGCTGCCGCCCATCCCCACCTTCAAGCCACCCTCACCCATATTCAAGCTGCGCGGTTTTGGATTCTAAGGGCTAATACCGCCACCTGACAGTTTCGATACGTCAGTCGCCTCTTATAAAGTTTTGTTTTTTTATTTCAGTCATTTAATTCAGGATTAGTTTAAGGTATGGACATTATCAACTAAATCGATTGACCAATCAAGCTGTGAATGCGTAACACAGAGTTGAGACATTCATATATATAATACTAACATTGAATGAAAACTTCGGATTGTTCGTACAAATGTAACTAATTTAAAAATACATTAAAGACATCACAACATTAAGCTATAAATTACTTGAATTAAATCGGTTAGTCCACTAATGGCATTCACACTCAAAAATTAATGCATCAGGAAACGTATAAGTTGGCATATGACGTTTCGTGGTAAATGGCTATGAAAGCTGGAAGTTGATGCCTTAAGATCTCAACCTGCAGTACTTGGAAACATGCCTTTACTATCACTATACTTGATTATCATTATCATCATCTTTATAAAAATCATAGAATAGGAGAATTTTGCCCGTATTTGCACTCTGGGCAGGCTTAGTGGCAATCGCAAATCGTAGCTTCGCGACCGGAATACTTCTCATCCCAGCCTTATTGGATTTGAGCTTCGCGATTTCGAATGGATATACCGCTATCTGTCGGTTGTGGTCCCTCAACCGCCTATTACAACACCTGGTTTAATGGGAAGGTACAATTCTAGTCTGCCCTGTTACTTGGACATAGACTACAAAAGTGGTTTGGTATCAGATTGAGCTTACATAAAGCTTTCTTTATTAAGACACTTAAATTTTGTCTTAACATTTTATTACGTATAAATAAAATTGTAGTGGCTGTTTGTAATTCCAAATGACATCCTTTCACTAAATGCATATTGAAAGCATAAACGGTACTTAGGTACATAAAACCTTCAATTTTTAATTGTTTGTTTGTTTGCCCGTCTTTTTGTTTGGGCTGATCTCTGAAACAGGTGGACTGATTTTGCCGGGACTATTCTTAGCAGACAGCAGATACTATAAGTAATAACTTGGAATTCTTCAAATATATATTACTTTATGGAGACTGTGAGGAGCTGCTAGTCCTTGATATAAACGGACTAACGGCCCGATAGTGCAGATGGTAGTGATCCCATCTTGGGCGATAAAGGCGTAGGTTTGAAACCCCATCGAGAGCAAATATTTATATGATTAATATTTGTATTTGATCTGTGTCTGGGTGTTATTTATATGTATCTAAGTATTATATTTGAAATTCCCCTGCTGTCTGGTCTGGTCTCGGGGTCAGGTTATAGTATGAGATGTGGGGTGAGTTTATTATTATTTATTTATGAACTTGACGACGAGAAAATTGGAAACGATGATAACATCATAAACAAAAACCCGTGGGTCGATATTCGGGCACACAAAGGTTCCACGTGCTCGGTATGGCGGTGCGTCGTGACCGCTATGCCGATCGATCGATCGATCGATGCTTCCGCTTCCTTCTATGGCCGGTCTTTGTTCACTTTGAGTTTGTTTTTTACGACAAATTTGAGTATATTCACAGTTATTTAATATAATTATTAGAGCTCAGATTTCACACGCTGATTATGATAATTAAATCAAGTAATATAATAAAGGTGGTATTTGTTGATATGGAATGTATTTTTATACAGATATATATTTATTTTGTTAGTTATTAAAATATCTAATCATTTTTTTTGTATTATAATTGTTATTTATCCAATGGTTGCCTGAAAGAGATAAACGAAAAGGTCACTAATTCTGCTATAAAAGGTATTTTTCATTGTAATTCACGGTGTACAATAAGGACTATTATAATTATGATAATAAATGTAAAAGAGACAAAAAATATATATAAAAGATATATATTAATAAAGCTACTTATCATAGCAAATTAAACTGGGCTACAGGTCGCATATAACTTCTTCCTTTTAAAAACCTCTTGGGAAATTCTCAATGCCCTCAACTCTTCCAACAACAAACACCTATGACGAAACTTCTAGTGTATTTTTACTGTGTATATTTTAACCAATTTGGTGTATTACCTATCAACAAAGCGCTCAATTGTAAACTAGTAAACTAAACAATCGTACAGATTTGAATACCCCCATAAAAGCATATTAAATAATTTTTTTTAATTATCAACGCACCTCACGGTACATTCTTGCATTGTTTTGTTGCCGATAAGTGACTCATGACTTCGTTACTTCAACACAAGGTTTCGTTAACAAACAACTTTACCGACACACGGCGTAACTTTAGTAACAATGATCACAACCATCACCTCCAGTAAACATTGCTATCAACAATATAGTAATCTGGTGATAACATGACCTGGTAACACTATATCCTCATAAAATTGTAATAAAAAACGAGTAAATAAGTCTTCAATATATGTTAAGATTTATTTAGAAATTTACGTTGAAAATGTAATAATTTTACTTTAGGCATGTTTTGGGTGTGAAAATATGCAGGATTGGATTAAGTTATTTAAAAATTATAAAATAATTAATCGAAACTCAAATTGCTGGTATATTTTGATCCATTCAACGATATTCGTTAAAGGATGTCCAACTTCGTCACTAGACAAATGTATTTAAGTTATTTAAAAATAGTTCCTTTACAAATATGTTATTGTTATTAACTTAAAGCATCAGTAATAACAAAATATTTTTTTTTACTTTTGGACAATTTCTTTTAATTTTTTTATAATGTGGCATTAAAAAAACATATAACTCTACATTTTCACCCTCAGAACAATGTTTGCCCGGACTGCTATTTGAATATAGTAATTAGTAAGAGAGACAATGAATTTAAGATTAAATTAAAACAGCTGCTGTATCGTGCTATATTTAAACACCGAACGTCTAAATTGATACATAAAACTGTGCGACGACACTCGGGCTGAATAAAATATTAAATAGCCGATGATTCACAGGCAAACAGCCGATTGCTCAACAGAACAAAAAAGCAGTGAAAATACTCACTCTATTATAAACTTTAAGTAAAAGCAGCAAGATCTATAATGTCGTAATGTGATGATAGTATTAATTAATGTCTTTATATAATACTATAGAGGTGGGAACGGTAAGTCACGGATAATTTGAAGTGAAGACTGGGGTCCATGAAAAGTTAGTGATAAAATATGGCTGAGGTTACTCGCTGATAATATACCATTTTATTAATGAAAGAGTTTTTGTATTCGGTTGAGTAGTTTTTTAGTTTATTTATTACAAACATACAAAATATAAACCTTGTTTACATACTCGTAGTTCCATTTTAGGTAGGGATCTATTCTGTCATTTAGTGAAGACATAGCTTTTAATAGCGGAAATAATTTTTTAATCGGTCGAGGTATTTTTGGGCAAAATCGCAACAAACAAACAATCAAATCTTACCTCTTCATAATATTAGTATGTATATGTATAAATATATAATGTCAGATATTGATTATTTGACAATACAAATCACAGATACCGATAATTACACTACGTGCGTGAGTGATCCTTTATTCTATCAAGACCTTCTACTTTAGGTATCATATTCAGCTTCTTTTAACGCTTTTATCATGAAAAATGTCGTGCCATCTTGCATATACCCTACGACTACGTCAGATGAGTCACGGTCATCCGCATATTAACTACTGTTCTCCAACTGCACTGTGACATGCAAACATATTGTTTAAGTACAAACAATACGAATTAAAAACAAGAGAGGGCTCGTAATTGCGAACTTGTCTGGTGATTAGTACGGTACGCTATGGCACTTCGTGTTATGCTTCAGATACGAGGAACAATAGCTTGCAAAACTGTTCGGTGGGAGTTGGATCGTGTTTTGGTCGAGCAGCGATAAATTTTCAAAAGCTGTTTATAAACTAGGCTATAGGAGTAAAATTCGGTTCGGTAATATAGCGTTTAAGTGGGTTACTGTAACACCATATCAACACTAGCATATTTAGTGAAATAAGAGAATGCTGATTAGTAGGTTTTTAAAGATTGCATATACAGCTGGGACCAACTGCGCCTTCCGAAGCATAAAGGAGCTCAATACAAACAATTTTGGATCACCCATCACAAACCGACCGTTGCGAAAGTCGCTTAACTGCAACGATCTGGCAGCGGGTGGCTAGCAACCTTAATAATGAACACTGCGTAGTGAACACTTCGCCTGTCAGAACTGTCCAATATCGTACTTGTCCAGGGAAAATAATACTGAAGTAGTACTTTTCCTTGATATACCACTAGAGTATTATAGCATCACCGTTCCCAACAGATTTTGTGAAAGACGATCGAGGTAATTAAACCGACGAATTATGGATTATACATTTGTAAAGGGCGAGGATGGGCAGCAGCATACATTCGAGAAGCTATGCCCTGCAATAGCCGCCTCAGCTGCCCAGCGTCGCAAATTAAGATAAAATCCTATAGCTATTGGAAATCTTTTAGGGAGGCCTATATCAAGCAGTGGTCGAGCTAATACAATAACAGCTCATATAAATATAAGTTTAATTTTAATAAGCTGGCCTATGCCCAGCAGTGGAGGTCTTATGGCTGATATGATAATGATGATGATGAAGCTTCTAACACCATCAGTTATTAAATGCGAACATCAATGTTTATTAAAATACGCTGCGGACATATCGAAGAGATAGCTGAGCCAAAGTTTGGCTGCGTTTCAACAAATCGCATTTCTAAACATCATCACTCCCGACATTTGGATCGCTAGTCGTGTAGTACGTTTATATCTCGTAATTTACGACTTCGAACCCTGATGCTGTAGGTGCATGACCCGACTCAGGTAGCGACCCTGAGACAGATACTGGTGTTTTGTGACCGCATTTACTACATTCACGCATTCAATCGCTAGTAGTATATAAGAAAACACTATACAAGGTACTGGCGTGTGGCTAAGGCTTCGAACATATAGATTTAAGAATATATAATTCAGGGAGGGCCTAATAACTATATCTAATTGTAGTCAATATAAAAACACTACTGCTTTAACCTAATTTGAACTGTTCAAGTAGCACTATTAAGCAACAACTAACAGCAAAGTTCATCATCATATCTGCTATTGTAGATCCACTGCTAGAAATAGGCCTCCACAAAAAAACTGGAAATTTTGTCCAGAACTGCCGCAGGGCAGTATTCCCATCGCGAAGCTACGCTCTGCAAATAAGCATGCCTAGCGCGGTAATTACGGGCAAAATTCCCACTGTCTTGGAGAGGCCTATATCCAACACTGGACTTCCAATGGCTGATATGGTAATGATGATGATGATATGTTCTTACTCTATTTTGAATTGTAGAAATATAGAAACGTACCCAGACCACCGTGACCTGCCCGTAAAAAACTCTGGTATTTGAGAACAGACCAAACCACTTAAATAATTTATAATTTGCATCCATAATTGCGCTTATTGAGATTCGAAGTCTAAGTAAATGGTATTTGAAGCCCTTTTTAATGGCAAGTAGAACGCAAATACCACGCCTGTATTTAATGTTTTATAAAAACGAATAGACAGATTTTATTAAAGATGTACGTAATTTATTGTCCAGGCTCGCATTAGAAGGCAAGGCAATAGCCATTTATGGACATTGGGCAATGTATTGCTACATTACATATTCGCTCCGGATAAGACTAATAGCAGATCCAGCTAGCCGATTTTCTGCGCGCACCAGTATTTTCGTCTTAGTTTTCATAGATATCAATTGTCATAGATTTATCCAAAATCTTCAAATTATCTCCAATGAATCTCCAATTATCTTCATAAATCTCTGCATACTTCGTCTTCTACGTAATACTACTACAACTTCATCGGCTTCATACAGACGCAGCAGTTTATTTAAATTTATTACGAAGTAAACGTCGCTGAAGCCTGTGGAAACGCATATAATTACAAAGATATCGATAACCTTTTGACCTAAAGTCTTAATGTTACATTACCCTGTAATTTCCCAGTCCACATAAATCTGGAACATAGTTAATGCTTTGGTTAAATAACCATTACAGTTCGGCGGTACAAATAAGGAGAACCCATGCAGACGACCTATGTAAGAGGTCTACTATTAGTAACCCACGGACCAGATAGCACATTTGGTAAGCTACGGGTCGAAGGGTCGACCTCCGCCAATGGCAAAACTTTTTTGTTTATTTTGTCTGGGTGCGAAATATTACTTTAGTATTATTGAATATAATGATTCCTCTGTTGTCTAATATCCACACAAGTGATACATATCTCGGAATCAGACCAATTATTTTATTACGTGTTGTGTGAATTTAAATACATATTTATTTAGTTTAGTAGCCTTGTTTAAACCTTGTAAAACAGCGACGCCCAGAAATTACCTTTAAAAACATACAGAGCGTTTAAGGTTTTATTTAATTGCAGATTGGAATTCATGGCATTCAAAGAAGCCATAAATACTGATGTTTATGGACAAGCCACCCGTAAGGGAAAGCAAAAAGTTTTGATTTAAAATCAACGATAACACTCAAACCATGTCATGGTAAACAGAGCGAAACTGCGGACGATAAATAGATTACAATTAACTGTGAATACATAGTAACATAGAGGATTGGTTTATTTTTGAAATAGATAGTTTTTACGATAAGCATTACCGATAATTATTTATAACTTGTTTTGTCTGTCAATACACACTACAACATATCAAATTATACAGATCGGAATCGATATTAATCACCAATTGTGAGTATTATAGAGTTCAAAACTGGCTGAGTAATTTTGACAGGTTTGTATAGTTGATCTGTTAATATTTGATACGTTCTGAAAGCTGACAATATCACTATATACTAAAACATTTTGCCTATTTAATCTTCAAGAAAAAAAACATGGTATAAGTAACTTGACTATTCAATTAAGGGCGTTAACAGTATTTCCACACAGCAACCTTCGTGGTATGCCAACAGACACGCTAAATAAATTCGACTGTGACGTGACATTGACTACATCCAAACAAACTCAAAATAGCAATGACCCGTTGACTACTAGTTTTCGATTTTTTCTTTCTTTGTGCGAAAGTAATTGAGCAGAGTTCAACAACCTTATCAACATTGGCTCTATTATACTAAGTAATTATCATTGACAGGGACCTGATATTAATAACAAATCTGATACCAGAAATGAAAATCAGAAACTCGTCCAATTTAATTTATTAATTAAAAACAATAATAGGTATTATGCTCACCGTAAAAAATATGCATGCGTAAAATAATATTACCCCTGCACCAGGTGTCCAAAAAGGCGACCGGAACTGACAGATGGCGATAATACGATGGTATACCCGGAATAGTCTAGATCAAACGCGGTAATGAGAATTTCCGTTGCAACTCGTGCTAATTATGGGGAATGTTTCCCAATAATCGGAACCTGGCTCCAGGCAGTGGATATTGAGTAGAGTGTTTTTACTTGGACTCATGATGGTTAAACTACGTTTTAAACTGTAATTGAGTCACACAGTTGAGTCATTGATAAGACTATAAACTATTTAATGTCGACTTAGTACTAATTAACGTTAATTTTCTTGAAATAGTAAAAAAATATATTGTTTTTTTTAATATAATAATTAATTTTTATCTGACTAAAACCGCAGGATTGTGATTTCCGCATACAACCGGTCCCATTGGAGATTACTTGGAGGCCTTTGTCCAGCGCTGGACGTCTTATGTTTATGATGATGATGAATTAATTTCCATCTTGTTAATACTATTAACGCGAAAATTTGTTTGGACGAATGATTGTTACTCTTTCACGTCGTAACAGCTAAGCTGATGTAGAGGAATGGAACAGGTATTGATAAACTGAAATAATAGACAGAGCAAACTTTTTATTGCAAACACACGTTCCACGGGATAAAAGAGCCTATTTAATTTTGTCAAAGCAATTGGCGCTAAAGCTATCCGTGAGTTCTCGCGGACGGGAAGCTATAATATATTTATTAACCAAAAGTAGCCTATGGATTTTATTAAATCAAATGAAGTTAACTGGCTGCATCTGCTTCATTCAATACCTAAATTTTACAGTTACTTGTTACATATATCTATATAATACGTAAACTGCTCAATGTAGGTATTAAACAGGAAAATATGTGTATATATCTTATGTATATATAAATTTCCTTACGAATTAGAAATGTTAAGGATTGCACGAGCATTTTATCAAATGTCCCAAGTCGTGACGTCTCATCAGTCTTTTCACGTGCACACAGCCAGTCTTCTTGTCTTAAAACAGATTACAAATCTTGCGAAACACAGATAACGTATAAAAACAATATTTTTGCACAATAAACAAAACATGTTTGGCCTAATGAATACATTCAAGTTTTACTCTCTCACTAACTAATCAGGACCGATGGCGCGGATGGTAGTGATCCTTTCTTATGCGCGAGGGTCATGGATTCGATCTCCACCCAGGAAAAATACAGGACAATACAGGAGAATGGTCAATGTATGAGATGTTGTGTGAATATATTATTATATAAATACGAGTACGTTATAAAGAAAAGTTTTTATAGTTTAATATAGATTTTTCACTGTCTGATCTGTATCGGTTGATCTATTGCTTCGTGTACGCTTATAAACTCGTGTCTTAACATAACAAGGATAAAAATAAAATATAAAATATACGTAGTTGTAATGAAACAATGCAAAACTACAAGTACGTAGTGGTACAAGTACTGCGTAACAGTCGTTAACAGTGATTAATTGTTCTAAATGCAAGTAGCCTTTACAAGCGTGTACGTTCTAATGTTGTTTTAACGATTCACTGAATTATTTACATGCACCTGATATTGGTCTTCCTATAAAGTCTTTGCCATACACAAGCATACAGACCGCTTGATAGTAAGCGTCACCTCTATAGACGCTCGTATTATCACAGGCATATCACTAGCGTGTTGCCAAATTTGTGACTTGAATATATGCCACATTACCAAGTAATTTTACTGCCTCTCTTAACCTTCACATTGGAACACAGCAAAGCTAACATTGCTATTTGGAGATACATACAAATAGGTGAGACTGATGTACCAATACTGACGTCATTATGTATGAGGGCTACCTTATGTAAATGTAAAAATGTATCGTCTCTGTGTTGCATTTTCTTTACTAAGCAGTGACGGGTTTTAATGAAATTTTTAATATATATAGCTTGAAATATAAGTAAGTACATAAGCTACTTCGATCGCGAATGACGCGATATGAAGTAAAGTCCAAGCGGAAGAGTCTGAAAGAAGAGAGTTGGAAGTCACCCGACCGCCCGTCTTTCACAGAGTTCTCACATATTCTATAGGTAGACACTTCAATTTTGTAACAGTGTGTTGTCACATATCAATATCGCTACAACAAATAATAATAAAAACCCGACAAAATAAACACTAGGAATGTGAGAGGTCAAATCAGCCATTTTTTTATTTCCCCACTGCTAGGGCATTGACCTTATTTAAGGGCGAATGAGGAACACGAGCATGACCTACCACGATCCACCATTTTTTTAAGGACATCAAATGCACTTTACACTTTACACATTTACTAGTGACTCGTTGACTTGCTGTTGGTTGGCTATCTATTTTAAAATGATCATGTATTCTATTTCAATCAGTCTAACGTATGTTTTGATATCTTTAGTGCCTACAATTTTTTATTAACCGTGCGGTTTCATCTAGCACGCAAATCGGATGAACTAACCCACATTCGAGAAGTGAATGGCACTCGGCCAGAGCGAGCCGAATCGATTAAATAAGGTCAATGCACCCTGTTGTTTATAAATAAAAATCCTTATCCAAAATAATGCAGAAATTTGGAAGGGAGTGACTGCGCTGTTTTTTTTTCGTAGCGTCAGTGTGGCCCGTGTTAGAAGGGCCGCGACTAATTGAAATCCGTATTAGGTTTTATTTTTAATTGGACAATTTAGAGCCGTAATTAAATAAGAAAGGCTGGATTTTAATATTATGCTATAAATATGGGATAATAAAATATCAGGAGAATTTGCCATGCTACTAAATCATGGGGTGAAAAACTCTTTTAACGTTTTCTGAACTTAACTTTAATAATTAAATACATTTGAACAACATGTCATATATTGGCCTGATTTCCAGATAGGCTTAAAACACTTGTGTTTCGGGAAATAAAAATTTTAATTCTTAAATGCATATTTAACACCCATACACAGAACAAACACAAATGTTCTTTAGATAAATGTTTATTCTACCGAATGCGACATCATGCCCGTCTAGTGAGTCAAGCGGGAGGAATTGCTAGTGGAAAAATGAAAAAAAATGCTGTCTATATTTATGACCTAATCACGAATGAACGGATCTAGCTAGCTTGAACTCAACAAATAATTAGGATACATTTGTATTAGGGATTTCCTATTACAAATGTATTATTTCTATTAGGAATCAGGCTCCAGGACAATCACGGGCGAAACCCCTGTCGGTAATATAAATACCCAAGATACATTTATCACGCATGCCCGTTTAATAAGTATATACTTACAACATCTCTCAATATTTCGCAATAACCCAATTAACCGTTAAATGTCAACCGTTTTATTTTTAATACGAGCACTGGCCACGGTCGCCTACTGTGACACTATCAGCCATGTTCGTGGAACATATGGTTTATAGTTGTTTATTTATTTATGTCGCATGCCATATGGCAAACTGCGTGTGAACTTTTCGTTGAATACCAAACTTTATAATATAGGACTGCAAAGACTAAAATAAATTGGCCAAGTAATAATTATAGTGCACTAGTTTCATATATTTTGTTCACGCCTTAATTGATGTTTTAATAGGTGGCTTTCGTTATTTTGCACTCTTTTATCACGTGCACGTACCTAACCGACAAACTTGAAATTTCTAGTTCATCTTGTAGCAATTTTATTAATAAAAAATTCACACAACTCCTCATATATTAAACTACCTCCGAGATAAGCACTTCGCTTAGAGCACTTGTGTTACGGATATCAGAGGAATCACACATATTATACTTAGATACATATATTAAATGCCTAAACCAAAAACAAACACATATCGATACATAAATATTTGTCCTGAGTGGGTATCGAACCCACGACCTTACGATGCACAAGATAGGATCACTACCATATGAAGTCACGTTAATTACCGTCAGTTTAACTGTGCTAATCGAAAGATTAAGGGGATACATAAATTTGCGATCTCTTTACCAAAGACTCGCGTTAAATACATATAATAACCTAATGTTCACAATTGACGTGACTATAATAAGAATAACATTATGTAGGTACTTTGTTAATTTTGAACTTAATGACTCTCATTTAAAGATTAATGGCGAATGCAAAGTTTTTACTGAATTGTGAAAGTTAATATGTAGCTTTGTCTATATACCTTAATAAATTACTAGCCGCAACTTAATCAGCCTCGATTATACTTTACATCGCAATTTATACTATTGTATTTTATACTACTCCCATGTAAAATTTCAACTAAATCGATTAACCGATTAAACTATGAAAATGTAACAATCAAACAATCTAACTTCACCTTTTTATAATATTAAGTTAGGTAGCTTAGAAGTTATTGAGACTCGTAAATAATATTATTGAACACTTTTATTAAAACCCATTCAGTATTTTTTGCATGTACAAGTGTAACATTTGACCATACATACTTCCATCCGTCCTTCATAACATAAGTATGATAAATTGTATAATATTTATCTTAAGTGTGTATTTTAATGATACAGTTTAAATTTGTGTGAAGATTAAGTTTGAGTTCCAGTTTATATTTTTAAAGATAGCACTTTTCCTATATTTCTAGCTCTGGGGCAATAGATGGCGTGATGGCAATAGCAGAGCGTAGTTTTCTGAAGGAACTGTTGGTGAAGTACTGAATTCAGATGGTTCTTGTCTATTAGGATACTTGGTACTTAGGGAAGTACTATATATACCATTCTGCCAGTACTCCACCCACGGCCATAAATATATAAAAAATACAAAAAGTAATATGTATTTATTTTAACTGATGATATTAGTACCTACTATATAAAGAACCTTAATTAAAGATTCCTCAAGTCAATCGGAGGCAATTTTTATAAACAATGACTGGTATATAGAATATGCATGCAGTATTATTGACGTGGAGATTAGTTTTTATATAGGTAGGGATTTGTGAATCAAAGTATATCAAGAATAATAAGGCATTTCCGCACATTGAACCAAGCATTTAATAAGTCGATTGTTTTGTTCATTGTTCAGTCATTAATTCGTATTTGCTCATTTGTTCAGTGAATAGATGTTTACCACTTATATGACACTCGCTGCTGCTCGCCGCTTCGGTCGCAGGGAGTGTTTCTGTATACCAACGCTGCCCAGTGGGCTCGCAATCCCATAGAAATGTATATAACCTTGTAGGTACATTATTACAATCAGTTATGTACAAGGAATATTATATATCACACATCTGTATTGTATACTTTTATAATAATATTTGTAGAATATGAGGCAGTGTTGCTAATTACAGACACATTGCCCGTGAGAAAACTTTACTCGCTTGGGAATTTATAATCTATAATCACTTAATTATAGTTTTCTACAGATAATACGATACCTCTTTGAGAATAATCATTTAAAGTGTAGAGTGCCATCTGTTATTCCAGTTAATAACTATAAGTGTCACACTATAATTGATAAATAAGTTATCAAAATAGTAATTCTAGCTATTGGTTACAATAACATTGATATCCAATTTAGATATGCCCTATGTTTTTTTCTTAAAATATTTGTCTGAAATTTTCGTTAAGAATGGTCTGATTATTACCCGTAAATAACTTTCATTAGTAAAACTTTATAATATATGACAAACAGACACCATAATTTTATTTATTCGTATAGATATTTTTTTCATATATTTTTTTTTACATTTCCACAATATCTCATTCATTGATTGACCATACTCCATTGGTCAGTCGCTTAAAGCACTTGTGCTACGGACACCAGAAAACATAGGAATCACAAATATACCACTTAAATAACACCCAGACAAAGAACAAACACTAATGTTCTCATATAAATAATGCTCTGGGTGGAAATCGAACCCACGACCCTTGGCGCATAATACAGGATCACTACCATCTGTGCAATCAGCCTCTCAAATGACACAAAAAATAAATGATACAATTGAACAGGAAACAGGGGATACCTATGGTGACTAATTTACCAACTAGATAAGATTAGTTCCATGCATAATTTCTAGTATCACAAATGTTCTACATAGAATGTTTATCGCGAAATATTCATAAACAACATTTTTACATATAACTATACTTATGTCCGATTGATACAAGAATGATATCGGATTATTTTTTAATCTGACATAACGATTGTACTTCATGGGTCATATAAAGTATAAAATAAGCCTCTGCATATAATGATATATCTATAAAAAGTGGAAAACAGATTAGGTCAACTTAAATCAAATTTGGTAACAAGGTAGGTATTCTAGACGTAAATGCGTCATAATTAAATGGCGTAATTAATTATTACGGAACAATATTAACATTAAATAGTTTCAAAAATTAATAGACTTGTCACTTACTTCAGTTGTCTGAGTAAACATAACTCCGTGTTCATCTTCATAGGTCAAATTGATTTTGGCCGCCACGAATGTTTCAAAGCGCTCATCGGTGGGGCTATATCGCACGGACTCAAGTTCGCTACCCGGCGCGTGACACCCGACTAGTGCGAGCCAACTCAAAGCGGCCAAACTACACCACAACTCTTCCGAACGCATTTTAACAACTATACACTGCACAAGAAGTATATAAAAGTCACACTACACAATGTAGCTCCGGTAACAAAACGCGTACTAATGGTCGAATTGTTTCTAAACATTAATATTAGCTGCACCACACACGCCCAGCGCACCGCGTGTGACGATCGTACGAAATCAGCACTACTTATCAACTGCGCTATCGGTTAACGAAAACAGTCGCAATGGATTTAAAGACGTGATAATTTACCGTTATCGTTCGCGAAGTTTCACAGGTATTTGCACAACACTAGAACTTAGCTGATATGATTCGAAATTCAAATTCAAACCCTGGAAGCGTGTTCTTTTTTGTAATTTTTGTTGTTTTGAATCAAAGAGGTTTTCGTCATGAAGTCATTGATGCAGCCTCCTTGTTGCTTATAACAGTTTTAATGTTCCTCATTCGGTAGTCGATTGCCGCTCCATAGCCGTCGAGGTACGTCGTCGCAGCCAGCAACTGAAACAATAGATAATGACGTCAGAAATGCTAGTGTTAATCGGTCACGTAGACAGTTTACTATACGATAAGTAACTTGAACTTGTATGGTGTCTGACAAGTAGTTCTAGTTTGACCACTTTATTTATTTGCGTTGTGTATACTCGATGAGTGCTACTAGATTAATTCATCCGGATTTTACTTGCACTGCAAGCGGGAAATACAAACATAAACAAATAACTCGTTTTATATAATATTGTCTTCAATTGTTGCGCACAGTTGTACAGCGTAAATATTGTTTGTACGTTCTATTCTTTGCAATAGTTTACTATATGAATAAAGATACCTATAAATTATACATTTTCATGCTGAACAAAAAAAATAAAGATAAAGGTGCCAAATTGATAAAAAATATTGGTCCGATTTGCCTCAGATAAGAAGTCTGGTGAAACAACATTTGTATTCGTAGGATCGAAATAAAAAGTATCACATTTAAACAAGGCCGATGACCTTGGGTCAGCGACCTTTCATTCAAAACAACTTTTTAAAACTAAAATATTTCAGTAGGTACCCTATACAGCAGAAATAAAGAAACCTGTATATATAGCTGTTAAACGTATTAAATAATATTTATGTTATTTAATAGAATTCCACACTGACAAATCTCGGTCGAGAAGCCATCACACAATGCACAATTTCATCATGTATATATGTATGCGATCAACTCAGAGGGCGAATGATTCACGACGAAGCCTTCTATGTACGATTAACTTTTTATTTCCACAAATTAATCAAAACTGCAATGTATTAATACCAGCCTAAATTGAAATAGAGATCTTAAATTGATACAAACGATCACTGACAAACAATTAACAGACTCTTTAAGACAACACTGTAATGTTTAATCATGGAATAATTCATCAGACAAATTACACAACTACAATAAGTTTGTTACCTTAACCTTATTTAAACCGGTTCCATCAAATTATATAATGAGCTACTATTAATGATCATTAAATATTCATAAAGACGGCTCGATGTCTCTCATTCTTTGCTAAGACACGCCAGCGAAATGTTGACTCGTTGATAAAAAGATAAAATAAATTAGAATCATCATCATCATTATTACAGCTGTTGGAAGTCCGCTGCTGGCCATAGGCCTCCCCAAGAAAGGGGGAATTTTACAATTAATTGCCGCGCTGGGCAAGCGTGATGGCAATCGCAGAACGCAGGTTACGCAACGGGGATGTTGCTGCCTATCCATACCCTATGCATTTGAGCTACACTGTCTCTGATGGATATACCGCCATCTTTCGGTTCTGGTACCTAAGTCGTAAGACTCTTACGACACCTGGTACAGAGGTAGGTACTATTCTACTCTACCTTACAGCACAAATGAAATCAGAATGTACCATAGAAATTCAAAACAGATATCCTGAAATTCACAAAATACTAGTGGTACCTCTACACAGTCGCCAACGTGCGTGTTTGCCAATCAAGGTCACCTTGACCACAGAGACTTCTTAGATTTGCGTTGCTGACCTAGGTCACAATGGTCGGATTACAACATTGCGACATTGTGGAACATCTAACAGCTCTTATTTTTACAACCGCAAAGAGAATTAAATTCACAATAGTGGAGTAGATGTACCATAGAGTATATTGTTTAACGAGCTCATATTGGGCCTTCAATAGGTAAAAACTGCAGTTAATAGCACGTTGCAATCGCCTTGGCTGTTGTAATGCAATTTTTTACTGAGTTTTCTACTCCAGATCCAAAAACTTGTTACAAATGTTAAAACAATAAAACGTAGTAATCATGTCTATCAACTCTTTTAGATTCATTTTAAATTTAAAGTTTAAGTTATTCATATTTTATATTTAAATTGAAAAACATAATCCGAACAAAAATATTTGATTTTTTATAGTATATCTATATGGTTTAATGGCTAAGTTCCTCAATAACATCTACAAATTAATATTCGACGGATCGAATGGGCCAATATTTAATATAACTAATTAGCAGCGCCACGCGATTAATTTTAGAACTTCCATGATAAATTTGCACTCTTACCCCCTTAACTGATGATAAAAAAATATATATTGTACACGTAAAAGTTTAATACTAACTTTGCAACCTGAATTCTGAATTTTTGATAAATCCTTAGTACTTTCCTTCATTATAAAAGAAACCTCTGTGCTTAATTATAAGTTTTTAACCCTTTAATTTAGGCTCTGCTTTGATATGTTAGTCGGTCAGTCAATCAGCTCCACTGTTATATATTTAGATAAAGGAAAAATGTGTCTTCTTTCCTATCTTTATGCACAAAACAATAAAAATATTTCTTCAATAAAATATCTTATACTTTGCTAATTTTTTAAAACATTTATATGTTCTAGCTGCGTTCTAATTCTATTTTCAAAATAAATGTAGTTTGCTCGTAAGTTACTTATTTTAACGTCATCTGTATGTCAGTTCAGGTGATAAGCTTATCCAATCGGTTCGGGTAAAAACAATGTACATATATAGTTAATGTAATAGAGGAAAGGAAGAAAACAAATTTGAGATTGAAACTGAATTTGAGAGCATTTAGTACCTACGTAAATAATAGAAACCGTTTACCTCAACTGACCTTACACCAAATCATATTTTTTATACAAATCACGCGATCTCTGACACTTCATAGTCAAAGCTAGTTTTTCTGATATAAATTGACGAAACCTGCAACAGTTTTGTGATTTGTACAGATGTCAAAATCTTACTTACGAATAATTAAATATTAAAATTCATTCATTCATTAAATAAAATTCTACTGATAATATACAAACGTTTTTTTCTTTCATATAAATTAATTTACTATTCTAAATAATATTCTGGAGGTATGTCTGTCGGCGGTCTGCATAGGTGCATAACTCACATTTCTACCGCCAAAGAGCAGCGCTTGCATTACTGTGTTCCGATTTGAAGGGTGAGAGAGGTAGTAAAATTAAATTGGGTAACATGACATAAATCTTCGTTCACACAGCTGGCGTCAAGTTAAATGATACAACGAAAAAATATCATAATAAACCCTAATATTTACAATAACAGCTTCCTTAATTTCCGTCAATAAAACATTCAGTTGACGTAAATACCACTATAGCACATTGCCAACAAACGTCATCCATAATACCTAGGAAATAAGAGCGCAAATCACTTCTGGTTTTAATTAATTCGCGAGCAATGTCAATTAATGTGAAACTTCCTAATGATAAGACACCACGAAAAAGATGTTACGTAACATATATTTTATCATACATATCAGTTACATTTGCAATGGTATTAAATATTAAATAAATATATTTAGATAAGAGAGGCGCATAGTCAAATATCTGCAATCTAACGTAACATTGCACGTGCACGTTGTTTATTTAAATGATGAATAAATTTGAATTTTAGAGCAAATAGTTTTAATACAATTCGCTTTTCACCTCTACGCTAGATTCGTAGGAGTGGGTATTAACAAATGATAATGCGTTTTCGCTGAAATAATTGAAATTTAAAAAAAAAATAATAATTTTAAATTTTCCAAAATCCTTACTAACATTATAATCGCGAAAGTTTATGAGTATAGATGGATGTATGGATTTATGTTTGTCTCACGCCAGAACGGATGAACAGATCTAAATAAAATTTAGCCCAGGGATTATAGATAGTCTGTAGTAACATAGACTACTTTTTAACCCGATTACATGTCCCCGTGTGATAGATATGGATTTCACTTTTCTCTAGGGAATCGATAAGACTTTTAGGTGTCAGGGGAGACATAGGAGACATATACTTCTTCCTGCAATAACAAAATATTCTCAGGGATGAAATAGAAATTAAAGACCCGCAGACAAAGTGGCGGACAGGAGCAGGTGTATATTTATAACAGCAGTTACAAATGAAATACACCAGACCTTAGCTTAGTAGTTAAATCATGTAAGACAAGGTCTTATTCTGACACTAGACAATAGGAAATGTGACGGGTCCGGATAAGAGCAACCGTAGAACGTCCATTGCAGGACCCCTAGGTTTTTCCAAAAAAGAAGAGAGAAATTTGCCCATAATTGTCGTGTTGGGCAATCATAGGAACTCTCGACGGGAATGTTGCTGGCCATTCAAGCCCTCAGTCGCCTCGTAAACATGTGATATGGAGTTATTCTACTTTGTCATTACCAAGCAGCGTACTGTTTACGATTACATAAGTAAGACAATAGACATAACAAAATGTTTA
Organism: Heortia vitessoides; assembly: GCA_020976665.1. NCBI lineage: Eukaryota > Metazoa > Arthropoda > Insecta > Lepidoptera > Crambidae > Heortia > Heortia vitessoides. The sequence continues at coordinate 8,948,375 of JACJUM010002279.1, read as the reverse complement.
AAGCGTATGTCTAGACCTCAAACAAAGGTCACCTGCATTGGTACTTCACTTTCGCCTATTTCTACCGCCAAACAGCTTTTAGCAGTTAGCATTGTTGTTACTGGGTAGAGTGACGTAATATCTTCAGGTTGCGATGAGACGAGCGTGTATAGACTGCGGTGACGTTTACTACCAAGTAGACCATAAGCTTGATTGCTTTAGTCATATATTCAAAAAAATAACGTATCATAACGTATGTGTCGAATCGAATCATCGGTTTACAAATTATATATTACTAAATTCCACAGCTACGTTTCTTTGATTAACGCCGTGTTTCTTTAGACAGTTGGAATCAATTTAAATGTAATTATACTGGTATTTTTAGTTAAAACATATTTATTACTTTATGGATTCAGTTAAGGTTGGGGCACAGACCAAAGTGTTCTTGTATGTATTTTACTCTGGTTTTAAAATTAATGGTTGTGTGTGTGATGTGACACTTTTAGTTAGTGTTAGACTTCAGTCTTTTCGATAACAAAGATGTCAGTAAACTTAGGCTTCCGACAAACCTATAGTTCGACTACACTAAATTTGGGTGTCATTGTATGTTAGAAGATAGGATGCTCCAGAGTGCCCACCTAGCACCCACGTAGACCATGTCAGCTATTAAGAGTCACAGGATCTGAATAAGAACAGGCAATCAGTCAAAGGCGTTTGTATTGTACGAACCTCGAATGTTCGGATCTAAGATTCGTCCCGGTGTCGTCATTTGCTTAAGAAATGAGAAGTGTTTCGTAGTGGCATAAAGTGTTTTGTAAATATATAAAATGAAAATGAGGTGCTTGTGAACTTTTTTAATTGTTTGTCGGTGAATTTAGATTATTTAAACAGCTAGGCTATGTTGACTTTAATTTCAATGATAAGCAAGATAATATTATAAGGAAAAGGCTAGTATTATTTATAAGAAAAATTGCTGAAACCTTATAACCTTTTCCAAGCAATGCCTTCAATTTCTTTTTAAAAAGAACTCGCTGTGCCCGCGACTTCGTCCGCGTGGAATAGTTTCTTCGGGTACAATTTATCTTTCTATGTTTTCATATATGTTTCAAGCTTCTAAATCCAAAAACAGTGATACTTCCATACAACATTTCACCCAACCCTTTCGACCCTTATTTCGAATTAAAAAGTAGTCTATATCCTATCTCGGACTTTAGACTGTCTGTGTAACAAATTTCATTTAAATCGGTTCAGTAGTTTAGGTGTGATTGCATAACAGACAGAGCTAATTTATAATTTTGAGTAAGAATTAACAAAAGATCCGCGGTCCATCAATAGATAACTTTGATAAATTCAAGCTTATATACACTTTGATACTGTAACTTGACACTAGATTTTTTGAAATCAGTCCAGTTGTTTCTGAGTTTATTCGTTACAAACGTACAAGTACACAAATATATTATAGTAGTATAGATATTAATACTGCTTACTACAAAGAGTGGTATGAATATTCAACGGGAAATAACTTCGGTCATTGGTGAATGAGCCTGCGGTAAATTTTATGGCTTCTTCACAGTGCTCAGTACCATTACTATTTACCATTGTATTTTAATAAATAAAATACAATATGGTATTTTGCCTTAATTTACAGCTTCTTTGTTATGGATCAAATAGTTTTACCTCTAAGGTCTCATTCACGTTAAACAGAATCAAAATTAAGTTACAAAATATATACAAATACTTCTATTGTCGTGGAGTACCGGCAGAGTTGAATAGTATCTCCCCTATACCTAGTTCGTGAGAGGCGACTGAGGTACCGGAGACGATAGGGCATAGATACTGGGATGGGCAGCAGCATCTCAGCGCACAAATTAAGGGCAAAATTGCCCCTTTTTAGGAAGTTATATGTCTTGCAGTGGACGTTCTACGGCTGCTATGATGATGATGTTTACTAAATCTTCAATAGGAGGAATAGACAGTAGTTGAAAGGAATAGGGAAGCCTTTCACACACATACGTTTCAAAAAGTAACACAGACTTGTTACGTCAGTCGAGTGTCTGAGCCTCGTAAAGTGTATATATTGTTAATGCAATCGAATTTGATCGAGACGATAATTACAAAGTTATGATCGTCTCGATCAAATTCGATACAATAATACACAAAACTTCTGGATGATTTTCGAATATAAGATCCAAGTTCAAATGCTAGACAACTTTGTATTTAGTAATTTGTAATTATAAATAAAGATTTATCTGCAGATACGAGTACAAAAAATATGAATAACACTATTTCAGCGACCATGTGAGGTGTTAATGCTCTGTGTCCCTGCCTCATTAAGAAGCTGCTTTTTTGGCAAGACAAGGTTCTTTCAACTAGTCGTTGATACGGGCATGTCGCGATTCGGAATTAAAATTATGTAACGGTATATCGATCAAGTGATGTAAGAAGAGTAGAATAGTACCTCCCCCTGTACCAGGTGTCGTAAGAGACGACTTAAGTATCAGAACCGACAGATGGCGGAATATCCACCCGAAACAATGAAGCTCAAATGCGTAGCTGGGCTCTGCGATTGCCAACACGCTGGGACAGCGCGGCAATTATGGGCAAAGTACCGTTCTTGGGAAGTCCATGTCTATCAGTGGATTGCCAATGTCTGCTATGATACTAATATCGATCGAGTAAAAAATTAAATTTCCTATAAGCAGCGAATGTGGGTCACCCGAGGCCATTTAGTTAAAATTATCTCATGTTTATTTGTATGTATTGCAATGATGTTCTGGAATGTGTCCTGGCAAGATTTTATCAAATTCATAACTTCGCGGGAGGCAATAACGTCCACAATCCCTTGTATAATGATAACATTGTTACTGTTAACATTAAATAATTTATTAGACAGTTAAATATAAACTGGAATGATAAGTGTTAACATTCCAAAGGAGTACTTATTTTTTGTATATTATTTACGACGTGCAGACATTGCATGACTGTATACAGTTCAGTGCCGCTATGTCGGAATTTTCACATTTTTCAACTGGGCGGGGATGGGCAGCAGGATTCCCGTCGCAGAAGCTATGGTCTACGATTGCCAACACGCTTACCCAGTGTGGCAATAATGGGAAAAATTTTCCCTTTTTTTTTGGGAGGCCTATGTCCAGCTGTGGAGTTCCAATGGCTGATATATTGATATTTAGGATACAAGTGGCTGATCGCATGGACATTTAGAACAGCGTATTTCAAATGTAACTGTGAATGCTCGTCGTGAGGCTACTCTTTGCGATTGCCGCAGAAGCCCCCCTTTTCTTGGGAACGCCTTTTTCACATCCCCTAACTGATATGAAGTGTATGAAACTATTTCTTATGAAGGATTTGAAGCTTAAGTTTCTTCAGCTGTTTGTACATAACTTCATGGGATTAATATTTGAAACACGTGTGTCCTTTGTTCTTTAGCCCGACACACTGTTTAAAACTTCAGCATCTGTTACTGTTGTCATAAACTGGTACAAATACACCATTTTTAAAGTTGCCATTTCGATACGTAAGTATTTATTATGTGCTATATACATTTTAATTTGTATATAAAACGCTATTATTTTTTCATTATTATCACTCATTTGTACATGGTGCAAGTCGCCTTTACCATTGCTAATACTACACCTACACATACCTATCATATTTTTAGTCAAATGGTGGACCAGTTAACCATTCTAACCAAATAGTACAGATACATTTCAGTTACTTAAGTACGTTAGGACACAACTACCTACATAAAAACAGGTGTATTCAATGGATCGATTAAACAAACGAATCCCGTGGCAATTAAAATTCGTTAGTATGGTGAGCCCAAGGGAGCACTGAGTCCCTGTACAAGGTTGGTTGGGCCTTGACTGATGTTTTGTCCTTGGTAGCCCCTAACTCTGATCCCTGAATGAACAAGTTCGATAATATGTAAGGAGGTTAAACAACTATATCGATAAAATTTTATGAAGGTTTTATATCCAAAACTGTTTTATTATTTGATCCTCAAAACCACATATGTATGAGGTACCGAAACCGACAGATGGCGGCATATATATCCGAAACAGTGCAACTCAAATGCACTCGTCTTGCCTAGCGCGGCAATTATGGGCAAAATTCCCCCATACTTGGGGAGGCCCACGTCCAGCAGTAGACTGCTAATGGCTAATATGATATGCAAACTAAAAACTGTATAGACAAATACATATTATTCTTTCAAAAACAATGCAATTTTTTCCTTATTTCCGTCACGAATAATATCTACTCATTTCCTACTTTACGAAAGGTTTTTATCGAAATTTTATCACAAAGCATTTTCTGTTAAACTGTTTGAGTGACTTATTATTATTACGCAAGAACTAAAAATATACACTTGTCGAAAATTATCAGTATTGATTAATTCAGTAAACACATATTTTGATTGTAGTTTACGTGGTGTCTCAACTACCAGAAAAATGTTTATATAAAGTGGTATATAAAGAGTTCATATCACGTACGAATTAGGTGGATTAAAAACAACTTGTTTACATATTACGATCGAGTATGTTGAATTGATCAAGTTATTACAACTTACAAATATACCTACCATAAACCTTAAATAAGAAACCCATTTTTTAATGCCCTTAGCAACCAAAAAGTTTGCGAATGTTATTAATCTGTTAGATGAGTAAGCAATCAGACGATAAGGAAAGGGATAAATTGATTGTGATTATCAGAAAGTTTCACTCTTCAATCACTGATATCGTAAAAGATCTGATTCCGTTTTTTATTCTTTTTTGTACACAAAAAAACTAACACACCATAAAAACCTCTTGTCCGTTCGTCTGATAAGAGCCGAAATATATATATAATATAACCTGCAAGTGTACAATACATATCGACATTTCTATCGACAATCCCTCATCCCTGTATAATGGGGTTGAACCTCGCGTGACTAGCAAGCTCCCCGTAAACATAAAAGTCACTACATGAAGGCTGCGAAGTGAACTTGACTCTAATGATGCCGTGGCATTGGCAGTGGTGACCAGCGAGTGTTGGAACCGGCTACCAAGGTTAAGCGTGATAAAAGCCCATTTCACTTTTTTACATGAAGGAATAGAAACTAAGGTATACAATTTAATGTGGCCATCATCAGGCCCGCTGCTTGTTTTAAATGCGGCGTCATGCTATTCCAAGCCATTTCACACCATTTGATGAAGATATTCAGTACATAAGTATTTGGGTGTACACAGTTCTACGCAACGTGAACTCTAAGGCTTTTGTATCATCATCATACCAGCCCTTAAAAGTCCACAACTGGACATAGGCTTCTCTAAGAAAGATGTTTTTGGCCATAATTGCCGCGCTGGGCAAGCGTGTTGACAATCGTAGAGCGCAACTTTCGCGATAGGGATGCTGCTACCCAACTCCGCCCTGTATATTTGATCTGCACAGTTTCGGGTGGATATACCGCCATCTGTCGGTTCTGGTACCTTAGTCGCCTCTTATGACACCTGGTGCAGTGGGAGGTACTAGTCCACTTCGACGGTACCTTTTTCTTGGTTCATATGGCATTTATGTCATTTTTTTTATGAATATGCCGCCATACAGACGTAGCGTTCTGCCTGTTCAGTATGATCGTTTGCATCTGAACTTGAGGTCTTGGGTCGTTTATTTGCTTGCTGGTCAAAAGACATATTATTTCTACTAAGGGGTAGAGTTAATGAAGTTGTGCCTTGTAGAGTTAGGAAAAGTCAAAAGGTTTGCTCTACAAGAAATCTTTTATGACAGTGTAATTCATATGGTCTCATATTAGCATTAATTGACATGAAAATGTTTTTGATAAGATTTTACGTACTATTAAAATGTTTTAAAGGTCGCCATGACGTTTTCTGTCTCGGCACATATCACCAGTCCAATAAGTAAATATGTTGCGTAATTATGATACTATAACAAAGGGAGTGGCTGTCCGAAAAGTTGGGGCCATCATTACTTTTGCCCATAAAAGCAGAATTCACTTTTTATTTTTATAACTGAAGTGAAAAGAATCAAATAAAATTTTGTTTAGCTCAATTATTGGTTAAAATTATTCCTCTACTACTCTATCAATATTGACGTTACAAACGGGAAAATAAAAAATGGCTAACGTGGTACGCGTGTAAAGGATCTCATCACTACATCGTATGGGTTCTTTTACCCAGTGTTATAGAAGTAAAGGAATACTTATATTAACAATTCCAAATACGCAATTACTGATGCGGTGCCATGAACGCAACAAAACTGGTTGCAATTTCATTTCTTTACATATATATAACGTATATTTTTTTCTAAACTAGTATGACGACCACATAATTAAGGCTCATTCGAATTTATATACTTCGAAACTAACTGGTGAGTTAGTCCACCTGTAGATATCGTGTTTAAACTCGTTGTAGGATATATACGATCTAATCTGGCTCTTAGAATTCCGTCGTGCCGAAATACTAAGACATTACAAATAGTTACTGTGTGACATAGATATTTATTACAAGTAAAGGTCAACCCATGCTTATAATTCGACCGTAATTCACGAAATTTTAAGTATGTAGTATTTGAAGATTTATACCCATATATTAGGTCTGTACAAAATATGTACGCCAACTTTAGCTATGTTAAATCTAAATGTAAAATCGCACATCTACGATCAATGTGTGCTACAATTACAAGAGATGACTTGCTACATTGAAAACTCAAAATACTGTTACGCCTAACGACTTATGCGGAGTACTTTCAAATAATCTAATCGAAAACTAGGAGATTCGTTGAAGAAGCAATGCTCTACATTAATTAGCAATGGGCAAGGCACTGCAGACATCGGCCTTCCCATTGGGGATGACACCGGGGTTGGAAACTTCAACAACCCAGGGTTGGTGAAGTTCTCGAAAGAAGAACACCCACCGGCACGCGCAGCGTAGGACGTCCACTTACGAGTTGTTAAAATTATTTGACTAGAACTGGTAGATTGCTTTGAATGCAGAGGCATACTCCCGTTCTCATTAGAAATCAATTATGGCTAATGTGCGTCAGTGGACGAGCATCGGCTGATATAAGTACCACATCTGCTCGTCACATTCTAAAAAAAGGAATCCCTAATTTTACTTCTTTTCACATATAATTGTTTACATCCATTAACATTCTCAAATGAAAACAGAAATGATTAGTCTGTTGAAAGTGTTCCGTACATATGTTCAAATAGCTGTGCTAAAAACAAGACATTCACGCCGCACTTTTCAAAACATAAGATAATTGGATCAAAACTCAATCTTTTATTTAAAATATATCGGAGGAGATATTTATTGCTACGATAATCAGCTCAGCTATGCGGAATGTTGTATTTATATTAATTCTTTTGTCGTCTGTTTAGTATTTCATCGATGACGTCAAGTTTTATCATAAATACGATAATGACATATTATTGCAATAAAAGGAATAAATATATGTAAACACGTCGTTTCGATTGTTTTATCTATGGAGCAGTACGAGTATCAATGCTGATTATAGGTAATCTTTGCAATTAATTAATCTGCTTGGAAATAAATTCCTGTTTCCATTGTTTTTGCTCTTTTGCAATTAGTCATGATTTGGACTCTAAAAGTTAATCCATAAAATTGGAACTGAGACTGGTTCCGTTCCTTTGCTCAAAGTGATATACAACTTTTTTGAAGACATTTCTTATTGTAAAACTATACAGAAGATTGTATGATTTCAAAAGAAAAAAGTCTATATGAGGTACCTGACTTGTCTCACAAATCTGATGTAGTATATTTATTATTTTAATTCGTAGGTAACATAGTTGTCGATAGTTTCGTTTTAAATAATAAAATACATCTTGTGTACAACATCCCTCCTGCCACCTTGTACCATGTGTCGTAATAGGCGACTCAGATACCAGAACCGACAGAAGGCGGTATATCCATCAGAGACACTGCAGCTCAAATGCATAGGGTGGGGATGGGTAGCAGCATCCCCGTCGCAAAAGCTGCGTTATGCGAATGCCAACACGCTTGCCCAGCGCAGCAATTATGGCCCTTTCTTGGGGAAGCCTATGTCCTATGTGTAAGTAATGATGATCATTATGTGTTTAAACGATAAGAATGCGAATCGTTTGGTAATAATATATGGCAAAATTATTAGATGTAGGATAGTATACTTTTTACTTTTACTTATCCTTGTTAAAGGAACTGCCAGGCCACCTAAAAACTGGTAACGACATACCGGGTCACGGCCCACAGACAAAAACATGGGTTCCCCAAAAAGGTACTAATTAATCTGCTACTCTGCCAATGTCTAATTAAGAAGACGATCGATTTTCCCATAATCATCATCACCATCGTTCAGTCAGAACGGTTTCCTGGTGGTTTTTGCAGCCGCCAATCACGTTGCGAAATGGAGCGGAGCGGTCTTAATTGAGGCTTTTTGCATTCGCCGGACGAGTTCCGTATACGTTGAATGAGGTATTTGTTTACGATATAACTATTCATTTTGTTTATTATGTCAATGAAAGTTTAACTCCGGTTAAGTTCCGAAACCGACAACTGGACAAACATTACTTTAGGTGGAGTTCTTACAAAGCTCGGCTGGATAGATCTCACCTATTTTAACCGTCTAACAACAGTATCCGCTCTGTTTGGTTCCGGTTGGAAAGTAAATAGAGGCATGGTTCTTATTGAATATTATGACAACAACCTCAAGAAAGAAGGTTGAGAAGACGCTAGTGATATCCTTGCGAGCCTGAACCTCAAGGATTACCACCTTTTTTCATGGATCTTGCGTAAATTATAAATAATAAGTATGGTGAGTGTAACCTATTAACACTGTGGTTATTTTTAGCTTAACAAATGAATTAATACTATACGTCTAATATATTCTTAGTATAATATGGTGACGCGGTAATAGGGTAGAAGGCCCGATAGCGCAGATGATAGTTATCCTATCATTTGTACCAATGGTCGTGGGTTCGAACCCCACCCATAACAAATATTTATATGATGACAGCTATTCATTTGTTCTGTATCTGGGTGTTATTTATATGTATTTAAGTATTCGAAATGTATCTATTGTCTGATATCCGTAACATAAGTGCTCTGAGCTACTTATCTAAGGTCAGGTTATGAGATGAGGTGTTAAAAAAATAAGAATTAGCTAAATAATTTTGTTTTGTGACAATTAGTTTCTATGTTTTTATTGTTACTATAGATTGGTTACAAACATTGTTTTTATATATATATCGTATGTACTGAATGTGTTATCTAATATTTTCAGTGTTCACTACTCATAACAAAAGCACTTTTAACAGCGTTAAAACGCGGTTTATTTAATGTTTACATTTTATGTTTAACGTATCAGTTACCTTGCGGCAACCGTTTTAAGTCGTTAAAAGTAATATTATACTAAATTCATATTTCATAAAAGTAAAGTCTGCAGTGTCCAACACAAACAGATACTAACACTTTATATAGAAGAAATAAACAAATACATTTATTTGGCAAACAACAGCATAACAAAGAAAATAAAAAATAAAGTACAGGTGAACAAGAATAACAAAGAGTAAGGTAGAAAAAACAAAAAAAAGTAAACAAACATAAAAAAATACAAAATAGTAATAGAGATTTAGGCTTGAGAGAAATTTGAGCTGCTTTCAGCATTACCGATAAAGGGAAGACCACCAGAACTATAAGGTTAACAAACAAATCTCTACTCTATTTTCAAAAACTAAATGTAAAATAATAAAAACACTTTGGATCATTACACAAGTACTCTTGCTAACAACTGTTCACCTTCAAGCTGCATTTTTCTCTTTTTGTTCTACATAGTACGTAACGCGACCGTCTCAAATCCGCTGCAAATGTTTCCGTAGGCTAAGAATATGTTTTCATTCAACAGTAACTTCGTTACTTTAAAATGGATAGACTGTATTTGATAATAAAAATGAATAGTGATCCTATCTTGCGCGCTAAAGGTCGTGGGTTCGATTCTCACTGTCTGGCTGTTAAGTATATATATTTAAGTATTATATTCTTAATTCCTCTGTTGTCTGATGTCCAAAACACAAGTTCTTTCAGCGATCTATCTCGGAGTTAGGTCCATCAAATATTGCTTATATTGTGCTAGCATAAATTTTTGCAGCGTAAACCAAATAAAACAATATTTGATTTCTACTGTTTATAGAATTTGTCTACTTTACCAATACTTACTATTGATATGTACAACACACAAAGTACTTATTTTGTATGTTACAAGCAAATAAACGAGTAGGTACGTCTCAAAGAAAATAATGTCTTGTCAGTCTCCATCCATTCTGCGTCAATCGTGAATAATATTTATATAAGCAATTCTTTGATGTACATATATCTTGTAATGGATTCGTCAATTCGACAAGCAATGTATTCAAAAAGGTTCTGCATGGAAATCGTGAATAATGAATGTTGATACATTTTTTTATTTATTCACGGCTTCGCTCGGGCGACCTTGATCGAACCATATACAGGAACCATTTCTATTAATAAAGAATACAAAAAAAATATTCAAATGTATATCATCATAGCAATTACAGAACGGACTGAACGATGGTCTGGCCTCAATGGCCTCTCCAAAAAAAGGTGGAATTTTGCTCTTAATTACAGCACTTATATTTGCGAAAGAAATGCTTCTTCGCAGTCATTGCAGTTCAAAGAATGCTTCTTACCAATCTCTAATCTGTTCTGTATGAATATACCATATGTGGGTTCCGGTGTTTTTCAAGGCTAAGTACATATATTTTAGGCAATTGAATTTAAACTCAATTTTTCTCCACAAAATCCAGCTCTTAGCTTTAATCTAATTTGCTGTGTTGATGGTACACTCACGGATAAGCTAGTCAAACTATTTTGATGATATTTGGAATTCCGCATAGAAATTATTAAACTCCAGGGAAGAATATAAGCTATTTTGGACCTCAAAAAAGTTTTTGTGAGACGAAGCCGCGGGCGTATGTTTTGTATGCTATTATTTCTTTTCTAGGTTTTACACAGCGACTGCGCGCTTCACGGATATTTATTTGTGTGAAATAAAAGAGAATCTATTATTTTATACATTTGTAATTAAATAGATAATGCAGAATCCTTGACACTTATGTAAAAGGAACATTATTTAAACATTCAACAGCTTAAACAATTCCAGTTACCTAGGAATGTGTTGATAACCATTCCAGTTCTATATATTCTGCTACCGTTAATGTAAATTGCAATTCAATTAGACTCTAGCGTTTTATAAGTCTGTATAATTTTATGTTCATTCTAGAAACATCCGAATTTAGATGGAGAAGGATACATCTTGAATGATATTTAAATATGTTGTCAACAACATATTTAAATACATATATACAAGATACAAGATGTTCAATTGTTCAAAATTTAATATAAATCAACACACGTTTATATATGTGACGTCACAAGTCTGTGCTGTCATTTAAAACGCATAAGTATAGAACAGACTGTTCAGCCCCTTACTACTACTCCCAAAGACTTCTATTCAAGAACCAAATTTCATTCTTTATTCATATAATGTACCTTACAGATATACCTACAAAACTACACTCATTTGCAAAAAAACGGGCGTTTTGATTTTAATTCTTCTTTAAAAAAAAATACGGTACCAGAATTATTTCAATCATTTGTCATGTTACTGCCCGGTTTTAAAAATGCCGTGGTGTTTAAAACAGTACGTTCTAAATCCAAATTTCCGTTTAATGCTCGTTTTTACAGACAACCACTTTTTGTCCTACATTTTTGGTGCGAAGTTCCAAAAGATAATATCGGTTTTCATAACTTTTAGTAAATTAGAACCTGGCAGCGGTATCAAGACACCGGTTCCGTCGAGAGAAGGCCTGGTTCTGGAAGAAAACCATATACGTTGGGTTTAACCACGGGATGATCGTTTTCTTGTGAGTCGCGCATTGAGAAATCGCAAGTCTTCGTATGTGGACCTTAAGAACAACATCGAAGAAGTAAGAAATGGGCATATTAGTCTATGGACGGTCAGGAGGAGACTTCTCGCGGCCAATATACGCATTCATCGCCCGGCCCGCGGCCTTAAGTTACTCCGTGAGCACAGAGTTGCTTGGCTTAGGTATGCTCAAAATTATGAGTCATGGACTCAAGAGGACTGGAATAAGATATTGTTCTCCGATGAAGCCAGGATATCTCTGTACCGTGAAGATCGACATCAGTAAGTGCTACGTAAGAGGAGAACGCTTTACAGAGGCTTGTTTTAAAGAAATCACGCCTTATGGTGGAGGCTCTGTTATGTTTTGGGTAGGAATAAATTCAATGGATCGTACAGAATTAGTCTTTATTGAAAACGGCTCACTGACTGGACATCGATACATAACGGAAGTTCTAACTCCTCATGCAAAACCCGCATTGGCCGCTTTAGGCGAAGACTCAATTTTTATGGACGACAACGCTCGCGCCCACCGGTCTGGCGATGTGGAAGCGTATGTGCAAGAGGACGGCATTCATGGTTTGGATTGGCCAGCTCGAAGTCCCGACCTCAATCCTATAGAGCATTGACGTTCTGAAACGACGCGTGAGATCAGTAGAACCTGCTCCGCAGACCATCAGAGAGCTGCAGAATGTGATTACCACGGAATGGGAACTTATTGCGCAAGCCAGTATCCGGGATATCCTCGCTAGCATACCCAGACGAATTCAAGCTATACTTTCAGCTAGAGGCGGTCACACTCAATATTAAACATTTTTCTGCTTTTACTTTATTAAAGAAAAAAAACAAAAATCTTTATTAATTTTTACTTCACGAGCATACACTACTAAAGAACTTTAGCATTAAAACCCATAAATTTTATCAAAATTTTATGATAATACTGATGAAAATGATTATTTGATTGTTAATTTACAAAATTGTGAAAGTAAAACTACCTATAATTATCAAACAAACCATTAGTAACATTTGAAATGGTTCTTTGCTTAGGTGCCCGTTTTTTTTGCAAATGAATGTATTTGTCTGGTGCTTTGAAATCAGTCCCGTAGTTGGGAAGAAACCCGTTCCCAGTACGAATGTATACACGATTGAAACTGACGTAGAAGCCTATTAAATCATTAAGAACACGTCACGGTTTGCACAATTACCAATACGGCAATCATAGAAGAATAGACGCCACATCCGAGGTATCTCATAATTACCTATTGTGTCATGTAGCCCGCATGGAACGTTGCACCAATATAGGAAATTACACGACCAAGGATATCTGTTTCGTAATTCGAGTAAGATATCGCTATTAATATAATTAGTATTTCAGAGGTGTTCCGATGACGTTATATCTTACACGCTTTCCGCCCACGACATTAGCGAGGCCTTTATCGCATCTCTGAATAAAACTATGTCGCTGTCTAACAACTAAACAGTGCAAAGAGTCTTGCCTATTTCATAGAAAAAAATTAAAAGCTAGATCTATTCCACGGCAACATGTTATCGAGATAAAAAGCCTGTTTTATTCTAAACTATCAATGACTTCTGTGCCAAATTTTATCCAGGTATATTCAGCCGTTCCGGTGTGATAGAGTAACAAACACACATCCATACTGACAAACTTTCCCATTTATGACATTAGTAAGGATGATTACGTCCATGCTAAGGCGGGTATACAATTTCGGGGTGGGCTTATACCGGAGAAAGTTTAGTCTATCTTAGTCGGTTTCGCATATTTCATCCTCATTGTTATTACTCCTGGCTACGTATACGATGCGTAAGTATTTCTGTCTGACTATTACCATTTCAGACTGCGTCGAATCGAAATGTATGTGATCTCTATCAACACCAGTTTTCCTTGTAGGTTTCCTGGTTGATCATGTCACCTACTTTACATTCGAACCTAAGATCCGTTTGGTGAATGGCATTTATTAATTTGTTTTAGTTCGAGTGTTCATTATTAATATTAATCCTATTTAGATAAACTATTAAATATCGGTCGTCCAGTGATCTAAATTCGACCGTAATTTATTAAATTTGTTTGAAATATATAGCAATAGACAATTATTATTTACTTCATTTAACTATGTCAAAGTGCCACTAAAACAATATTCTATGGAATGTTTGTTTAATTAATTTTTATTTTGTGCATTTCTTCCGCACATTAACTTTCCCTGTGTCCAGTTTCACGTTCTGTTCGCGCAATTTCCATAAAAACTATACTAGCAGTGTGCGCGGTTTTACTCGCGTTACGTTGTAGAACAAACCTAGCA